>CM033714.1:87996917-88357936 GCA_019671005.1 Hibiscus mutabilis
TGTATTCTGACTGTGCTGATTAATAGCGTTGTTATGGTTACTCTATGAGAGGTTAGGGTGCTTTCTCTAGGCTGGGTTGTATGTGTTGGACATCACATTGTTGTTCCAGTTGTAGTACGTAAAAGCTAGATTCTGGGTTCTGCAGACACTTAGAAGAATCATGGTTACCATTACATAAATCACAAAATGAGTCTACTACCTTGATTTCCCGTGTGTTGCTGGGTTGCTGCATATTTTTAACCAAATTTGTTAATGTGGCCCACTGTGCTGAAATAGTATATGACGAATCAAGTTCAATTGTCTAGGCATTTCGCCTGACTATTCCCCTTCTAGTGGTTGGGAACTGATAGTCATTCTTGGCAAGTCTGTCCAAAATCTCCCAAGCTTCCTTTGCTAATTTGTCTAGAAACGTGCCATTTGCCGAGGAATCTAGCATTAACCTTATCGGTGCATTGACTAAATTGTAAATCATTGTTACTTGCATCCAATATTTGATTCCGTGCATGGGACATTTGCGTAAAAGCTCCTTATACCGCTCCCAAGCCTCGTACATGGACTCATTATCTTCCTGTTGAAAAGAAGTAATGTCATTATGTAGTTTATCATTCATATTTGTAAAATTTCGGCACAAACCGGTCCAAGATTCTAAAGATCTGGATGAGAGACTATTCAAGCATGTTTTTGGCCTATCCCTTAGTGAATATGGGAATAATTTTAGCCTTAGGACGTTTAGGGTTTAGGGTGTTTGTTTAGAAAATAAGTCGGCTACTAATTACCCCCTAAATTTTTAATGAAAATCTTTTGAAAGGTTGGGGATTTCTTTTGAAAACTTTAAATTTTTGAAAACGATGAAAACTTGGAGTCGCCACCGTCCACTTGGATTAGGTAGGCTAGACACCATAAAACCAGAGATTCGTTGCGAAATGATCTATGAGTTGGTTACATGTGGGGAAGGATTAGCACCCTCATCACGCCCGGAGATCGGTACCAAAAAATTGTTGCTCTTAAAAGGATGAAAATTATTGAAATTTAAGTTGAATTTAATTTGGAGTTCTTAGATGAAAATTAACCTTGATTGCATGGGCCTTATCGAATTGATGGACTCTAATTAATTAGACATTTAATTAATAAGGTTGACGATATGTCAGACCACAGATTAAATCGACATCGAATAAGCCCGACTACCATGTTAATTTATGGTTCAACTCTCGTACGTCACCTTTATGCATGATGCAAACAATTAAGTATGATGTGATGATTTTGTTAATTTTTAATCTATTTCATCGGGATGGAAAGAATTAATCCGAATATTTGGTCAACATCCTTTAAGCTCGAACTGTTACGACACAAATACTAAAATTAATAAATACCTCCCTTTTTTGACTTAGATGCATTAGAGATGATGCAATTAAGATTAAAGATTATATGGATGTTAATTAAAGTATGACAATCAAGGGCATCAATGTCAACATTTGAAAGGAATGCCCAATTTAATATATATAGCCCAATTATATATTTAGCCCTAAAAGATTAAGAAACCCAATTTATGGTGACTAAATTGTAATTTAATACTAAGTTAAACTTAAAATTGATTTTACCCCTAAAGTAATTGAGAAAGGTCCAATTAATTTAATGAATTTGGCATTTATCACAATAAGCCAAGGATAAATCCAAATTCATTAGATTAATTCGAACTCTAATCTAATTAAGGCTCTAAAAAAACCTAAGGCGATTTTAATTCTAAGATCGTGCCCCTATAAGACGAGCACACGATCTAGATTAATTGAGATAATTTACTTAATTTAGACAAAAGCCCAAAAGGACCAAAACAAGGCCTAAGGCCCAAATTATTATTATGTAATAAAGGCTCAAAAGATTTAAGATACATTATGTATTAAAATAATATAACCTATAAAAAACCTATCACTTAAAAACATACATTGAAATAAATTATGTATTAAAGTTATAATGTGTATATATAAAAAACCTATTATTTAAAAATGTACATTAAAATAAATTATGTATTAAAGTTATAATATATATATATAAAAGACCTATTATTTAAAAATATACATTAAAATAAATTATGTATTAAAGTTATTATATATATATAACCTATTATTTAAAAATATACATTAAAATAGATTACGTATTAAAGTTATAATATATATAACCTATTATTTAAATATACATTAAAATAATTTATGTATTAAATTTATAATATACATATATAAACCTATTATTTAAAAAATATACATTATTCATTTTTGTCAAAATCTTCTATATACTTTAAGCCATATCATAAACCACATGTATATATATTTCATTTTCACATTACATTATTATACACTTCAAAAACTATATATTTTATGTACAAAAAATGTATATGTTATATTCTTCAAAATTATACTATATACCTTAAAAACTATATATTATTTCCAAAACATATATGTATTATTTTATAAGATTATATTATATACTTTGAAAACTATTTGTTATAGGTCCTAATATATATATATATATATATTATATTTTACAAAATCCTATCTTATTCTTTAAAACTATTATATATCGAAAGTATCTATTATATATACATATATATATTTTTAAAAAAATTTACTATATATAAAAATATATTATATATTAAAACATTTATATTTTTTTTTACAAATTCCTATTTTTATTCTAAAACGTATTATAAGTTGAGAAATATACACTATATTTTACTAATTTCTACTTTATCAACAAATGCATATTAAACATAAATTTATATGTCACGTTTCCATTTTATACTAAAGCTATATACATATTAAATTCCTAATATACATTCCATTCGAACTAATTTTATCCCTAAAATTACAATCACAAACGAGCAAAGTAACATAAAAATTAAATTGCAAATGCTATAAATAAATATGCAAAATCTAAACTAAAAATGCATAAAAAGAACAAATAAAATAACTTAATTTAAAAACTGGAAAAAGGACATAATTGTGAGGAAATAAAATATAAAGAAAAATTTAAAAGAAATAATAAGGACGTAATTGAAACTTTTGAAAAAATACGAAAGACCTGGGGGATAATTAAAAAAGGCGGAATGGCTTCCCATGGTAATTATCCTACACAGAGGGACTGATAACGCAATTGGACCATGTGGAAGCCCTTAAGGCGCAAATATTTTAGGGCGGAGAGACTAAAAATGTGATTATACCATTTTAAAAACTATAACACTATATATTTTCCATTTATCCGAACTTCGAACCCTTTTAGCCATTTTTTCTGTTATAATAATTTTCCCCTCCAAATGCTCTCTTATGTTCTTCATGTTCATCTGGGTTCATTATGAACCCAGATTTCGGAAGTTCCCTCGGCCATGTTTTCCAGAAACTGGCCATCGCTTGGCCGTGTCGGCCGTCACCGAGAGGCGGCCGACGAACCTAAACCGTCCCAAAAAATTCCTTTTTTTATACAAACCCTAGATCTGAACCCAGTTTTATCAAAATCAATCCATTTCCCAATAAAAAACCAAAAGCCGAATCAAAAAAGGGCTTTCGCCGCCGCGTGCTTGCACTGTTTTACATTGCTCGGCCTTGAGGAGGCCATGGCTTATTAACGGAAGAGCGATGGCTGGAGGAAACTGGAATGATGCAAAAGAAAAGGGAATCTACGAGGGTAAAATCCTAGCTCTGTTTTCTTTTTTTATACACATGTATATATATATTTGAACTGAAAAAAGAAGAAGATATACCTCGAAAGGCTGTTTCTCTGTTTATTACTTTTGGATTTTTTTGTTCGAATCCTCTCGTTACAAATGGTTCACTACATGCTTATATCTGTCTCAGATTACTCATTGCATATATCTATGCTATACTTTACATGTTTAAGCAAAGATTTAATGAAACCACTGTGGATGATAATGTTTTGATTTCCCTCTATTTTTTATGTTTTTTCTGTTATTCGGTGGTTGGGAGAGTTGGTGGTGGCAGCGAAAATCCCGGCGGTTAGGTTATGCAGATGAGGGGATGAACCTGTGCCGGGCGTGTGAAGAAGCTGGTCGGCAGGAGCATGGGCTGCACGCTCGGGATTTGAACGGTCTGGCTCGATTTGGGTTGTTGGATCAGATCTAATCTGACGGCTGAGATCTCCTCTGAAACGGACGGTCCAGATTGCATTTGGTGATTGATGTGGCAGCGCTGGATGATGACATGTGGTGCTCGGGGAGCTGAAGGATCTCCATTCGATCTGGATCGTTCGACCAACAACCCTTGATCTAACGGTCCATATTTGGCTACGCATAGGATAGAACAAATTAGGGTGTCTTTAGGATTGGGCCTTATCGGGCCACATATAATATATAAGGATAAGTGGGCAGATTGTAAATGGACTTGGACTTATATTTAATATTGGGTTTTAATTATTTGTTTGATCTATTTTTTTATTATCTTTTTAATTAATTCAGCCCATGTTATAATAACTCTTATAATATAACGCATATAGACACTAATCATTAATACACACATGCAATATTTATACATTCATAGTTAAACCTTAAAGTAATTGAAGTAATGATGAATACATACATACATACATACATACATACATACATACATACATACATACATACATACATACATACATACATACATACATACATGCATGCAAGCAATACATTCAATACACATACTCATTAGTCATTAATAATACTAAGACAATAGTAAACACATTAACAAGCACATACATAGAATTATATATCACATGCAAGGTTGACAAACCACACATATGTGTCCATGTTTTAAATAGACATATATAATAAACACACACTTATGATACATACTTAATACGTGTAATAACAAACATGAGCCTAATTTTATCATCACCTAATAGTATGAACATATATAAGTCTATTATTGCAAAATAATGAAAATATGTTAACCCCGAACAAAATTAGTGATTACAGTTGTCCTTCTTTGCTTATACTTGTAAAAAAAGAATAAAGCAAAGACCATAAGCACTAATTTTGTCCCACTTCCCTGACGGATGATTTGCTCTTCCAAAATGGCAGCGAGCAAATCCAAATAACTTGTTTCCCCAAAATGGCAGAAAACAACTAGGTAGCACTGGCATACCTTTTCCTGATCGGCAACGAACAAACCAGTTACAAAACGACTTATTCCCCCGGAGCGGTAGCAAATGAATCCAAATATACTTCAGACGACTCATTCTTCCAAAACGGCTTCGAATGAATCCAAGTAACTTTGCTATCCCGAAGCGCCAAAAAGCAAACTTGGTGATGTTGGGACGTCCTTCCAAAATGGCAACGGACGTAACCAGATAAAGACGACATGTTCCTCAGAAGCGGTAGCGAAAAAATAGCAGTTCTTCAAGTGAGGGTTCCATGAAGGCCTCCACTCTTTGTGAGCCTGGACGGATAAGCTAATTTTCTTCTTCCCTTTTACAAAATGTTCTATTATCTCGTCTCTTTCACTGGAAAGTGGTGTGTTTGAAATCCCTTGCATGGAAATTCCTTTCAAGTTTCCACTTTGATGTCTATTTCTCTTCTTTAGGAGGTACCCGATTTATCTTTCAAATACCTGCAAAAGAGATGAAATACTACGATGATATGAGTTAGCATGCCCCTAACCTAGGGATGTCTAACTAAGTGTGATGCATGAACGACGCTAATTTACTCAAACACTTTTTCTTCTTGGTCTCTTAATTTTGATCTTCTCTTGCTTCCATCTTCTCTTTTTGCGACGGTAGTGCCCCATCCCTCACTCGAGTTCACCCTTTATGCCCCTTTTTGAACTCTTGATTCTTTTGTTCTAAAGTTCATTTTCAGGTTTTCACTTTAGACTTGTACTTCCCCAAAGTGCCCTTTACGGGTTTTCACTTTAGTTTTTTTTCTTTCTCTTTTTTTTTCTTTTTTTTCTTCTTTTTTCCTTTTTTATTTCTTTTTTTATTTCTTTGGGCACCCTTCTGGGTTATCGCCCTTAGCTACTTTGATTTCAATATGCGAGATACTCACTGCCTTTCTTTCGTGAATCTCGTCAATTTTACCCCAAATGATCTTTTTGCCTTAAACTTGGCAGATTCGCCTTCTATATTGGAACAACCTACACTCAATAGGTTAAATCATAGTAATACCAAGAAATCATTTGCTTTTCGTGATCTATGCCAATTTATCTGCGAGATGATTATGAGATGGACAACTAAAATAATAATATTTTATTAATACTTAGAGAAATATTAACAAAATTTTGAAAGTCATGGCAAACATGAGAAAGAAAAGGTATGAATAATATCGGCTGTATGAATAATGAGAACCCATCGACCACAGTAGATATTTCACTCGCCATCTTAGGCTACAAGTTTTGATGACCTAAGGATTGAAGCATCGTTCCCCGACGAAGTCTGTAGTCGTATGCCAGAGTTCACGTATATCTGCACCATCATGTTCAGATTTTCAATTCAGATCACCCCTTTTGGTTTTAAGACGCCCATTTTTGGGTTTTCACCCTAAACCTCATTCTTTCTTCTCTCTCTTTTTCTTTTTTCTCTTTTTTTCTTCCTTTTTCAAGCATAATACTTTTTTACAGAGTCTGAGTTTACTGGGTTGCTTAATTCGTTCCCATCTATCTCGGCTAGGATTAATGCTCCTCCGGAGAAGGCCTTTTTTTCAACATAAGGTCCTTCCCAGTTAGGCATCCACTTCCCTCGGAAGTCTTTTTGGTTAAGTAAGATCTTTTTAGGCACCAGATCCCCCTCTTGAAACTCTCTAGGGTGAACCTTTTTGTTATAGGCTCACATTATTATTTTCTGATATATTTGGCTATGATAGATGACATTTGTTGCGTGTAATAAGTGCTACGCAATTGTGCAAGTATACACGTCGCAAGTAATAAAGTGATATGAGTATCGACTATCGTCTCCACAGGGATTGGTTTGGGCCACTTTGCTTAAGTTACTGAACTGTGAAAAGTAAAAACACAATTGATAATATGAGTTCTAATTAACGAGTAAACTAAGAGCAATGAACTAAAAGAATAGATGAAATCAAAAGAGATAATAGGCCAAGTTATTGTGAGTTAAGGTGTGATAGCCGATTGGATCATCTTGGTGATTGATTAGCAGCCAGATTGCCAGGGCAATTCTGTTATGATTGCCTAGTCGATTGCCAGGGCAATTTGGTTGCAATTGCCTGGTTGATTGCCAGGGCAATTCTACCGTGTTGCCAGGGCAATTCCTCCTCGTTGCTTAATCAGATTGCCTGGGAAATGCTTCCGCGATTGCCTGGGCAATTAAGAATGGGTCGATTGCCTGGGCAATTGAACATTCACTTCCAAAGTTCGGTGAAGCGTTCTTCAATGGTTTCTTCTTATCCCTAAGTTGAAACTCTAGCTATTTGTGCATGCCTTGATAATACATCCCTGTGTGAATCAAGGGTGAACAACAACCAATCTTGCGCTCCTCTTAGCCGTTGAAATCCTAAACTTATTCCTAAGTCGAATTAGTCATCACCATCAATTGATTGAATTAGTCATCACCATCCTAAACTATGGAATGACATTGCTTCCTTTCATCAAGCTGATGATGATTCAATGTATTAGTGTTGGGATAGATACAAGGGACTCCTAAGCAAGTGTACGAACCATGGATTCCACGATTGGACACAAGTTGTCATGTTCTACCATGGTGTAAATGCTCCAACGAGAATGATGTTGGATGCTTCAGCAAATGGTACTTTGCTAGACAAGTCACCCGAAGAAGCATTTGATATCCTTGATAGGATAGCAAACAATGACTGTAAATTCCCTTCTTCAAGACTAGGAACAGAGAGGAAGAATCAGGGGACATTTGAGCTTGATGCTAAGAATTCTATTTCAGCTCAATTGCCAGTAATTACAAACACGTTGAAGAATCTCCAACGTCCTAGTGAAGTGAAGGAATTCAAGGTTGCAAGCTCTTCTTTGTACTTTTCCATGGCATTCATCATGTGAGCAAGTGCCCTGAAAAACACGAGTCTACCAACTACGTATGGAACTTCAATAGGAGCAACAACAACCCATATTCAAACAATTATACCCCAGGATGGAGTTAGCATCCTAATTTTTCTTAGGGTAATCAAGGAATCAACAATATCGGCAGCTCAAATCGGCAACAAAATATGACTGCACCCTTAGGTTTTCAACAAAATATGCCATGGCAAAATACTAACAAAGGGTCAGCATCTTCATCAAACATCAACTCTTTGGAAGCTAATCTCCAAGATTTTATGGTGACTATGAAGGCTCTATTGCAAGATCACGCCGCATCTATTAAGAGCCAGGAAGCATTGCTACAAAGACATAGTTCGCCTTAGAAAATCAAGTGGGTCAAATTACTCAAGCATTACATGCATGCCCACAAGACAGTCTACCAAGTGATACTAAAGTCACTAAAGCCAAAGGAAAGGAACAATGCAGTGCATTCACCTTAACGAGTGGCACCCAGATCACCAAAGAAGCTAAGTTTGGGGGAGACACTCAGAGAACCCAGCCACGAGATTGTTCATGAAGAATCTTGGTTGCAAGATGACTCACATTTAATGGAGAGCAAGGGTAAGGGTTCGATGAGTAGACCCAATGATGACAGGCAAAATATTGCCACAACAAAAGATAACCCCCCACCAGCATGAGTGGATGACCAAAGGGTAACTATCAATGTCTTCAACACTCTCAAATATGATGATGATTCTAGGGAGCGTCAATCGATTCAAGATGTAGAATCTATGATGGAAAAAGAAGCTGCAAAATCTTACTGCAGTAATTTTTTGCACAATGATGATTACCTGAAGCTTGATGAAGAAGACAACGGTGAGCTCAAAGAATATCCAAGGGAGTTGCAACAGTCTATCTTACTCGTAGCTAGACCAGGTATGCAATTTGAACCCTTAGATTTTGTTGAATTTAGTTTCCCTAAACCATCATTTGAGCACCCACCCACTTTAGAACTAAAGCCCTTACCTTCATACCTTAAGCAAGCTTATTTGGGTTCCAATGAGACTTTACATGTGATTAATGCTGGTAATCTTAAGCCTAAGCAAGAGAGTAGTTTGATTCATATTTTAGCTCAACATAAAAAGGCTTTGGGTTGGACCATTACTAATTTGAAAGGCAATGAAAACCAAGTAGTTGGTCATCTTTCTAGGCTAGAAATTATGAAAGAAATAAGTAATAAAATAGAGATTAAGGAAGAATTCTCTAATGAAAAATTATTATTTGCTGCAGCAATTCCGTGGTATGCTGACATTGTTAATTTTCTTGTTAATGGTATTTTTTTCCTCCTGATTTGAATAGCCAGGGAAAGAACAAGTCCATGCACGATGTTCCCTATTGTCACTAGGATGGCCCATACCTCTTCAATGAATGTATTGACCAAATGATTAGAAGATGTGTCCCCGGATAAGAGCAAAAAGAGATCTTATTCCACTGCAATTGTAACACCCTCTTCCCGGCCTGGTTGAGGGTTAGAGTATGCTACCGATGAACTAAACGGTGTTCGATACGATAATTTCATACAGTAAACAATGATAATAGGCCCAAAATTCAAGAATTAGTAGTATAAAATTTCAATTTATCCATTACGAGTCATGAATATCCCATTATGACCAAATTATAACATATACAAGTTTTAGGGACTTACTGCAATTTTCAGTATTTTAGTGGTCCGGTTATGAAACCTATCTTGCAAAAATGAAATTCATCATTCAAATAGTGAGCGTACAAACTTTCATACTATTCAAAATTCATATGCCCATTCAATTAAGCCATGTAATAATCAGTGACCATTTTGCAAATAATTCAAAACTGCGTTCTTTATCTTTTAACAGAATTAACTATCGCCGTACCGATACCCTTATGGCCATATCGGTACGTTAAACCTAATTCTCAAATTTTAGGTTTAATAGCAATAGACCCGTATCGATATGGTTGAGGGTCGTACCGATACAGGTTGACCATGTTGACTTCATATTGATACACCTTTACCCTGTATCGATACCATTTCCAGTAGCCAAAATCCATACCGATACGCCTAGGTCATATCGAAACGCCCCTTGTTGACCAATGTTGACCTGACCAAATATGCAAGGTCGTATCAATACGCCATCAACCAGATCGATACGCCCTGCCTTGTAATGACAGAATTTTGCTGGTTTTATTCGATTTAACCTATCAATCAAGGTCCAAATGTAATGAAATTTTACCAGTAAGTTTTAAACAATATAAACCACTGGCATACCAAATTTTGTGTTGATCCGAATCCATTTACTATGTTTCACCTTTTATAGCCAAATATGCATTTTTAGTCACTTTTATGCCATTCAAAAAGGGCCATTGAGCAACTATTACACCACAAGTACAAAATACACATATCAAAATGACCTTATATGACTCTTCTAAGTAATTTGCCACCCTACTAGGAGTTCATAGGTACGATATACATTACTTTGAACTTGCTTGTAACTTGTACAATGCAACAACTTCTCTGATCTCCGACGTTGAATCTCTTAACCTAAAATGGATGAAATGCAATGTATTAGGCATACTTTGCCTAGTAAGGTAGTCACAAATAACACTATATCATGGAAATGCATTACAATTCATATATTTTCAATAACAATGCAATAAATCCATGGAAACAATGCAATGATCATGTTCAATAACAATAAATCCATATTTCATCAATAACCCTTGGATCGATTCCGAATAATGGATACGCGAATTCCTATGCCTCGCCAAATCAATGAATGGTCTAGTCCCTCCGCCTCGCCAATATGACCAATATCACAACACATCCCTCCGCCTCGCCAAATCAACATAGGTTGTAGCCCTAGGACCGTATTCCACCTGTACACTGAGCTCATGAATTCTATTGCATGCCAATTGTATCCAATGTCCTTCGAATCCAAGGTCCGGTGACAATATCAATAATTCATGTTCAATATCAATAGCTATATTCGATGTACTTAACAATAAACAATATTCCGGTGTCTATGTTCAATGACAATATCAATAACAATGTCCAATGGTTTCAATGACATCAATATGGTCGATGCTTCATTTACAATGTTTCGATAACAATAACGATGTTAACATCAATGATCAATGACAATGGCTACATCAATGCTATATCGATGTTATATCAATATCCTATACTTTCATGGTTCAATGACAATGGCGATGATAATGCTAATAACAATACTCAATGACAATAACAATAGCTATGTCTGATGTTCAATAATAATGATGATGGCATTGAAAATGCTCAATACTCTTTGCGATAACTTACCTATACTTACCATACTGTCTGATAGGTGATTCGATGTAATAATCCTTAACAACGAAGTTAACAATGACAATTATATTAACGATGAAGTCGGGGAAGGCATCTAGCCTAATCTCGAGACTTTGACTACACTTACCTCGATATTCTAAAGCTTTCAAGGCTCTTGGATATAAATCCCATTGTTCCTAGCTTTAGGTGAAGCCGATGGATGCTCTTTATCAATTCATTGAGCTAGGAAATTAATAGGAGGGTGTTAGAAACAATACTACGATATTGTAATCAATATAACAATGTTGAAATCATCACCCAAACTTAAAATAGCTATTAAGATAACCATAGATAAACCAACCCTAACTTGTGATTAAGCTTAATATATCCATGGAATTCAATAATTGTTTGGGGGTTATAGCTTACCCGATCGATAGCGATGATTCGTTAACAATAAATCGAAGAAAGGACAAACTCGAAATCAAGCTCCAATGGAGGTGCTGGCTTCTCAAGTCTCGGGTAAGTTATTCTTCTTTTCTTAACTATTTACTTTGTTTTAATAGCAATAGGTTTCCTTCTATTAAAGGAAACTTTCCCAATAATCCCACGTATGAGATTTATGATTGAGGAGGGGCTAATCGCAAAACTCTGTTTCTCGCCCAAATCTAAATTCTAAAGGACACGTGTCATGTCGTCGTTGGACCAAAAGAGAACACTTGGATCTGTGTTTCTTTCCCTTAGCTGGCCATAGTTGGAGGATGATGTCATCCTTATGACATCATCAATTACATCATCTTCCACCGTCCTATAAATAGGAGGAGAGAAAAGTATGTCAGGGAATTAATGACAATTAATACAAATAATAATTACTTTATTAAATTAGAGGAGAGAGAAATAATACTTACCTCGGGCAGCTAAAGGGACCGTCGGAGCATACCAAAAGACGCTGGAGTCACTGAATCGTCGCCGAAGAAGATCAACCGACATACCGAAGTTGAAATCTCTCCGTCGAAACCACCAATTTGTCATCAGAAGGTAAAACTCTCTACTGTTTTTTTATTTCCTGCAACAAATGCATATGCGCAAACCAAAATATTAATCTAAAAATGGAAGATGCATCGAAACTCATCTTGTGGCCGGAGTCTTGTAAGTGAAACCGGTGGAGTCGAAAATGTGGGTTACGGGTAGTCTAGACCTAGATTAAGAGAACTCGGGAGGATTCTTTCGAATCCATGTATATTAGGTTTAGATTCAGGGAAGAATAGGAGGTTCTATTGAACCGGGAGTAGATCTAAGCATTTAAGGGAGAAAATTATATTTTTTTAGGTTTTTTGAGTTCGAATAGCGGTGGCCAAAAATCGCTCTGTGGCGGCCGGGCGACTGCTGGAGCTGTGACAGGGATGACCAGTGTAGGGCCGATGGTAGGCTAACAACAACGCTTGATCGAAGTAGGGCTTATATGGATCAAAAGGGGAAAGAAGTGATGAACATTGGTGAAAAAAGGAGTTTTAATCCGTTTGGATCAACATTTCTAGTTATTTCGTTTTTAAAGGTAGAGAGTTTAGAATGGTAGAGAGATAGCTCGGTTGAAGAGAGGAGAAAAAATGAAAAATGAAGGATTTTTGGCTAAAAGGGATCTTGTATACCTGGGACAAAACATAGTGTTTGGTCCCGGATCAGAAAGATCTGCACGTCTATTCACGGATCGAGCGTATAACCCGCGCCACTCTATCCGGGTCCTTCAAATTTTGTCTCTTACTTTGTAATTCACTCAATTTAGTCCTTTGTTTAAATAAAATTAAATTTCAAGTTTGTTCTCATTCCAATTTAGTCATGTTTTTAATTTGTTTTTTTTAATTTTAATTGCTTTTAATTATGTGGTTGATGCATGGATTTAAAATGGCATACGACATTAATTGTTAGATAATTAATTCGTTTAGATATCAATTGTTTGAGCAAATGAAAAGGGGCAGAGGATTTCTATTCCTACTTCGGATAGAAATTCTCTGCCTCTTTTCGGTGCCCCTTTCTATGCCCTAACACTAAAAACACTGAAAAATTAAATTTCAAGCTCTAACTCTAAATTTTAAATCCTAAACAATACATCCTATACCCTAAAAAATACACTCTACCCTAATTCCCTAAATCTTAACCCTAAACTCTAAACTTTAAATCTAATTTTTAATACGAAGTATAAATAGGGTACCGGGAAGAGGATTTCTATTCCTACTATTCCTATAAAAATGTACCATTTTACTCCGCACTCAGAATCCAAACATCATCAATTTCATCTGTACCCATTCTCACCAAAATATCAAAATTCCTTTTGAAATCCTTTGATATTTGTATTTCTCAATTTATTAGAAATTCTTTTCAGAGGTATTAAAAAATATTTAAATTCAATTATAAACATATATTCATATTTTTTTCTCTGTTTAAGAAAATTTTTAATGAGATATATATAAATATTTCTATGTGTATGATTACTTATGAATACAATTATACCATTTTGCAAAAAAAATATTTATATTTTAATATAAATGTGAAATGTTTTCATATGTTACAATTTAAAAAATGAATAGTTAAATCGGGTGAGATCAATCTAAATTAAAGCATGACAAAAATTTTAGACCGGACCAGGGTCCAACCTAGAGACAAGTACGCGCACAACTGCGCATGATCAGTGATTGGCGTGGAGAACTCCTACATCAGAAAAATACAAACTGACAACCTAAATCTTAACAAAACCGTCCGTTCTTGTATATATGGAGAGAGACCAAGAGAAGTTATTAGTTATTGTACTTTTATTCTTGTTTTTATTTACTTTTATAATAATCAATATTAAATTTATTGGTTGATTACTTCAAATCAAATACGTAAAAATCAATTATAAAGACAGCTCATCTAATTTAACTTGTTCATTTATAATGTTATAAATCGAATTTTTAATATTATTATAAATTCTAGGAGAATTACAACATTTTTATTGATCACACGCATGTGCACTCCGTTTGCATTGACAGCTATAAAGGTTGTGGAGGCAATGATGAAAGCAATTTGTGGTAGGAGTCCGCCCATAGTCCCAAATTGGTTGGGAGTTGGGACATGGTTTATAGGGTTGTAAACGAACCGAATATTCAGTGAACTGTTCGTGAACCGTTTGGCAGAAAGTTTGTTTATTTATTAAACGAACGAAAATGAACAAGATTTTTTGTTCGTTTAATTAAATGAACGAACACGAACAAATAGCTTGTTCGTTCATTTATATTCGTGAACATTTGGTAATCCGTTCATTTATGTTCGTTCGTTTATGTTCATTTATGTTTGTTTGTTTATGTTCGTTCGTTTAAGTTCATTTAAATTTATTCACATATGTCTAGAGGTGTTCACTGTTCGATTAAACCGAACTAATCGACCGAACCAAAACAAAATTGGTTAATCTATTAGATAATTTTAGGTTTCGGCTAATGATTAAGAGTTTTTTCGAATTTCAATTATCGATTAATTCGGTTTAAAATCGGTTAATTAACTGAATTAGTCGAACTAACCCAAAATATTAAATATTTAACACCTTATATATGTTCGTTTATGCTCGTTTATCATTTTAACGAACACGAATAAGCTACATTCCTTAATGAACGAACACGAACAAGAAATTTTATGTTCGTTTATGTTCGTGTTCGTTCATTTGTTCAGTTAAAGTTAAACGAGAGAACATGAATACATCATCGTCCGTGTTCGTTCGGTTCGTTTACAAGTCTAATGATTTAATGGATACATTGGCTATAAGAGCCAAGGTGCCCCTGCCACTGACTTGTGTGTGCTTAGCTTATGCATGGTTGGTGAGTGACATGCCTCGTCAATGGCTTGTCTACATCTACATGTGCGAAATTAAGCTAACGATACATACAATTCATTTTTTATTTATTACTTGATCGATGCTGTTTCCTTGTCCGGGGAACTAAAAAGTAGCCACGGCTCATCCCCAAGTCAATACATTATGTATATATACTAATTGGCTGTTGAATTTTATATTTTGAGATGCATACAATCAAAATATTCATAAAAACAACATTTGGTGTTATATATACATATAGGATGCATCTAAAATAATGAATGAAGAAATATTAAGTATAATTCGATTGACATTATTGTTGGTATAATTTATAAGTAGGTGTAAGATTAATTATATTTTAACACTTAATATCCTCCAATTTATTGATAGAAATAAATCTGGATATGATAGAAATTGTAGATTAAATATTGTTAAAATAAATGATGATCTTTAAGGACAAGTATCTAGGCTCTAGCTGGCCTCAACTCAATAAATATTATGATTAAGGTTATTGTTAGAGCTAAATAGTGAAGTTGAAGCTCATGATTGTTGCCAACTACTTCCTCGACCTCACTGAACTTTTGTAAAACAAAGAAAACATTCATGAGCGCAAATAATTTATATATATAAACACAAATTCTAAGATCTTAAAAATCTTTATTAGATAGATAATCAATTACTTGTAAGGAAAAGTAAAGTTGTAGATTTTCTTTTCTTTTTCTTTGAGAACCCCATCCCCAACAACATTTTGGTGGTTGGTTGCATGAAAAATTGATGTAATAACAACAAATGTTATAAATTTAGTTCGTACATTTTCTAAAATGTATTGTTTTTTAACCAAAATAATTTTGCTTTTCTTGTCTTCGTTTGAGTTGGGTGGTGAAATGGGAATTACTGTACGCAATAACATGATAATACTACATTTCTTGGTGGGAACCTCTCTCTATTCATACCTTCTCTATTGACAGTTTGTGAATTTCTATTGCCATCCCATCATTTGCAGAAAAAACACTATATTTTTCTCTTTTTTTTGTAATATACATGTTCGTCTTACTGTTTATGTTTAGGGTGCAAGGCTGCCCCTCCCAACAAAATCCTCTCCAAGAATTGAACTTGTGTCCTCTCCTTGTGTTCTTTCATTTTAATATTTTGTTTGAGAAGTTTTATTTTGGACCAAAAAGACTTTTAGAGACATAAATAATACGAGAAAAAGTTTGATACACAGTCCGTGTAAACAAATGTTTGTACGTGCTTTTTAAATTTAGGGGCAAGGGGTTTAGTTTAAGGTTAAAAGTTTAGGAGTTTAAGTTGTAAGGTTTAAAATTTAAGGTTAGTGTTTAGAATTTAGGGTTTAGGTTTTAGGGTATTAGGGTTAGGAATTAAGAATTTGCATTTTATAAGGTAAAAACACATGCTTGTGTGAAATTAGTTTTACACAGCCTGTGTATCAAAGTTTTACCCTAAATAATACTAAACGGATATTAAATAAGACTTCTTCTTGAATCAACACTAGAAAATGTATAGTCAATTTTACACCTAATCGAACTGCCGTAATTTTTTTTTAGAAATTGGATTATATTCAATAGTGAAAGGATTACAAAGGAATCACACCTCAAACATTGGAAGTTCAATGCAAAATAAAAAATGCAGTAAAATTTAGGGGTGTGAAAGACGTTAAAATACCAAACCTAACACCTTCAGAAGAACTTGAAAAAGCTTCTAAAATTAAATCCAAGAAACTATTACTTTGCCTTGAGTGCTTTTTGAAGAAAGCAAAATTCTTCCGCTACTTGTTCTTGGCATATCGGCACAACCACAAAAAATGGATCATAACATGTACAGCTCGGCCTCCTTCTTTGACAAAGAAGTTCGATGATACTCGTCACCCGAACTCTAAGCTGACAAAAGATAGAATGAAACTATCATAAAAACAGACAAAAGAACTGTCATACAAGCAGACGAAAAAACTGTCATTAGAAGCAGATATGATATAAACCTGACAAAGTAAAACAAAAGAAAAAAGAAACAAGAAAAACATGAAACTAAAATTCATCAGTAAAGATGAATCTTATTTATGTACATAACCAGCAAAACGGCCAACGACAAAGAAAAAATAGTACAAAAAAGAACTTTAAAATTTAAAAAAAAAATTGTGACCGTCTTATAGCAAATAGAAGAAGTGGAGACACCCCGTAATTTTTTTCTATTAGAATTAGATAACAATTACATATCGAATAATCTAGTTAATTGTATATTACTACAATAACCCCTAAATCGGACCCAAACATTTTGAAGGATCCAAAATATTATATTAGGTCAACGAAACAACCAACAAAAAAAATTCAAAACAGATTAAGTTAAAAAAAATTCACGAATCAGATAATCATGAAATAAATATGATATAAAAGTAATGAACTTACCACATCTTTCATATCTATATCACATTTTATAGTAGTTTTCATCACAACTAGATAGGACAGGATAGAACAACCTTTATATATTTTTTTTCCTATAGCCTAAAAATCATGCCTTTAAATTTGATAAAAAAAAATGTTACGCCCTTTAATTAATTAGGATTCCAAAACTGTTGAGATTTGGTGGTCCTCTTAATTCTGTGTATCTTGACATCTTTGTTCTTTAAATTTTTGGAGGCAATGATTTATACTTCCATTTTCTTTTGTTTAATTTTTATAATAATCAAAACAACGTACATATAATGTACTTTTTTTCTTACAAAACGGATTTAGTCTTAGTGGATTACATTCCATCTTAACATGCATTGGTTTTGAAATAAGATATTTCAAATCCATGCCAATCTTTTTTCAACAAACTACAACCTAGTAAATAAAAAGTATATAAATTTAAAATTAAAAAGATATGAACACTAATATATTAACACATTAGAAATGATATATATTGTATCAAGTTGAATTTTGAGTAAATAATTTTTGTATCATCCAAAGTTGATTGGATTCTATATATCATGAAAAACTCTGCTACTACATCTATTTTTTTAATAAAGAATGTTAAGCACAGTTACTGTATTTTTTCCTACTTAAAATTAATCGAGTGAAGGAGTAATTAATTTTACTTGGCATAATTTGTACTAACTTTATTGATTGAGTTTGGTGCATTAGTATTAGTCAAGTGATTAATCCCGTTAACAGAAATAGAATAAAAATTTTCAGCCCTTAATCATGCTCTATTTTATGCTTCACACTAAAAAAATACTTAAAAATTAAATTCTAAACTCTAACCTTAATTTCCACATTCTACACCTTAAACCCTACACTATGCTCCTTATTCCTTAAACCCTAACCATAAACCTTAACCTTAAACCCATTATTTTAAAGTGGGACATCAAATGAGGCATAATTAGGGCAGACGATTTTCAACAAAACTAATAATATTTAGGTAAACTGCACAAGATACCACTGAACTTTAATTTTAGTATCGATTATACCACTAAACTAAAAGTTAATATTATTTAAGCACTGAACTTTAGTTTAAGCTTTAATTATACTATTGGGGCGTTAAAATTATTCCACGTCATCACATGTGGACTGTTAAGATCCATTTATGTTATCGAATTTTATGATCTAGTAGTATAATTGAAGCTTAAACTAAATTCAGTGTTTGTTTCGCTAAACTCCGAAATAGATGTATGGTTGGAGACCGGAGGAGAGTAGTGGTGTTATGTTGAAGCAATGAAGGTCCCGCAGTGGAAAAAGCTTCGGTTGGATGATAATTAAGTGGAAAATCTGCCTTTGCTTTTCATCTTTATCTCCTCTCTTTTCCTTGTTAATTTGCGTGTGAACACGGTTTTCAGAATCTCCAATCACCTGTTTCTATCTTAGCTACTTACTTTATTACCATCATCATCATTGTCGTTTCTCTTTCCCTGTTTCTGCTCATGGATCTCAGCTAATCAATCTTTGCTCATTGTTTAAGGAAATGGAAATCACACCAAAGATTAAGATACCATCATAGAAAATCAACAGAAAAGACAGTAATTTGCTGATATTAGTATTCGTTTTTGATGTAAACCCCCAAACCATTTAGCTAATTGATTAACAAGACTAGCTACTTAATTAGTAGTACTAGTAGGCTTTTTTATTTCTTTTGGTATGCATGCATTTCGGGAATCACACAATCAAGCCATTAGCAATGGCTCGATTAGTATCGAGATGGGTTGTTTCATACACAGGCAACTCTTGCCGATACCTTTCGATACCTATAGCTGAAAGATTATCCAACTCGAAAAGATCGGAGCTTGCGTAGCTAGCAGCGTCTTCGTCTTCCTCGTCACTGTACTCAACGATTTTCTTCTGGTAATTCTTTAAAAGATCCTTAGCAGCTTCCACAACTCGACGATTTTCTTCCATGATGCGCCACTCTAGCTCTTTGTTGGTTGGTTTACTTATGGATGTTCGACTCTGATGATGATCCTCGTCGAGACAAAACCGGACTGACCTTTTAGTCCCATTGCCTCTTGAACATGGAGTCATGCTCAGACAAGATCTTGAAAACGAGGAAGCTGAAGAACATGTAGATGTTGCTTGTTGGTCGGGTTTCAATTTCCTTTCCTCGTACCCAGACGATGAAATGTTAGCCTTCTTTGCATTCCCTGCAGTGAAAAGCGAGTTAAGGAAGCTTGCAAGGCGACCGCCTGGAGATATTGGATGCTTAACCTTCTTGAGGTTGCTGTAAATCTTCAGAGCCTTGGATTTTGTTCTCACGAAACCCCCTTCATGCTTTGGGTTTTGTTGTGTAGCAGCAGCGTGGCCATGGAAACCGTTTTCGACGCTCGTCCGGGCAGGCCTTGATGATGATGGCCATGACCTGGATTTTGCAGTAGGACGAAAGTACTTATCTGACTCCGAGGATGAAAACCTAGCTCCGCAACTCGAACCAGAAGAGCTGGAAGTGGAGTTCAACAACATGGGATCATCAAAGTCACGTAGATAGTTCCTTTCACAATCCCCCATGGATTTCCGTCGTATATCGGAGCTACCTTTTTTCTGCATCCATTTCTCGATCATGCAAGCACGTTTCATTTCTTCTTCGTCTTTCAATGAAGTGTACCGGCCGTGCTTCTTCCTCGTGGAAGTTTCTCCGTTGGGTTCATCGATTGAACGGTAGATAGCATCGAGAAGAGTTGAAGAGAAAGATGGGTTTTCTCTCCTGTTTCTGTACCTGTCTTCTCTTGCCAATTTATCCCTCTTATCCATAGCTTTCTGGGATTTGAATGATATTGTTTGCTCTGTCTGTCTCTTCTTTTTCTGAATCTTAATTTGCAGGGAAGAAATAAGAGGAGGAAATATATTTAGAATAGGAAAGTTGAGGTTTCCATTGATGGCAGAGAGATAAAAAGAAAAGAAAAGAAAAGAAAAGAAAAGAAAAGGAGTAATGAAAGCCAAACGCCACGCCGGCCTCAACTCCAGAGAGAAGATGATTTGAGAGCCAAAACAAAATTTGTGTTTTCTCTGTTCTTTCACAAGCACTTAAAAATTGTTACACACTAGCGCAACTGGGTCCTAGCTGTAACCTATGACAGAGTAGATCGCTGACATGGCAAATTAGACGAGAAGTTATATTATTTGGCAGCTTCATCTTATCATTCTTAATCTCAACTAATAAAAACAACATACTTTATTAATTTTTTAACGTCATATTTTTACTAATAATCATCGCCCACTTATAATATTTACCGGGTTATACACAATTCATCAAATGCACCCCATAACTTCGCTTTAAACACTGAACAGTAACCAATCATAAACTCATACCAAAAAAAACAAATCACCGTTAGAGTTACAAAAAAATCCCTCAGACAAAGATGAAGTAGTCATTGCATTTCTTGCCCCATCAACATTTATCTTTAACCTTAAATCAAAGAAAAACATTTATCTTTAACCATCACTCTTCCGGTTTAGACTAAGTAGTTTGTAATGATTCAAATTTGAGAGTCAATGTGTGATTGTTGACCCGAGCTATAGTTGAACAAATAATATAAGTAAGAAAAAAAATTGTTAGGGAGAAGAAATTGTCCTATTAAACACCTCACCCAAAAGAACAAGATTTGTGCACATTGAAAGATGTTTATTGTCGCATGATTGTTGTCTTCCAAAATATTATAGCAGAAAGAATAAAAGGGGGAAAGATGCAAGAACTGATTGTTAATTAGTAGCTTCAAAGAGAATTTGGTGAGATGCTACACTTTATAGCTTTCAAAGAGGAAGAGTTCAACGTACTGGGTTTGGGAATTTAAATTACGATTACGTCGCGTTTTTCACTCGCGTTGTATTTTTCGCAGTTGCAGACATAATTTATACTATTGCAATCAATGCAAAAATAGTAGTAATGAATTTTTTAAAATTTTCGCTCAAGGCTCCTAAAATATCGAAGACGACTTTGTATATAGTCTATAAAATATCGAGGTATCTCTGACCGATCATGTTTAAAGATATCTACTTGATGCATTTCTAAGTTTTAAAAATTAGAGGTTAATCAACAATGGAAGAATTAGGGTTTTGACGTGTAAAGGACACGCATGCAGATAAGACTACGTAAAGCTTACTAAGGCTAAGGGTATTAAAAAAAGAGTGATCCAAAGCCTTAAAGCATTCAAATTATAGCATACAATTGGGTATAGACGGAATTAAGATTAAACATTAAGAAGGGTAAAAGTCTATTAAGCCATTTAAGTCTAAAAATTAAAAGGAACAAATGTCTTATTTAATTAATATCTAAACTAAAAAATATATAAAATACTATTATACCAAAAAAATTTAAAAGGGCATCTCGCCTACACCTTCGTCCCTACGACTACTTGCTTATCGACAACTTTAATAGAACTTTGTAGCATATAATATTAATAAAGAGAATTATGTAATATATTGTCAAAATTTAAACTCATAATTATATCTATTTAAATTATGGATTCTAAATTGTATCAAAGAATTTATATTTATAATACCACGATAAAGCCATTCACACGTGAAACGCTCACTAGTGGCTATTGGCTAACACTTTGGAACCGTTCTAGGTTTAATTCTCTTTTTTTTTCAAAAAAAGAAAAACTAATTAAATAATAGGGATAATTACATTTTTGGTACCCCACCTTTATCTCTTTTCCTATTTTGGTATCTACCTATTTTTTGACAAAATGGTACCTAACATTACGTTTTGTTTCTATTTTGGTATCTTGCCGTTAAAAAATTAACAAAAGGCTGACTAGGAGAGAGAAAATCACACGTGGCGTGCTACCACGTCATTTTCTCTCTCCTAATTAGCATGCCACGTGTGCTTTTTTTTATTTTAGTTGACGTGGCGTGCTGACTAGGAGAGATAAGATGACATGACAGCATGTCATATGTGATTTTCTCTCTCCTAGTCAGTCTTCCGTTAATTTTTTAATGACGGGGTACCAAAATAAAAACAAAACGTAATTTTAGGTACTATTTTACCAAAAAAAATAGAGTACCAAAATAGGAAAACATGTAAAGATGGAATACCAAAAATGTAGTTATCCCTAAATAATAAATGCATAAAAATATGAGACTAAAGATAAGTCTCCCCTTAAATTTTTATATATTTTAAAAATAATTTTTATTTTATATTAATGTTTTAATATTGTATCCGTTAGAATTTCAAATTCTCATATAAATTAACTAAGTATAGAAGTCACACTTTTAACATAAAATCATGCGTCCCTTGAAAATATGTATATAAAATATCAAGCTCTAGCACGAAAACATTATTTTTTAATATATTATTGTAATTACATGATGATATTTATTTATATTTTTTAACTATTTGATAACGCATACATACATTGTACATAGTGGTTAAAATCGAGATCTTTTAGGATAAACATCATCATTTTTTTACTGAACATATTTTTATTTGAATCATTCATTGGTGGTATGTAGGAGTATTAAAAACATTTATTGAATGAAGAGGAGAGGAGAGGAGAGTGAAGAAATATAGTACGAAGAAGCATGGTGGTATGTAGGAGTATTAAAGGAAGAGAGGAAGAGGCATTGGTGGGAAATAAAGAATAAAGGGAAGAGTATTCCATTTCATGGGAAAAAGAATACAAGCAAAAGTGGGGGTAAGGATTGTTGTCGTTGGAGGGCGTTTAAAATCAGTCTAATGCGTATTCAGAGGCTTAATAAGTTAGATATCGCTATTATATTATTATTATTATATTTTTTATTTTTTTATTTTTCTAATTTACATTGTAAACTTATTAGGCTATTGGATAATTTTTAGGCCGGTTTTAAACACTTCTAATTATAAGCTAAGCTCAAACAAATATGCATTGCATGCAATACATATATGGCAATGGCAGGTCATCCAAAGTGTTTCCGATCCCGAGGAAGAAAGCACCCATGGGCCATGCCCATACCCAAACCCACATCAACTATATCAATTATCAAATATTCCCCCTCGCTTTCCTTTCCCTCTCTATCTACATTAAACATCAACAAAAGCAAAAGGAAGCATAAATTAATACAATCAGCCAAGAAGATGTGTCTGCCGCCGATAACAATATTAACGCCCTAGAAAACTTATTTAAAATCGAAATTTGAGAACACAATTACACAAATTATTGCACATACTAAATCACATTTTATATATAATTTTAAGATTTATCCCCTACAAAAACAAAAATTGTTCAACATGAACATACGAATCATTTACGTGGCCTACGTTTTGTTGTAGATCAAGCACAAAAATATTTCATTTTTTAATATTATCACTTGAATCTATTCTATTGATCAACTGATTCATATTGAATAATGTAGAGGTTCATTATAGGACGATCCTTTCAACTAGGGCTGTAAATGAGACGAGACAGGTCGTGAGCTACTCGAGCTTGACTCGGTCAAAGCTCGGCCAACACTCGATTTAATTAGACTCGACTTGAGTTCTTAACAAGTCGAGCTACTTGATACCCGACTCGAAAAACTCTCAAGCTCCTCGAAAATATAATAAACTATTTTTTAATTTTTAAAATTAAAGTGAACTAAAATGTATGTTGATGCTTTTGGTTGTTATGTTAGTTTAATTTTTAGTTTAACTTTCTTTATATTTTCATGTGTATTTTTTTCCTCCTACTAGGATGATAGTTTTGTAACGAGTCACATAGAAATATCTCTTTTGTATAATTCTATCTACAATAAAATCATGCAATTTGATCATCATCATCATCATCATTATTAGTATTATTATTATTATTATTATAAACAGAGTTGTAAATGAAACGAGATAGATCATAAGCTACTCAAACTCGACTCGGTCAAAGCTCAATCAATACTTGACTCGATTGGACTGGACTCGAGCTTTGCTCGAGATCTTAACGAGCCGAGTCGAGCTAAGCATACTCAAGCTCGAGTCAAGCTCAAACTCGACTCGTATTCTTAACGAGTCTAGTCAAACTCAGCACTACTTGAACTCGACTCGGCTCGTTTACACCATTACTTCCAACCCTATTTACCTCGTTCACAAGTACAACACTATAATTCAAACACGTGAATATTTCATAGTAAAAAATATATTTTTGTTAAATATTTGTTTTCCTTATTTAGTAGTAAAACTATTTATTGAGTATTTAATGTGATGTCAATACAATCAACCAATTCATTTAAACTAATTGAACCAATAACAAAGATCTCAGGTCTAACCATCAATTTAGTTGTTGACTAAGAAAAAAATACAGGTTGATTTTTAATGTTTCAATTAAGGTAGTCAAATCCACACAGATTCCTGTTCCATTAAGGCAGTAACAAATCAAAACATCACACTCCATTTTTTATTCCAGTGAAAATTTCAATATGAACAAAAATCAACATAATTTTAAATCTGTTCAACTTTAGGATAATGGAATTTCAGTATGAACAAAAATCACTCTATTGGATGAGCATTTTCTTGTTTATTATGAATTTATTCAATGTGAAACTTATTGATAAACATAAAAAAGCTGTGATTAGTTGTGCCCAAAGCACATAGAATTTGTCTAAACAGTAACAACCATGGGTTAAATTAAAAGGAAACAAATTACCACTATGTCATTGACTTGCTAAATCTCACAAGTATTGTTGTTGTATCCTGGCTCGATTCTCTTCCCGCCACATCCTTGCCTGCAGTTCTCCAAACCTTTCTCGGCTGCAACGAATCATTCATACATATCAAGAGACAAAAAATAAATGGTTTATTACGACTACAACGCTTGTATTAAATATTGAGCTCCCTTCTACAGTTTGCAAATGGAGCCATGGGAAGTGAGAAATTTGAGCCCCGGTCCCGGATCCACAAAAGTCCCGCAAATTCACAGCGGGATAACCAGGGCCGGGAGATTAATTATAGGACCATGGAATTGTTTGCTTATGTCAGCATAGTTCCATTACTTCACTAGGAGGAATTATATGCTTATGTCAGCATAGTTCCATTCTCACGTTTGGAACCAAGAATATGGCTTATCATAGAATTTAATCTTATAAAACTATTGAAACAGTTCTGACCTTTATTCCACCAATCTTCTATACCATACAAATTACATACCTGAAGCGGACACGTCTAAGCTCTCGAGAGCCACCTGGAAGTGCTCTAATAGTGAGGTAAACCCCTGGTTCATCCTGCTCAACCCATTCAGTTTCCATGTCACTGGCATTACTAATGGAGGGCTCTCCAGAATGATCATCTCTTGATGAACTACTCCTTGCAGAGCCGTCAACAGATGATGTCTCAGTCTTGGCTCCACTAATGCTGGAGAGTTTCAGTGTTGAAGCAAGTGCAGCTGAGTCATAGTATTGACGGGATTGCACTGGGTGATGATCTAGGGAATCCGATGAAGAGTAGCCCATTCCTGTTGGCTGCACAAAGTTGTGCGGCTGTTCTTTGTTCAGGGGTGGAGTCATAGGACTATCCTTTGCTGATTCAACTCTTGATCCCTGTAAGTAATGGACAAAAACTAATTTGAAAAAGTGAAGGCTTAAAAAGTTTATGGACTATTTAAAAACATAAGAACTAGGACTTCCTCCAACCGATGCTAAGGACAACAAATAAATAAAAAAAAACATGGAGAGAAGAAGTTTACTTCATCTTCAGATCTTGGGGGAGTTGAAAGTGGGACTGCTTGATGGTTGATGCGTTGAACATTGTATAATTCCATGACCTTGTCATAGTTCTCTGCCCACCACTTTTGAGCTTGCCATTTATTAAACATTTCACGGCTGATTAAATTAACAAAAGGATAGATTAGCACTCCAAGCAATCAACAAGAAATTATATAATGAAGAAAGAGCATAAGCTGTTAATTGCAGTACTTGAATTTTCAAAATCCTTGAAATGACAAGTATGCAGGAAAAAAATAAACAATTGGTTATTCAACAGATCTACAGCAGCTTAGTGCCTTGATAATTCCAGTTGAATCCATTAACACAACAAAAGGTGGGTCTGTTTTAAAAAAGCAAGGAACCATTGAAGATTTGGAATTATGTGCTTTCATATAGTGGTGGTAATAACCTTCAGTCTAGTCTAGCCAATATTTTCTAGATGAAAGGCAAGAGATAAAACTTAAGAGCAAGATGAAAGTGCAATGCAAGGATAAAATAAAAAATAGAGGAACCGAAAAATTAGTCCAAATTTCCCCCTTTAAAAAATTCTGATAAGTATATAACCATCATTTCAACAAATTATGCAAGATGAAAAGTCAGGAAACAATCAGGAATTTGAGGCCATGTTTGTTCAAAGTCTTCTCTGTCTATATTATAAAGTGAAAATAATGAGATGGTAAAGAATTAAACATTATTAAAAACCCTGGGTGCTTAACATGGAGGCCCTTATGGTTGCTATATAAGAGATCCAAAATAAGGGAAATGGTATTTCCTGACCGAGATTGAACTGAGGAGTTAAGAAATGAAATGTTTTACTTTTAGCCCATACAAAAACTACTAATAGACAAGGAATGACTTGTACAAAGGACATTTTCTTGTGATTCTATTATGCTTTGTTTGGTCCCTATAACAAGGTGATGTAAATTTAGCCAGTGAACTCCCTGGCTGACAAAAGGGAATTGTATGTACCAGCATTGCATGTGAAGAAGACATTTCTTTAATCCTTTAATGTTACTGTTACAACAGATTCACCAATCAGTGCACTGCCTACAGAAACATAACATAAACTTGGCCATAGTGTCATCTCATGTTCCACTTACAGACATACCAAATCACAACTCACCATTCAAGGAATAAGAAACACATACATATCAAATATTTTAACCATCATCGAGCTCCGGTTGACCAAGAAGTGTTAGATGCAATGTTAAGGCACATTGCACTCTCCAGGAGAGAGCCTAGGTTCAAACCTTGGAGATGGTATTGTGGGGAGGGGTAGTCACAAACCTCAAAAAGTTAGTGTTCATGAACCGCAAAACAGACAAAGGCTATAATGCCATGAGAAACAGTATATTGTCCTCACTATTGCATGATCACTAGCAATGTAAGAAAAGATATAATGCCAAGTAGGTCAATCCATTGAGAGAGACTCACATCCGGGCCCAATTCAATGTTGGGAAACGGATTTTCACTCACAAAGTCTCTCATGAAAATTTAGTGAGACAGCAACACAGACATGAAGTGATGAAGGATAATGTCAAAATGCCCGGCTCCAATTACCACCATAAACATGGTTACCACATGCAATTACAAACCAACGAACAGAAACATCCAGTATCAAACAAAGAGCAAAGAATGGCAACCAAACCACAAGGAGACAATTCCAAAACAAAACAATATGAACACTTGAAAAGCAGATATTTGAACCAAAGAGTACATCACAAATATGACTACAATTTCAAAACAAAAATGAAAATCATGTGATCACATCCAGACAAATCATAACCTTCACTATAATACACACCGTTAACAAAATAAAGTACCTGAATCGAATTCGTTTCAGATCATTCCCTCCTTCAGGTAATGAGAAGAAAGTGATTAAAACACCGGGCTCCACTTGTGCAACCCATTCCTTAGGCTCATCTTCCTCCATGAAAACGACTGATTCTGTACGGCCACTAACTGATGTCGGGGTACTTCTGCACTGGAAAGTCCTTTTAATCTCGATTCCATCTCTTTGCCCCAGTTTCGAGGAGTAGACCTTCCAGTTCTTTGGTAAGGACAATGGAAATGTACCGAGTCAGAGTCAGCATAGTTCCGGTTATGGTTTGATGAACCAGAACAAGGCTTGCAGTTCTTATAAGCTCCTGATGCTTTCAATGCAATGTATTTGATCTGAAAATTATATAAAAAGAAAAGTCCTCAGTTTATATAAAAAGAAAAGCTAGAAACCAGAACAAATTCAGGGATTTTTTGCTCTTCCCATTGTCTTCTGAAAATTGACAACTTAAAAGGAAAAACAAACTCGACAAAGATTTAAGAAACAAACACAAAATCAACAGTAAACCCATAAATACTATTCACAACTTATTTCCAATCAAAAACAACATTAAACACATTAAAGTCGAATTATTCCTAATCGCCTTCTTCCCGCATTTTCTCAGGAAACAAACACAAAAAGCATGTAATCAAATTTCTGCATATTTATGAATGTATATAGTGCGTAAAACAAATACCTGAGAAGTGAGAGCTTTAATGGCTTGCCTAGTCTTAGGAGTTTCCAAAGTATCTTCATCCTGTTGACGACCAACAGATCCATTGTTGTTGTTCAGCTGCTTTGAACAAGGTATACACGTTAACATCTCCCCTTCTCTCACTCTCCTCCCCCAAATAACAAAAAACCCAGATCAGATTCGACACCCAAATTTCCTAACAAATAGAAACTGGCAATGTCAACGAAAGGGAAGCTTGTTTGTGGGAATTTTTGCAGGCTACGTCAAGTGTTTCTTAAGAACGTATTTAAGCTTCAAAAGGAATAATGGGTCGGCTGCTTGATTTTTCATAGTGTGGATGAAAGAGTAAAAGGGAAGAGAAGAATCAGAAAGAACCCAGACAGATTGTTATATAACAAATGATAATAATGAATTTGGATATTAACAAAGGAATCCAGAAACCAAAAGTGACCGTTAATGGAGGAAAGAAAGCATGGTTTTTTAGGTTAGAAATGAGGAAATTTTGTGTTTTTCCTCTGCCTCTGCCTCTGCCTCTGCATCTGGCAGTGGTGGCGGATCTTTTTTTATTTATGAAGACGACTATTGAGATTTGGGCTAATTGGTATTGTTTGTAGCCTTTTCTTTTCCTTTCTTGTTTTTAAATTATAATTTAGATTTTTATTAGCTAAACTAATGTCAGTTAATTATAGGTTTTATAGCAAATAAGTCACTTTTTTAAAAAATATATATATAAATAAATCACTTAATTAACATATTGTTGTAAACAGGTTACTCCAATTACAAACAAATCATTTTTTGGTATAATAATAATTTTAGTCCTAAAACTTATATATTTTATTAATTTTATCTTAATTCAAAACAATTCAATAAATTAAAGGCTTAATATCAAACTAAGTGCCCAAACTATCTCGTTTTTTTTTTCTTTTTAGGTGCTTAAACTTTTTTTTGTCTCTTTTAGGTACCAAAACTAGGGGTTTTCCAAACTACCCAAACCGGTTGATCCGGCCCGACTATCCGATGACCTGTAAGGGAAAAAATCGGGTATTTTACTAAAAGCATTACCCGACCTGGAATTTTTCCAGGTAGTTGGGCCGGGTCTGGGCCGAATTTTTTGGTAACCAGTTATCCGACCCGGCCTAATACTTTTAATATATTTATTTTTTAGTTTTAAATTATATTTTTATTTTAGGTTCCTTAATATTTTTACCTAGAACTAAATTTAAATCTCTAAATTGTTTCTATGTTTGTATTATCTACTTTTTAAGTTTTAAATTTTTTAAATATATATTTTTATTAATTTGTTAATACAATATTCAAAAGAAAAAAATGTAATATTTTAATGTCTTTTTAGTGATAAACTTTAATATATATATATATATATCTAAATATTCATCTTAAAATTAACTTCAAATTACTAACTTTTGTATTTGGATTATGTATTATAAACTTTTAAATTTTATATGTTTACTATGTGATTTTTTTTAACTTTTAAATTTAAAAAATAAATAAATAAAATTTTTGAATCGGGTACCCAAAAATGAACACCCCTAGCCAAAACTATCATTTTTCAATTAAAATAGGTTACTCAATTGACTTTAAAATAGGCAAAATATGATATTTTCGGCACCTAAAAGGGGCAAAAAAATTATGCATATAAAAAGGGAAAATGAGATAGTTTGAGCACTTATTTTTTATATTAAGCCTAAATTAAATCATTCATATTTAAAATTTTACCAATTTAGTCTTTTTATGATAATGTTAAAGCAAGTGAACTCATCATAACAAATCAATAGTCTGATAGTTGTATTATGTCATAAAGCAGTAAAAAGTTATTGTTAAATTCTTATTATACCATAAAAGTAACACGAAAGTAATATAATATTTATGGGATGAGAATAAGTAATTTAGGAGAAAATAAAGATTAAAATGGTGAAATTTTTAAATATTAGGAATTAAATTTATTGAAGTGTTTTGAATTATGATTAAATTTATAGATTGTATAAGTTTTGAGGACAAAAATATTATTATACCATGTCACATTAGAAGAAAAGTGACATGCTTGTAACAATACGTTAATTGAGTGCACTGTTTGTAATAATCTTTTGATTGAATGATATGTTTGTAACAATTTTTTGATTGAGTGACATGTTTGTAACAATTTTTTAACTGAGAGACTATTTGTAATAATTTTTTAATTAAGTGACATATTGTAACTTTTAGAAGAAAAAAAAGTGATTTGTTTGTTACTCATAGTTAGATGACATTTGACGTAGTTTATCGATTTTTATTATTATAAAAAAATGTATCTGAGATTCTGAATTAGAATTTCCCCAAATATTCTATTGCATATATGAAACTTTATCGTGTTTCCAATTTAAAATCAAAATTAACATCATTAGAATATTATTTTACGTGTATCATATGTAACTATGTAAGTGAGAACTAAATTTAGCTTACTTAAAATCATAATATTTTAATTTAGAATTTGATTTAAGGAAATTTACTAAATAAGGCAAATTTTACTTAATGAAAATTTTAGGGATTTTTTCTAAGAAAAAATTTGTATTAATTATGAATTTTATTTGTCAATTAGTTTTTTTGACAAATTTTAAATCTAATTTTAATTCTATTTAGAGGAGAATGGAAGAAAGACTTTAACGATATAAAGGGAAGTGCTCTTAGTGGGCCTAGAACCTATGACTTAAGAGAAATGAGAAAACAAAGATAAGCAACTTGGTCAACCAGTCAAATGTGTCCGTTCTATTTAACAAGTAATTTTGAGCTCGATGTACCATATATTCCTTTTGATAAATGATCATATTTCACAACGTAATTGTAACATTTAGAAGTATAACGTTAGTAAATCAAATTATTTGAATTATAATTACAAATAAAAAAAAATTCATATGCGGTTCTTCAATTACTGTTTTCGGTTGAAGATAGATTCATGATTTCATTGTTTTCTATCGTGATGTATCAAATCGTAATCTGTATAACTTGTAAAAGTTAATCAATAACGAACTACATTTCTTTTATTTATGAAATGATTTGGTTAATGCGATGAACATACATGTAGAGTTATAAATGAAACGATTTTGAAAGAATAAAATTGTTTTTGTTTATTTTTGAAAGTGTTTAAGTTCGTTTAATTTTTTAGAATCATTTTTGTTTGTTTATTTTTAAAGTATTTGTGTTCGGTTCATTTAGTATTCACGAATATGTTTATTTTATTTTCGTTAATTTGTTCATTTAACACTCGTGAACATGTTCGTTTAATATACGCAAACATGTTCGTTTACATATCCACCAACATGTTTTTAGCGTTCGCCAAAGAAAAATGATGGAAATACGCCACTAATCCTTAAACTCCTCAGCCTTCACAATTTAAACTCTAAAGTTTATCATGTGTTCAATTTATTCTCAACTTTCACGAATATTTAAAATGTAAAAAAAAAAAACTAGGTAAACGAGGTCAAAACACATTGATAACACAAGCTAATAAACGAGCTTGTTCGTTAACATAAAGAAGCTAATTTTTAATTTTTAGTACTTCATTCTATATCCGATTATGCTACTAATTAAATTTATTAATTTAATTAATTGATTTAATCCGATTCTGACAACAAGTATACATTATACATTCTATATATATTCGTGTGTGTATAAGATGCAAGAGATCAAAATTTTCCATTTTCATCGTTTGTTTTCATACCAACAAAGTGTAATAATGTTACAAAACACAAAAGTTACTGAATAAACAACAAAATCAGTCTGTAATCTATATGTGAGGTAAATTATTGTCTGATTTTTTTGACTAAATGGAACAAAAAGAATAGAAGACAGAGCATGAAAAAGATGAAACCCCCCAATTAGTGGGCATTAATCCATCATGAATAATGTTTCTAGTTTCTATTCTTTAATTTGTCTCAACTCTTTAGCACATTTCATCAATTTTCCTTGTCGCCTACGCAGCCGCCTGCCTCCCATTTGTCTTCCCTATGTGGAAAAATAAAATCCATGCTATTGCTGCTGCTGCTCCCTGAATTAAACATTGCATCAGCCATATCCGCCACTGCAGGAAACTCAACAACATCCCTTCCGTATCGGCTCCCTATGGCGGCTCCGCCACCTGCTGATGATGATGCACCTGCATCTCCACCACCACCACCTCTTCCACTCGAACCCGAACCCGAACCAAGACTAACTTCCATTGAAAGCCATGTTCCCAAAGTAGCTGCTGATGAAGAAGTTGGAGGTAGTACAGGCTGAGAAGCCATAGGTTGGGCGATAACCACGGGATCTTGAATGAGCGGGGGTGGCGGCGGCGGTGCAATGGAGGGGGCGGTGGAGGACATGTGGCACGTGTGCTGACCAATGTAGGTTACTTCAAATATGTAAAAATCATTGTCTAGACGCTGCACTTGCTTCTTTGCGGGGCAGTTATACATCTTCTGGTGTGTGCACCTGTAGTATGCCCTGAAAATCAACCCCCCATGTTTACCATTTTTTCCTACTTCTGTTTTCATATCTGCCCACCATCAACGTGGCTACATACATGCATGTTTATCATTTCAAATCATAATTTTATATACAAGGAGATCAAGTAATTTCCGAGCGACTTTTCGTACTTGATCAAAATTTTCAATCTTTAATATGAATTTAAACCTGCATGAATGAATGAAGTGATTACCTAGGGTACCTTGAACCCAGAATTTCTTTCTGCCCGTACTTTCTCCAGGTATAGTTGTCCTCCGGAGGAAGGTCGGTATTCCCCATCTGAGGAGCCGGTACTCTCATTGTGCGTTTCTCTTCATCATTCTTCCTGCTGCTGCATTATAACTAATTAATAACAAAATCAATATACAGGGGTGTTGATGGTAGGTTAACCGAAACCGTTTAGTGTAAAATATAACGGTTATATCGGTTTTTAATATGCACACCCCTAATTATACATGCATATACATGATCTGGGAAAGTAAGTTTCTAACCTTCTATGGGAACGTTGAGACGACGATGAAGAACCTATACCGGAATCCGACACATCCATGGCCTGGATTTCTCCCCCAATGCTAATGCTGGTTCTGCAAGATTGAATCATATCCATTGCCTGTGTAATGACGCCATAACTTAGCAATTCCTGCAAATTGGGATCGGTCTGCTGCTGCGATGAGCCCTGATGGGAAAACAAAGTCGGGTCTTGAGGACGAGCATTGTTTAACCTTTCTCTGGCTCCAGCAAACATGCTGATGATATCATCACAGGACCTGGACAGGGTTTCGGGCTGGTTGGCCAAATCCCCGAGCCTCGCTTCAAGGTCTTTGGCTAATCTGCAGCCGCGGAGGATCAGGGACAGGGCGTGCTGTAGATCCATGGTTTCGGGGTTGTTTCGGTTTGGTTTGGGATTGGAGTTGAACATGATTTAAGGGGAAATTAAACTTGTAAAATGGGATTTAAACGTTGTCTGCTTTTTGGTGTGCTTCTAAGCTGCTGCCGATGAGTGCTAATTTTTCAAAGTAGTAACGTTCCTTCTACACGGTATATTAAAAAAAGCGAGGAGGAGTTGGGGAAACGACCGAGTCTAGTTCTGCTTTGATTTGCCCATTCGCATTGGGCGAGTCCGCATCTAGACCTTGCCTCATTGAAACCACCTTAAAGACCCAGAAGATTGAAGAGTTTTCTGCTTTGACCATTAATTGGATTTTGAATGGGAAACTAAGGAAATCTTCTTCTTCTGGATTTCATGGACTTTAAGACCGCAACATACGTTATTAATTTTCTCTTCTATTTTTTTTCCAAGGTATAATGATTTTTTGACCCCTTAAATTTATTATTTTTATCATTTTAACCCCTCAAACTTTTAGTTTTTCTTCTTCTTCAAATTGATTCCAACGTGACAGATCAATATCGTTGTTTTGTCCTTATGAAAATATTGGCATCGTCTAGTTTTCCCTTTGTTGTCACATCATCAAAAAAAACAAAATTAGTAAAAAAATCAAAATATATATATCAGCATTTCAATAAAAATAAATGAATTAATTTCTTGATTTTTTGATGTTGTAGTAAAAATGAAAACATAACTACGTCGGCAAAAGAATATTTGTATTGTTCTATTATATTCGAATCAATTTGACAAAAAATAAATTTTCAAACAAAGTGATAAAAATTTTAAATCTAAATAATATAAAAAAGTTGGACCAAAAAGATCATTCTATCTTTCTCTAATTGTGTTCTACGAGGGTTGAACCCTTCACCCCTACGTCATGGGACTTTACCCATTCGGTCCACAGCTTCGCGGAGAGCACAAGCCATTCATGTTAAATCTTCATTGGTGTCAACATCAATTTTATAAAATTATAATTTATAAAAAAAATGTTTCTGCCCTTCGAAAGAATAATTATTTTAATCCATATTTTTTTAAATCACTTTAATCATCAACGTTTCGTTTTGAAATAAAACAATTTATTAGTGGATAATAATTGTTATTCAATTGACGGTCAACGATGACTTGACAGAATGACACGTCGGTTATAAAATTATTTTTTGATTGTTGTGTCATTTTGTTAAGTCAGCACATTTATTCATATGACACCGCCACGTTAACGTGCAATGTCATGATAGTTTGTCACGTCATTTTAAAGCATTAACATTTAGTTGACTAACGATTTTTATCTATACGAAAATTATTTTGGCTTAAAATAAAACGTTAAAAATTAAAATAGTTCAAAAAATAATAAACATCAAAGTGACTATTCAGTCAAATATTTCAAACATTTTTTAATATTATACCTTCTATTAATTTCAAATCTACAACTGTAATTAAAGTTTTATATACAAAATTAGTCTTTAAAGAATATCTCTTTTTTCACTTTAGCATTTTTTTGTGCGGGTTGATTATTTGATATCGAAAGCTGTATTTCGCTAAATGTATAGGTGCAATTTTGTTACATATTTAATTTTTTGAAAGTTTTATGAGGTTAATAACAATTTTCCCCAGTTTTGAGGGACCACGGTCCTACCCGTCCTCACAATTCACATAGTTCCCCCTGACCATTAATTAATCGCACTATATATATATACTCTTTAAATTTTATACGGTTTTTAGATTGTTAGATGGCTGAAACGGATGACTCAAATTAACAGTCGGTTATGTAAAGATTATCACTTGGAAAAAAATAAAGAGTTAATCTGAACCATCCGTTCCAATCATTTAACGGTCCAAAAAAACATATAAAACTTTTAAGTTTTACACTGTATAAGTGTATATATATATATATATATATATGAAAGATTATCATTCTTTTTAATTTTTTTAAATCAGATTAATATATATTTATAAATTAAATTAAATTAAATTAAATTGATATTCAAGTTATCGTTTTCTTCTATTTTATAATATTTTTTAAATAAAAATCAAATAAAAAATAACATTGAATGAAACCAAAATTAGATCGCACCTCTAAAATTTTGAATTGATAAAACTTGAAAATTTTCAACAAAGTTATATAATATTTTTAACACCTTTAGGCTTCTACTTTATACTATAAATAAAGATAAATTCCTACTAATTTGTTCAACATTTTAAGAATTTCTTCTATAAGTTGAGTCTCTATAGCTATTACTATAATTTAATTTTCTTTTCTTGCCAAGAAAATCATGGTGGAGGATTTGTCGAAAAACATGTTAATATCTACATTTATTCTATGAAATCACATAAAAACATACATAATTTAATATATAAAGTTATTATTTAATTTAATTTTGACAATCGACACTCAAAGTAAAATGTCTAGTTTCATATATAGGGTTAGGATCCATTTACGTTGTGTAAAGTTCAATTACTTTTGCATATTTTTGTACCGTTAGATGGGGATAAATAGATAGTTAAAATTATTTCTTTATTTTTTTTCTTTGGATAATCTTCTCATTTCTTAGAGTCAATCTTAGCTATTTATTTACTGTCATCCAACGTTCTAAAAAATTGTAAAACTCTCAGGTTATATACATGGATTAGGATCCACTTACACAACATAAAACTCAATTAATTTTATATATTTTTAGATAAAATGATTGAAATTCAATATAGTGTATAGTTGAAAAGTATAAAAATATAAATTTATCAAATCTAAATTTATGTCAATAGACATCTAACAAATTTATAGATTTGAGATATAATCAGGAATGTTACATTTCTAATTATTTTATTACTCATTTATAATTATTTTGAGTTGTATAATGGAAAGAACCTAATAAGTGTTCTAATAGAAAAGCTGGTGATATTCATTTTAGGAGATGCTGGTTCAAATCATTTTATTTATATGGTGTATGCGCATTATTAAAGAGTTAAGAATATTTATGAATAGATACTACCTTGTAATCACTTTTAAACCGTTAAAAAAAGAGTTGTATAATGGAAATGTTAATGAATTATAAGCGCATGGGACACATTGATGATAGGGAGGTTGAAGCCAAATACGGGGTAGGTAGGTCTCCCAAGACCAAATCTTCTCAACATCTCATTTTCTTAGTTATTTCCTTCAAATTCACTCAATGATGCTTTAAATCCATGGGGGTTTGTGGTTTGAGCTTTAAACAAAAAGGAGGAAAGGAAGCCATGAGTCAGACTCAGAGCAGTTAAAGCGAGTCAATGTTGATCTGGTTTTGAATCCTTCCATTTCATTCTCAACTAAAACTTTGGGGTATTTACGATTAACTGTTGAAATATATTGGTTAGCCATAACGAGAATAACACGTTATCTTTAGACATTATCATTTAAATTGCATTAAGAATAAAATTTATAGGTTATCTATTGTATGTTGGTTAACCATAAATACCCCTCAAGTAAAACTCTCCTTATATATGTGAATAAAAGTATACATATTTCAAGTGGTTGAAGTGATATAAGTGGACATAAAAAATCATATTCTTCTAAAGTGACAGATTTTGCCATTGTTGTCTGTCTTAGTTCAAGGAACCAAATTAACACCAGTATTTAGGGGCGGAACATAGGGGTTTAAGGGGGTTTGGTTCCCGTCAACTTTTTTCATTAGGAATAGAATAAATATTTTTAGAAAAATATATAATTACCTCTATAATCTCTTTAAAGTTTGTAAAATTTTAATATGACCCCCTTAAACTTTTTAATTTCATTTTGACCCTTTTTATAAATTTCTAGTTTTTTTTTAATTTTATTTTGGTCCCCTATAAATTTTTAGTTCCGCCCCACCAGTATTGTTGTTGTTTTGGAGAAACATGCGAAAGGTAGAAGAGAGCGAGAGAGAATCAATACTTGACCTTCCACATCAAGACGAATGTGAAATACTCTTTAGAATTGTGTTTGTGGAAGTTCTAGATGAAGGAACCATACATGTTCATTTTATTTTATTTTTGGTTTCATTAAGTATTTATCGGAGTAGCGAGCCCATGATTAATCATCTACGTTTTATAAGTAAAAAATGATAGACACTAACTACGAGTTTCAAATTACTCCGTTTTCAAGAGAAAGATCGAATCTTTAATCATTAATTAAAATATAAAAAATTATTTTTATCTCATATAAGCCTCGTAGTACATCTATGCTTATTTTCTTCAATAAATTTGGCTCTCATTTTTTTAACAAAACTTATATCTAATCCTATTTAGAGAAGAGAGAAAAAAAAATAAGAGAAAAGAAGTGAACGCTCTTAATAAATTTAAAATTTATAATCTAAAAAATATGAGAGAACAAAAATAAACGATTTGATCAAATTTATTAATTAGCCATAATGAGATAAACACGTTAACTTTAGACATTATACTTTTTAATTTATCTCTCATTTGAGTCTCAAGGGAAACTTTTGTTTTGATCAAGTAAAAGTCATTTTTGGCTAAATTATATGGTCTCAGTTTTTTCTTGCAGCCAAAGTAATGGTTGCATATCTCTACGAAGGCAAAATGTATAGCGCTGTTCGCGGATAATAATGCAATGCAAGTCATGCACACATGTTAATTTGCCCTTAACTGACTTGGACCCACGTAAATAACGCAAAAATGCAGCAATGCCTGCCGGTGGAAGGGATTGATTTCAAAATCAATGTCAACCACCAATAACAAGTCTGGCAAAAAAAAATAGACAACGATTTAACCCAACAAATAGTCTTAATAAAAATAATAATATTTATTATTTGTATGGGTTTAGGCTTTGCTCGTATAGTTTAGGGTAAATATGAGCAATTTTTCATTATTTCTTCAGTTAAGAGCCTTGTTTGGTTTTCTGGAATTGAGTTAAGTGAGGCCTCATAAATAAATATAGGGGTAAAGTACATAGATAGTCACCTAACTTTTAGAGTATTTTCATTTTGGTCACCAAATTTTTAATATTTTCATTAGGGTTATCTAACTTTTATTTTGTTTTCATTTTAGTCCTTCCCGTTCCCTTCTATTATAAAATGCTGACGTGGCCCGTTAGCTTTTCTTTTTCTCAATATAATAGCATACTTTGGGTCCCCACCGAACCATTCTCTTTCTTCTTCTTCTCCAAATTTCAGCCATGAAAGAGCCTTACCCAAAGATAAAAAAATAGACACTTCCTTTCAGTCATGCTCAAACAAATCTGGTGCTTATTGAGTATTGGTTTTCTTATATTTTGGTTAGTTTAATGGAAGGCAAGCGCAGGTTCAGCAACAATATTAGCAGATTCAGAGTAAAACAAGGAGTCATCTTGTTTGGGGTAGACCTTTAAGGTTGCCTCAATCATCATGGCAACCACTTCAATTTCAGTCCCAACAAAAACAACCTCAGACTCACCCTTGGATCCAAGAACAACCTCAAAGATATATGAATTGGGTTTTATCCTTTCCATTTACATTGTCAAAAATAATTCCAAAACTTGTTAGCCGGTTATTTAAGAAGCTTTTGGGGGTAAAAAATGAAATTTGGAGAAGGAGAAGAAAGAGAAGGGTTAAGTGGGACCTAGAGTATATTATTTTATTAAGGAAAAGAAAAATTAAAGGGCACGTCAGTATTTTTTAACTAAAGATAATAGGAGGGACCAAAATAAAAATAAATTAAAAGTGGAGTAACGTAATGAAAATTTTAAAAATTTAATGACCAAAATAGAAAACCTTAAAAGTTCGGTGACTATCTGTGTACTTTACCCTAAATATAAATGAGGAGTATCTGTTTGAAGCCACTGAAACAGAGGGCAAAAGGGTGAAAACAATGGTTTTGGCACTCATCATCTCTCAAAGCCTCATCTACAACCACAACTGCAACTCTCAGTTTGTTAAAATCAAGTCATGTTCAGATTCAGCTCAAACAAAACCCAATGGAACCTCTGCTGGATTCCAAGCAAAGAAGCGATGCTTGAGGTGCAAAACCCTCTATTCCGACGCTGATAATTCCCCTACTGCTTGCTCCTTCCACGGCCATGCCACTGGTAGGTATCTTCTTTCTACCTTTTATACATTGACAGCACAGAATTAGAACCAAGGCTGGCGTTTCCTGGCTTCCCGGTTGCTAATTGATTTGGTTGTTTGCAGGGGAGAAAGGGTTGTTTGCATTGGCTCCTCCACACCAGGGGATTGATGGAGACTGGACCGATGCCTCCGGAGTCATCGTGTACAAATGGAATGAAGAAAACAATAGACCAAACACTGGACGTGCCAATTGGAAAAAGAGATGGAGTTGCTGTCAAGAATATGATGAAAATGCTCCTCCTTGTTCCCGTGGATGGCATGTCTCATACGACGATGGCTTCACTCTATATTAGAAATTTATGGATTTGTAGGACTACTACCGGAACAACTGAAACAAAATCGGCACCAAATTTGTCTGAACACACCATAGGACAACCTTTTAATGCTAATTTTCCACTAAATTGTTGCAGACACAGCTTAGAAGCTTGGATCACCAGAAAATTGTTGGGGTCTCCTTGTACTTTTAACCCTTTCCTAAAATTTTGAGATTTGACCCCTCCCTTTAATTTGATATAATAATTCCTCATCGTTATTATTACACCATTAGTTTTGGACGATGAAGTAGTTTTATTTTATTTTTGAATAGAATGATAAAGTAATTTTAAGCATTTAGTTTACTTGTAAATTCATTTTTAGTTTTTTTTTAATATAATTGGCTGAATTTTCATGTAACTCTGACTATATGGTAAAATCCAAACATGGTAGAAGAATTAAAACGACCATTAGTGGTTAAGAGCCCATTTAGTTTATGGTAATTAACCATTCAATCTAATCTCGGGACAACAACTTAGACGAGCCTCCGGATTTAGACCACAAGGGTCACTCACATCACCAAACCTATATCTTATACCTAATGTAAAAAACAACAATAAAGTTCGACTCTCGATTATGAGTCATTTATCCACCAAAGTTTAAATTAAATAACATTGCTATACATATTTTGATTAAACAGATATATTTACATTTACAAGATAAATACTGAGATGCCAACCTATACAAGATAAAATTACACAAATATCTTTAACTACTCGGTCAATTAAAATCACTTGTTGTACATATATTTAGTATACAACATAATTGCGGTAACAACTAACAATTATTTTCTTTATCTCCATATTACTAAAATGTACAAAATTTTCATGACAAAAACTAGACTATCCGGTGAACAATCTGGCGAAGAAATTTCCAGATTTGGAGTTCTCCAAACAAGCAACATGGACATATCTTCCAAACCTGCCAACTTGTCTTGCCTCACCTCTTGTATCTTTCTTGCACACCTTGCATGTTTTGTCCATCCACCCTTCTTCCACAGCTCTCAGTTCCGGTCCATACATATATATAAATAATACAAAACATTCATTAATACAAAAAAAAAAATCCAAGAATTACATCTAGACCCCCCATAATATATATTAATATATATGCATACCTTCAACATAGGATTTGAAGAAATCCTTGTATGTCCCTCCAACTTTCCTTCTCAGAGCACCATACTGCATGCATCAAACAACAAAAATGTTGATTGATTTGGATTCATCAAGAGGAACAAAAAAGAGTTGTAAATAGAAAGAAAGTGTCGCCTACCTGTTCCCTTGACATTCAGCCACCAGACATGGTGACTTCTTTAGCCTCATCCAAAACCTGCCACAGAAAAATGGTATTTTGTGGTATATGTGCAGAATGCTAAAGGATGCTGACGAGGCATAAAGAGCTGGAGATGAATTTACTTTTTCTCACGTGGACTTTCTCTCAAATACGCAACATTCAATGAAACGGGAAACAATTGGCTTTCTTTAATGAAGCCAGGCAACTTTAGAGTACTGAAGCCCTAGTTTCACCGCCTATATAAAGAAGACTTGATCGTTACTCAAAAGAGAGACCGATCGATAGAGAGCACAAATCAAACGACAGTCTTAGTCCGAGCTTGCGGAGAACCACCGATGCGAAGTTAGATGATTCTCCTCATCGAACAAAGCCGTCGAAAGAGGCTGATGGAGAGGAGGCCTGTAGCATAGTTGGACAACACAAAGGGAGTTTTGTCGATGACGCTCGACTTATTTTTTTTCTTACTTGATAAACTGTCGTACTTTATACTTTCAATTATGGTTGTTTTATGCTCAGACACGAGCTAAACATTTTAGTTGAGATTATTGCGTCTCAGGATTTTATGTTTTGGTTATTATACTTCAATGCTTTAGTTATTTTATCTTCATCTATTCTGTTCTTGTGCTAAATGTGTAGTTAATCGTAAAAGCTATTTGAAAGAGGCTTGTTAACTATTAATCAGTGGCTTAATATTTGAGATAGTTAAGTTATACAAACATGAACAGTGGGGCTAAGCTGTCAACTTAGTCTTAATCCGGCTTAGACACAAGTTTAGAGTTTCAACGACTAAAAGGGAGTTTTTAAACAAATAATAGAGTGGTTAGGGTTAACGCAAACATGTATTACTTTAATTACAAAATTATTAATTTCTAGGCATCGAGAGAGTCAGAAGTTCATTAGAAAATCCTGTCGAGTAGATGAAGAACCTTAGAATTCAAGCAGACATGTATTGTCCGTCGCTATAGCATTGAGGTAGGTAATCAATCATATATCCTTAGCAATAATCCCAACCTCCATAATTAATTGTTAAGTCGTTACTGTTGTTTGTCTTTATTGTTGTTATCTTTAGATTAGTTAATTTAGTTTACTTTCATCAATACTTGCAAACTCATTCCTAAGTACGATAACTTTGTAGTTACTAATTCAATCCCTATGGGTTCGACACTCTACTCTCACTTTATTACTTGATATGACGAGTATATTTGCTCTAAAGTGCATCACTATTCGACAATTATCACTAGCCTTCTATATATAAAATATAAACTATTTTCGCCTTTTTAGTGTCACTATTTATGTTCAACACTAAAAAATAAATTATAAACTTTAAACTTTATTTCTAAACTTTAATTTAATATTTTAATATTAAATCATCCATAAAAACACTAAAAAAAATAGAGAATTGATCGTGAACTTGGTGGCTAGAGGTGGCCCTTTCACAAACCATTAAAATTGTGAGGACGGCTAGGTTACAAACTTTCCACAAATATCTTAATAAGAATTCCATGGCAGGGATTATAGATTAATCAGACACCAGATGTGGTAAAGGGTAATTGCATGGTGTTTAGAGTCTGACATGCAATTTGAGAATATCTACTTCCAACCTCCCAATGTGATCATCAATTGATCTATTCCAAACTCGCCTACATCTTTACGGTAGAGCTTAAGCATTTTTCCTTACCTTTTCAATTTACCTAACTATCCCCTACAATTACACATCACAAAATTAAACCCTTGTATCACCTATTAATCAAGTTTTACTCGCATTAAAATTTTTAGTTACTATTAACTAACTTGATCTCCCAACCACATAAAACCATTAATTCATTATAAATTAACTAACAACATAAAATAAAGTTGTTTACAAGACTTTTTCGGGCAAGAGGAAAAATGTATATTAAAATTTAAAATATAAAGATATTGGATAACCGAATCAATCACAGTCTTCTTAAATTAATTGTCACTAATTTATATATAATTAAATATACAATTTACACATAATATAAAAATTAACAATAAAGTTTGAATCTCGATTATCCCATTATAAGTGCAATGTGTATCATTACACTTCAAATCAAATAACAAGCCAAATACAACACAAAGTTTGAGTTTGATGTGTGCTTAGTGTTATCCTTAATGCTAAGGATTTATGAGCCATTTATCCACCAAAGTATAAATTAGATAACATTGCTATACATATATTTAGTGTACAATATAATCGCGGTAACAATTAAAAAGTGTGAAGCTTAAGCCCAACAAATACAATTATATTCTCTTTTGTTATATATATAAAGAATACAATTATATTCTTTATCTCCATGTTACTAACGAATACAAAAATTTCACAACCAAGACTAGACTATCCAGAGAACAACCTGGTGAAGAAATTCCCAGATTTGGAGTTTTCCAAGCAAGCAACATGGACATATTTTCCAAACTTGTCAACTTGCCTAGCCTCACCCCTTGTATCTTTCTTGCACACCTTGCATGTTTTGTCCACCCACCCTTCTTCCACATATTCTCCATCCACTGCTCTCAGTTTCAGTCCATACATACATACATATATATATATATATAAATACAAAACATTCATTAATAAAAAATACCCAAAATTACATATATATATATATATATACACACACATATGCATACCTTCAACATAGGATTTGAAGAAATCCTTGTATGTCCCTCCAATTTTCCTTCTCAGAGCACCATACTGCATGCACCAAACAACAAAATTGTTGGTTGATTTTGATTCATCAAGAGGAACAAAAGACAAACAAACAAAAAGAAAGAAAAAGTCACCTGTTCCCTTGACATTCTGCCACCAGACCTGGTGGCTTGTCTAGCCTCACCCAAAAGCTCGGCATCCTTTTCGGACCTAACTTGGGAGAAATCCAGAGCCTCCGTCACACTGCTAAACAAAGACTGTTTGCTCTTCTTCTTTGCCTCTTCTTTCTCACCCTTCACCTCTTCTTGTTTAGCTGAAACTCTAAACAATGTTGGGGAACTCTTGCTTCTTAGCCTTTGGCTGTGAATATGTTGTTTAGGAATAATGTTTTGTGAAGGTGACAATGGAAGAGCCCTTAGTCCCATGCTTGCTTTGTTTTTGGCAGAGAAGCTGGAACCAACCGGCAATGACCTCCACAAGGCTAACCAAGCTAGCCTTTTATATGTACAGAATGATAGCACCTGGTGATTTTGGTGGCTGGAGGTTCAATACGTGGCTTTTTCACAAACTATTAAAATTGTGAGGACTGCTAAGTGGTCAACATACATACAAATATATAATAACAAACTATAAATATCTTAATAAAAATTCCATGGCCAACAACAGGCAGAGATTATAGATTAATCATACGCCACATGTGGTAAATGGTAATTGCATGGTGTTTAGAGTCTGACATGAAATTTGAGAATGTCTAATTCGAAAATGTATGAAGTTTAGCCTACTAAGCCGGGTTGCTTTCGTGAGTGGACCGTGCCAAAAGCAAGTGAATCTCTCTCGAACCAGTAATATAATTTTTTACAGACCAGCTATGGCATACAAAGCTACAAAAACTACTTACATCAGAGGCTTACACAACATAAACCATGCCAACCTCTAGTAAAGATACTGGTGGAACCTTGAGTGCCACATCTGGTCCACGGCAATTCCTTCTCAGGAAATTGTACCCAAAATTAATAGTCAGTCTCTTCAAAATGGATGATCCTTGCTTTGCTCGAACATGCGAATGCCCTAGTATGAATGCAGTCCCGGCTTCTTGGGCAGCTAACAGATCTATTAGCTCATCTCGCAACTGCAACTCCATGTCGGCCGGCACATCAGATTCAGAGCCATCGTCAATGGCAAATCTAACTCTTCTTTCAACAGCACGTACAGACTCCATTTCGATGACATCTGTGACACTCTCAACAGTTGAGAATCCAACAGATACACTCGCTGGTTGCATGCTTTCCTCAATCTCGTAAGCTGGTATGCCAGAAAATGCAACCGTCCCTATCACGGCTAATCTACATTCACTAGTTGATTCATTTGAGTGGGAGACAACATCATCCTCAGCATGGGGCCTGTTCTGGCTTCGATACCAATCATAGTGAATGAAATCAGCCAGTTTGGAAACTAGTTCTGATTCAAAAGAATCAACATCCTGATGCACATCACGGTAACCATAACGAACAATGCACCTATAAGACCGATGAGCAGCAGGACCCACACGGCCCACAAGATAACGCTCAGCTGGGGGCACAAAAGGGACAGTCACTGATTTTACACACACAAAGACAAGAACACGATGGAAGGCAGGAAGGTTAGTGACAAAACGAGAGAAGTTGGCGGGGATTCCGGAGGTGAGATCAGTAAAAACTAAGCCGATACCGGTACTCGAGCAATTCCTAAGCTTGGACCTAATGCTAATAGCCAATCTAGTGATACCTTGTTGTGGAGATCAAATTCATATTTCTTGATGGTCGCATAATGCCATACAAACATAATTGTCATGAGGAAAAGGGCCAAGAGAATAGGGAGCCAAGCCCCTTCAGTGAACTTGGTGAGGGAAGCTGAGAAGTAAAGCAACTCAATAGAACCAAAGAAAAGAAGAAACAAAAGAGCTACAATTGGGGGCTTGTGCCAACACAGGATAATAACCAGGGAAGTGAGGCACGTCGTCACCAACATCACAGTCATCACTGCCAATCCTGAAATAAATAAGAACAAAATGGTAAAATGGTCTTCCTTAAAACTATTTCCTGTTGAAGTTCACTTACAAAGTAATCAACTTTACCTGAGGCATTCCCCATGTGTTTTGTATCTCTAAATCCAATAGTTACAGCAATGCAGAGGATCATGAGCACCCAGTTGATTTCAGGGATATAAATCTGACCATGTATCTTGTCAGAAGTGTGAATAACCTTCACTCTAGGGAAACAACTAAGTGACTGGCTCTGATTGATTATTGAGAATGTTCCGCTAATGATTGCTTGGCTTCCCACAACAGAAGCGAGAATTGCTATTATGAGCACAGGCCATCTCACACTTTCTGTACAGTACACAAAAACAAATGAGCAATCAGGTTTATTTTTCTATAACCATGAATTTAGACATGTAATGTACCCTACAGTAATATTGCATTCCCTTTCAGGCTAGATAGAGACATGCACAGTGCTGTCGTCATTCACACTTTTTTTTTTTACATGTCCCTATTTTGGTCAGTCAGATTCCTACCATGTTCTACTGGTATTGAGAACAGATGATACCTGGAACTGAGACATAGAAGCTGATTTGGTAACTTGTATGATGATGTTGAGACAAGTACGCAGCTTGGCCCATGTATGCCAGTATAAGAGCCGGATAAACCAGAAAGGTAAAAGCAGTCTGCAGCAAGACAGTTAAATTTCATTTTAGTAGCTAGTTTTGAACTCATGTGAATAGATAAGATATCATCATCAAATGAAAACTCAGAAGATGATTTATGTTAGTTGCCTGAATTGCAGAATAAGAGAAGTGACCAAGATCAGCAAACATCGCCTCAGAGCCTGCATGGATGGCATTTGTTTGTCTGTCAGTTTTCAGAAAGAACCAAATTCAAGGTAATTGTATATTTATCCGTATATAGCAAGTTTAGGAGAGACTTTCAGATGGTCTACTAATGATTTAGCTTGAAGTCGAAATAAGAGATAGAATACAGATTTCTTGTTATCTGATGTACTGCAGCTAGTATATTGGACCTGGAAATTTAAACCACCCCAAATGTTCTGATCAAAATGATAGGAACCGTTCCCTTGGCATAATGTGAGTAAAACTTTTGATTTACAATCAGGCAGATCAATTACCAAGACTGGATATTCACTAGCAGGTTAACTCTATCATAATTGTTGAAAGGTTACCCCACTCTGCCAAAAATACTAGATCCACGAACATAGATATTGACTTATCATGACCATGAATTAACCTTAAACACGGGCAAAAGAAAACTTATGCACCAGACATGGATTATTTTGAGGAGATTATATTGAACCTAAAAACTGTGAAGTGGACAAAAGACACAATGCACCATGTAAATTTATCACATGTATGTATGTTCCAAACGCACCTGTTATGCAGAGCAGTATACCTCCCAAAGACATCCATCCACCTTTCCTAGTCTTCTTCAAGAACTTGAACATGTAATATGGAGAAAGAGCTTGATAGACGTGTGGGTTCCAGTGGATTATATTATATAACCCAAGGCTACTTATGCATAGTAGCCATGTTAACACAATTGGAGCAAAGAAAAATCCAACGCGATGCGTGCCGTAGTGTTGAAGTGCAAAAAGACACAACAAAATGAAGCAAGTGATTGGAATAACTGCATCTGTAAAGGAGGTCAAGAATTTCAGATGAAGGGATAGTAAATTAGAGCAAAGATATGAATAAACTATGCATATGTCTAAATCGAGTATAGCTACAGATAAAATAACTTATCCTTTAAAAACAAGCATGTAATATTTTGGAAAGTCAACTGGACCTCATGATGAAGAAAGTAAAAGAGTAAAAAATGTAGCTTATATAAAATTCTATATTAGTGTTGAAATCTGGCCATGTATCGTATTACAAAAATAGATTGCATGCTCAACCATGAAGCTAGAATAAATGTCTCTTTGTGTAAAAAATTACTTTCAGGAATATCATAACTCCAATATTTTCCTTTTTACCTAACTTTTTGCAGAAAGTAAAAAAACACTAATTCGACCTTCCATCAATCTTATGAAACTACCATTTACAGAAACATAATGGGAGAGGAAAGGATAAGACCAAAAGAAAGGACAGGATATGGTAATTCCAGACAACAACATGCCCTTGAATGTTCCCTGCAGGCCAACTGGCTTTTCTTTGCTATCTACAAGAATGACAAGTGGGTCTATCTATCCATTTATCACTTGAAATGAAAAAAAGAAGCACCAAGCTATTCCTTTATCTTATTTGTTTTGCTAAAATTCAGGATGTCAACTTTGCTTAAAATGATAACCATGGACCATGATTCAAAGAAAGTTAATATGCCATTGTCTAAACACCATTAGCCTAATACCTGTCTCCAATTTCTTTTCTCTTTCTCCACAACAAGGGACATGAATATCACTCTGAATTCAAATTGAAAGCGTTTAATAATTAGGAAACTAAACCCTGCATTTACATTCTTGCTTTACAAAATACTGCAAGTGTCTTTCAGTTAACATGAAGAAAGTTTGACTCAAACATAATATCAGAGACTTCAATGCGATTGAATAAGAGAAGAAAATCTAAAATAGCAAGTTTAGGAGCTTACACTGGTGATGTTCCTTGGACATGGATAACTCAAGGCCAGACACAGCAGAGAAAACTACAGTATAAGATTATATTAATTAGTGGGTGGCTGAGAAAATTAGGTCACAAATTTAAGCAACTGACTGCTAAATGGTTTACCAGAAATTGCTGGAGTGAGAACTCCATCTCCGATTACCATACAAGTACCAAGGAGAACCAAGATTAATAAAGCAGTGTGCAAGACTTTATGCTTCTCAAGGTACTGTTTTACTCCAGAGCTACACTTTTTCTCAGGATGGTGCTCGAGTTTATATGTAGAGAGTTCTTCATCAGCGACCTGTCTGTTGGGCAGAAGACTAACTTTTGCATGGCGGCATATCAGAGAATATAATGCAAAAGTACCTCCTGCAAAAAATCAAAACCATGAATAAAACGCTTCAATTGAATGGCTAAACTATATGTAGACAAAATTGTTTTAAATGCTTACCCTCTCCATTGTCATCTGCTCGAAGAACAACAAACACATACTTGAATAAGGGGACTAAAGTAAGAGTCCAAAAGACAAAGGATAGAACACCATAAATCTCTTCATTTGTCTCTGAATGTTGAATGTCTTCAGCAAATGTGCTCTTGTAGACATAAAGAGGAGAAGTACTCAGGTCCCCATACACTACACCAAGGCTTTGATATGCTAAAAGCAATGCTGTCTTCCAGGAATCCCTCTGCAACAAAATTCCAGAATAAGCAATTCTCCTACAAGTCAGCTAATTAAACGAAAACCATACCATGCAATTCAATAGATGACTGCATAAATCATTTTACCACGGAATCTAAGTCTACCTGTTCCTAGAAACCAAAATCTTAATGACCTATAACATAGAACATTTGTCTGATATATGCGTTTTGAGATTTAAACAAACCTTTGAAGTATCCAAGGACGTCCCAGTCTCAAGATCCATGATAATTATGCCTCAATCTTCAGCCTGAGTTTCTTGAAAGTGAACAGAATTAGCTGCAGATCAAAACTGAAATGATATGCCAAACTCAAGTGGCACAATCCAACACCATGAATTTGAAAGAAAGAATAAAATAAACCAATGAACTTTGAAGATGGAATTTCCAATGATATGCAGGCAAGGCATATCTCTACTTTACACACCTGCAAATAGAGGAGTTAAAAAAAGGCATGTCACATTCGCTCACATGGCTTCCATACCTCTATAAAATCCCCCCAAACTCATTGAAAACCATGCCCATCTTTAAAATTAAATCTCACAAAAAGGAAGATAATATGGAGCCAAGAAACACCCCAGATTCTAATTACTAGAAAACGTATGGAGTCTTAAAAGGGATTAAAGCCCAACTACTAGAATTCTTCAAGACAGATCCTTAAATGCACAAGGTCCCTCATTTATTTCCTTTCCATTTCTTTTATACAAATATAGTATTTTGTTTTTCATTTTTTTCTGGTTAAAGAAACGTTTCTTTAAGTTTTAATAAAAAAAAAAAAAAAACTTTGAACTCTAACAGCACCATTAACCAACAAAGGAGAAAGAAGTAGAAGAGGAGAAACAATATAACTTTGACATGAAACAAACATACATATACATGCAAGCAAATGCAAGAGCTTCCCACCTGTGTTTTTTCTACAGGCCATGAAAGAGAGAATATAGAAGAAAGTAAGAGAATGTTGATTGATGGCAACGAGAGAAAGCACAATCACGTGATTCAACGACAGTTACATTCTCAAAGGCGATATATCACACCAACAACAACCCAGCAAGTGCTCACGGAAATAAAGCTGATTTATATATTTAACTTATCCCACAACCCCACATCTTTCATTTTCCCAAATTCCTACCTAACTCACTTTGAGCAAATTTTTCATTTTTTATCTGCCCTTAAAAATGCTGGAAAACTGTTCTTTGGCAGTTAAAATGAAGCTAAACTTGGCCCTATTAATTAATGATGTATGTAGTAGTAACTCTAAAGCAGATGAAAAGAATTTAAATCATTTGAATTGTTCATGGAAATAAATAAAAAAACAAAATTAATTTACCTTCTTGAGATTTGAGACTATGCATTATGCAAATGCATTAACTCACTAGCCTTTCCTCCTTTTGGTTACACCATCCAAGTCATTATTGATCAACCGTTTTATTTATTTTCTTTCTGTTTTTGATATACATAGGTAGGTGGGGACTTCCTTTTTGCAGACCCACTTGTTCAATATCAACATTTTAGCTAAAACAGTGTTTTACTTGCATCATCTTCCATCATTTTACTGAACTCCAACAGCACCACTAAATAAAAATGCAAACTTTGCTGGGGAAAAACACCCTTTAAGTAGATATAGAAAGAAAATTACCTGAGCCTTATCTTCTTTAATGACTTCTTCTGGCCAATCCAGTGGCTACCAAATGGAACCCTTGCTGCATTTCAGCAATAAAGTCTGGAAAAGTTTGGTACTTTTAATAAAGCAGCTGATATGGGATGTCTATCACTACAACAAGCATGTGAAAAGATTTGATTTTTATGAAAGGAAGTGATGTTTTAGCATTGAAGACAGCAATAAGTGGCTGATTTGGATGGATTTGAAGGTTAAATGAACAGACCAAAAGCTGTTAAAGCTGTGTACCAACCAACAATGGCGAATGTTGCTCAGTTAAAAATACTAAAATAAAAGAAAATGGGAGGTGATTAGAGAACGTGGGAAGAAGAAGCAATAGGGATCTGATTCTGTGAAAATGGATTAGAATAAAAAATATTGTAAATGAAAAAAAAAAAAAACACATGAGCGGGAATATTGGCACTTAATTTAATAGCTTTTGTACTTTGGTCTTTACCATATGATAAAGTGTTTATTTCAATCTTCAAATACAAATCATTGAATTCAAGACACCATCTGAACTGCAAGAAAGGAATGTTTTCTCTCTTTATTTCTTTCATCTTCGCTAAAGGAATCGACAAAATTATTCGTGGACGAAATATTTATTTATTAAGTTAAATAAACGAATATAAAAAAATTTATGTTCATTTAATAAAAGAACAAACACAAACATAAATGTATTCGGTTCCTTTATGTTCATGAACAACCTCGTTTATATGCTCATTTTATTTTTTAAATCTTAAATATTGATGAAGTTTGGGACTAAATTGAACAAAGAGTTAACTTTAGAGTTAACTTTTTTTAACATATAAAAAAATACGTTCGCGAACACCTAAACGAATATGTTCACGAAAACTTAAACGAACATGTTCGTGAACACTAAATAAATGAACACAAACACTTAAAAAAAAATAAGCAAACGACACACAAACACAATATTAAAAATTTAAACGAACGCGAACCAAACATGAACATTTATAAAAATAAACAGACACACACAAATATAATCTTATTAGTTCAAGCTTGGTTTATTTATACCCATATGAATTCTAGTATTCCGTAACCTTAAAACTTTCGGTTCCTTTCAAGTCTTATTTAATAAACATAAAAATCTCGGAGTAATTTAAATTCAAGATATAAGAAAACTACATACATAAAGTTTGCACAAAAATCAAGTAAGTGATAAATATTTAAAATAACATTAGATAATTTGATATGAATGTATTTACTAGCAGACATATAAAGCGGCTTTGAGAAAGTGAATGCTGGTAAGAGAAACTTTTACAGTAGGATAGCTTTAGTGACGGTACTTTGGGTAGGTTAGATAAATTCTTGGGTAAAGTACACAAATGGTCACTGTACTTTTAGTACATGTTCATTTTAGTCACCGAAATTTTGATATTTTCATTAAGATCACTTAACTTTTAATTCGCTTTCATTTTGGTCTCTTTCGTCAACTTTCGTTAAAAACACTGACGTAGCCCGTTAATTTTCTTTCTTCTTCTATTTTCTTCTTGGTTTCTTCCTCTATTTTTCCTTCACAACTAAAACTCTGTTTTTCCTCCATATAAACATTTGAACACTGTTCTTTAAACCATGAAGGAAACACAACACTTTATTCCTTAATAAAAAGATACCCTATACCAAGAAAACAACAAGACACAAAAATCAAAGAGTAACTGATATTCCATAGAATATAACCATCACAAGCACATACCATTTCCAAGTTTTCAAACCCCAGAAACGAGCATTCTGCGATATATCTACGATTAAGCTAACTATGAAGCATCCCAATAGTAACAAAAATGTGACTCACTCGATCTTAGCTCTTCTTAGTACGTCATTTATTTTTCTCAATTGGGACCCTTGGTGGCTTATTTGCTTTTGGAATAGACATGATGGGTGGAACTTAAGCATTTTGCTCAAGGTTCAATTCCTCTATTTCATTTGGAGTAGATCCTTTTAGCCCTTTGAGATACTCTTCACTGTGAACATTAATCACCATTTCTCCTATACTGCTTTTTTTGTCTGCCATGTCTTTTAGCTTCAACAAAAAATCTGATAAGAAAATAAGTCAATTAAAACATGAAAACTTTTCTTTTAACAAATATTAAAATAGCTTGGAAACTCCCATTAAATGATAACATTTCTATAGAAAACGAATCATCAATTTATTTTTACCAAAAATTCATACCACTACCCTCTATATTACAAAAAAAATAGAGTTTCAGTTACGGAGAAAAAACGGAACAAGGAAAAAAAAGAAAATAAAGGAAGAAATAAAGTTAATATGCCACATCAACGTTTTTTTAACGAAAGTTAACGAGGACTAAAATGAAAGAAAATTAAAAGTTGGGCGTCTCCAATAAAAATTTTAAAAGTTTAATGATTAAAATGAATGCACCCTAAAAACTTGGTGGCCATTGGTGTACTTTACCCTAAATTTTTTGTACAGGTAATTTCGATTATCGGATTTCATATTAATATTAGATTTAAAAATTGTATATTTTATTTTATGACTTAGAAACTTGATTTGACAAAATTTTAAAGTTTTTTTCTTAAATATTTCTTTAAAAAATTAACTTTTAAGTAAATAAAAAATAATTAATAATTCATATATAATATTTTAAAGTTATTTAAAGTCTAATATATTTATTTTTATATTATTAAATATTTAAAATTAATTATAAATAAAATTTCAAATCGATTCCATTTAGATAATCATAATTTTAAAACTTATAAAGTATGGAATGTCGAAAGACTACGATTCGATTTGATTTTGGAATGGTCGGCCGGTTAGGCTGATCGCAAGAGTTGAAATATTTGACAAATGTTGAGACCAAAATAATTGATCAAATGGCGTTTTCGTTGGCAGGTGAAGTAGGGTGCCCAATCAGTTTCAAATAGCCTTTATTTTTCAGTTTGTCATTGGAAGTTATATGCTGAATATATACAAATTGTTTTATTTAATATCTAAATTATTTACAATGACATCAACGTATGTTTAGATTTGCATTTAATAAAACAGATATTGATGGTAAATAAATAGTTTTAAATACTTTAGAGTTTCAAATTTAAATCAATCACGTGATAGATGAACTTTGACATAAAGGACTGATTATTTCAAGCATAAGTGTTTGTAAGAATTTTATTTACGCAAGCCTCTTAATTTCAGGGTTTAGGGGTTTAAGTATAATAATTTTGAATTTAGAAGTTGTTTATAGAATTTTAGATTTTGGGTTAAAATTTAAGATTTATAGGTTAAAACTTAATTTCCTAACCATATTACTAGAGGTGTGTAAAAAAATCCGATCCAATTGATCCGATCCGTTTATTCGTTGATCCGATCCGAAATTTCAGATATCCAATCCGTTTTTTTTATTTTTCAGATAATTCAGATCAGATACGGATAGTAATTTTACATTCGGATCGGATATCCAATTATCCGATATCCGAAAATTTCATTTTATTTATAGATGTGAATCTTGTTATATTCGATACTTTTACTTGTTATATATGAAAAATGATTTTTTATGGATACAAATCCCGTTATACTCAATAATTTATTAATTTTTATATTCGAAAACCTAAAATATTCATGGATAAGATCGCCAAATTCAAAAAAATAATTAAATTAACTCATAATTTCGGATATTCGAATATCCGAAAATCGGATATCCGAAACTTCGGATCGGATACGGATCACTAAAATACCTATCCAAAAATTTCGGATATCCGAAATGCACAGCCCTACATATTACCCTACAACCTAAATTCTAACACTAAACCATAAATTCTAACACTAAAACCTTAAATTCTAACAATAAACCCTAAATTCTAGACCTATACACTAAAACCCTTAAACTCTAAACTTTGAACTAAAATCTTAAACTCTAAATTAAGCCGATTGTAGAAATAAAAAATATCCACCGTCTATGTACGAGATAATAATCATAAAAAAAACACTTACTTAGAGTAAGGGCATGAACCTTGGGCTCAAATTTCTTTTAACCTCTTTTATTTTTGTTTTTCTTTTTTTGAATATTCCCTGCATAAGGGAAAGAAATTACTCCTACTGAGACTAGAATTCAGAATTTCAGAGAAAAGATTGAATGTCAATATAAGTCTTTAACTATATATTTTAAGTTGTATTGACTTTTTAACCTGTTTTTTAATAAATTGAAAGTTATGGTTAAGCCCTTTCAAGAATATTTTAACTCAAAATTAATAATATAACTAACAATATTAAAATTTTAAAATTTAACTAATTGATTCATACAAGGATAAGCTTCAATTAGATTGTTTTCTAGTTAATCACGCGAAAGATTTTAAATTAGTCTTTAAATTTTGAAAACATTATAATTGAGTCATCAAACTATCAAGATCTTTTCATTAAGTATTTTCATCAATCTAGTCATTTGTTTGAGCATTAAATGTCAGCTCAAATTTTTATATATTAAATTTTAGACACATGTGCACATGTAAAATGGGTAATTTGAATCTAGCATGTCAAATACGGAAATTTGACAGTAATATTGTGATGATTTTTTCCCAAAGTATTACACTGCATAGATTAATTATAGAACTATAGCTGTTTGAATAGTGCACCCAAAGTTGGCACCTGATGCTGTCGAATTCCATAAAAAATCCTAAAGTTGGCCCTAGCTGAATTTGATTTTAGAGAAAAAAACCTTAAAGTCGGCATCAGCTCGAGTTCATCAAGTACCGACTTTAGTTCACTGTTCAAACAACAATACTTCTGGAATCAATCTGTCTAGGGCAATATTTTGAGAAAAAAATTCTACCACAATATTGGTGTAAAATTTTCAAATAAAAACAATGATAAAATTATTTTAATATGGTGAGTATTTTTTTATATATCCTCATTGGTATCAATAAATAAATAATTGTTTTCATAAAAAATGGGCATAAATATTAAAAAGTCAGTGTTGTTAATTATTTATTACGGAACCTAAAGTGTAATCAATTCCTTGAGTTGGAAGAGAGATGGCAAAGATGTCATTACATGAAGGTGGGCCAGGTCTTTTTTTCAATTATAGGTAAGAGTAAGAAAAGAGTCATTTGATAGAATCCAATGATCAGAGTTGGAGAGACAATAAATAAATATTTAAAAAATAGAGGGCAAGTTCATCATTTATTATTTTTTAAAAAAATTATGTAATTAAAAGGTAAAAAAAGTTAAGTTGTTAAGTGAGAGGCAATAATCGCTCCCAATTACAACATATATTCGTCCTTGAACAACGATTACTTGGTGTATGATTTTGTCCTTTGAGCTCAAAAGGTATAAATAAAACTTAAAGTAAGTAAATTATACGATTCAAACCTACCTCAGCTATTGTATTTATAATTAGGGACGGAGTCAGGATTTAAGTTGTGAGGCAAAACATAAATATTTAAAAGTGAGGGGGACAAATTCATAAATAAACTATTTTTTTAAAATTAAATAAGGGAATAAAAGTGAAAAAAATAGGGATAGGAGGGGTGATTTTTCCTTCCCACCCCTACGTAGTTCTGTCCATGTCTATAATAAATACTTGTATATTAGAGTTTCATTGTTCTCAAAGTCAATACAAATTGGGAAAGAATTGATTTTATTCACGACCACCATCTTATACACAAAAAAATTTAAAGAATTTTTTGAATTTAAAAATCAGAGAAAAGAAAACTTCAAAACATCATCATTTTCATTCATGCTAAAGTTCAACTTACACGCCTAATTATATACAAGCTAAGTTAGGTAACAAAAAAATAAGTTAGGTAACAAAATTTACAAACTGTCTAAATGTTTTAGCTAACTATTTCTAAACTAACATCTAAGTTTTCAACCCTTCCCCTTGAATTGATGGGTGAAACACATTTTTAACTCTAACTTGAACATTGGATAGTCGTATTGTTGGATCCCAATGCATTTGTCAAAACATAGCCTAATTGTTCTACTGATGGCACACGCTCAACGTGGCAACCGATATGGATGTGCTCAGTTCTTTATCCTTCTAATTCAAAATATTCAAAAGATATGTTTTATTTAAGGAAAAATATTTCATGATAAAAAAATATCATCAAATCTAGACATTCACACGCATCATATTAAATTAAGTCATTCAATTAGTATTATATGAGTTGATGTATATAAATACTTTACATACTGTAATCACTAATTTTGTCCGGAGTTAACATTTCTTTTTCAATAATGGGCTTATATATGTCTATCTTATTATTAGGTAATTATAAAATGGGTTTATGTGTGTTAGTATACATAAAGTGTATATCATAAGTGTGTGTCCATTATGAATGAATATATGTTGTTTGTCCAAATTGCATGTAATATACATGTATGTGTTATTAGTATATTATGTGTGTTTATAATTGTTTTAATGTGAATGTGCATGTGTATGTATTTGTTATTCCAATGTCATTGATAATTAACTATGAACGTATATTGTATGTATAATTGTATGTACGTACGTGTGTATTAACGTTCGAATGTATATGTAGTTATTACTAGGTTTACTATAATGTGGGCTGTTAATTAATTAAAGTATATAAGTATGAATGTATATATGTATAAACAGATTAAATAAAAAATCAAGCCCAAATGTTTATAAGAGTCCAGATCCATTACATATTTAACCCAAAATATATATATATATACATATATAATATAACAAAGGCCTGTTTGGCCCAAACCCAATTCTAAAACCCTAATAATAATCTGATCCCCTCTTGTAGCGGCTAGCATCTGGCCGTTGGATTAGATCTGATCCAACGGTCCAGATCAAGCCTGAGATAACTGCCTAAATCCCTAGGCGCGCGTGTTCCTCACGTCCGCAACTGTTCGGCTCCCACGCGCCGGCTCCCTAACTCTCACGCCCGAGTGTGACACACGCCCCGGACGGCATTCATCGGCGCCGAGAATTATGCCGACCCTCAACCACCGAGCCAGAGAAAAACATATAAAAAACAGAGGGGCATGTCAGAGCATCATCATCCACAATAATGACATTTAAAGTTTACTTAAACTTGTAAATCATAGGAAATAGGGCAATGAACAATCGGAATAAGATATAAGCATGTAATGCATCATTTTGTAACGGCAGTTCAAAAAAAAAACAAAAGCAATAAACAAAAAGGCAGCATTTCGAGGTATCTTCTTCTTTACAGTTTATCTACATGCATATGAACATATAGTATAGACATATAAAAAAGGGAGAGTTAAGTATTTTACCCTCGTAGATCCCTTTTCTTTTTGCGTCGCTTCTGTTTCCTCCTACCATCGCTACTCCGTTAATAAACCGTGGCTTCCTCAAGGCCGAATACGGTGAAACGACGCAAGTAGGCTGCGGCGAAGGCCTTTTATTTTGATTCGATCTTTAGGGTTTTATTGAGAAAGATAGGGGTTTGGATGAAATTAGGTTAGGATTTAGGCTCGGATTGAAAGCGGGGAATTTTTGGGCCGATTTAAGTTCGCCGGCCGCCGCCACGGCCAAGGAGTGGCCAGTTTCTAGAAAACGCGGTGGAGTAGGTCGCCGAAATCTGGGTTCATCATGAACCCAGATGAACTTGATGAACAAGTTCAGAGCTTTTTGTGTGTGGGGGGGGGGTTGTTATAACACAAAAAATGACCGAAAAAATCAAATTTTAGGACAAATTGGGGTATATATAACGTTATAATTTTTTAAATGGTATAATATCGCTTTTAGTCCCTCCGCCCTAAAATAATTATGCTGGAAGGGCTTCCGCATGGTCTAATTGCACTATCAGTCCCTCTGTGTGGGATAATTACCCTGGGGAGCCATTCATCCTTTTTAAATTACCCCTCGGGCCCTTCGTAGTTTTTAAAAATTTTCAATTACATCCATGTTATTTCTTTTATTTTTGTCTTGGTATTTTATTTTCTCACAATTAGGTCATTTTTCCAGTTTCGAATTATGTTATTTTACTCACTTATTTTTATGTTTTTTTAGTTTAAATTTTTCATATTTATGTTTAATATTTGTGATTTAATTTTTTATGTTACTTTACTCGTTTGTGATAATGATTTTAGGGATAAAATTAGTTCGAACGGAATGCATGTTTAATATGTACGTAGATTTAGCATAAATCGGAAATATGACGTTTATTCTTATGTTTAACATGCATTTGTTGGTAAATTAAAAATTGGTAGAATGTCATGAATAGCTCTCTATTTATAATTCGTTTTAGAATAAAAGTCGGAATTTGTAGGAAAATAAATAAATAAAAATAAAAATAAAGTATAAATAAATAAATAAAAATATAAATGTTTTAACATACAATATATTTTTTATATATGGTAAACTTTTAGATATGTATATATATAAATATAAATGTATATATGTACATACAATAAATACTTTCAATATATAACAATTTTAAAGAATAAGATAGAATTTTGTAAAATATGATATATATATATATAATACCTATAATTTTGAAGGTAGGAAGCGTAATTTTGAAGAGCATACTAATATATTTTGGTACATAAAAAATATAGTTCTCGAAGTGTATAAATATATATATATACATATGGTTTATGATATGGCTTAAAGTATATAAAAGATTTTAGCAAAATGAATAATGTATAATAATAGGTTTTTCTTATGTAACTTTAACACATAATTTGCTTTAATGTATACTTTTGAATAATATGTTTTTATATATACATGTCATAACTTTAATTCATAATTTATTTCAATACATGTTTTTTTAAATAATATTTTTATACTATATTATTTTAATATAATGTATCTTAAACCTTTTGGGCTTCCACTACAATATAACAATTTGGGCCTTGTTTTTTTAGATTGGTTTCAATAGTTTGGGCCTATGGTTTGGACTTAGATTGTAGAACTTAGTTAGTTCCTTTTAGGCTTAGATTAGGAAAAGTAAAATTAATTCGAACAAATCGTGTGCCCGACTTATAGGGGCGCGATCGTAGAATTAAATTAGTCTTAATCTTTTTAAGACTTTAATTAGATTAGTGTTTAGATTAATTTAGCGAATTTAAATTTATCATTGACTTATTGGGGTAAATATTAAATTCATTAAATTAATTGAACATTTCTTAATTACCTTGAGGGAAAAATCGATTTTAAGCCTAACTTAGCACTAAATTGCAGTTTAGCCCCGTAAATTGAGCTTCTTAATCCTTTCAGGGGTTAAATACATAATGGAGCTATATACATGTCAAAATTGGCCTTTTTTATGTGTTTACATTTATGCCCTTGACTGACATACCTTAATTGACTTTAATGTATTACTTAATCTTAGATGCATCGTTAATCAATCTAAATTATAAAAAGGGAGGTATTTATTAATTCAAATATTTGTGTCGTAACAGTCTGAGCTTAAATGATGTTGACCAAATATTCAGATTAATTCTTACCATCCCGAGGTAAATGGATTTAAAGTTAATAAAAATCATCATAGCATACTTAAATGTTTGCATCATGCATAAATGTGACGTACAAAGGTCGAACCATAAATTAACACGACGGTCGGGCTTATCCGATGTCAGTTTAATTTATGGTCCGACACATCGTCTACCTTATTAGTTAAATGTTTAATTAATTTGAGTCTACCAATTCGATAAAGCTCATGCAATCAAGGTTAATCTTTATCTAAGAACTTCAAATTAAATTCAATTTAAATTTCAATAACTTTCATCATTTTAAGGGCAACAAATTTTCTGGTACCTATCTCCGGGCGTGATGGAGGTGCTAATCCTTCCCCACACGTAACCAACTCTCAGACCCTTTCGCAACGAATCTCTGGTTTTAGGGTGTCCGGCCTACCTTACCCAAGTGGCCGGTGGCGACTCCAAATTTTCATCGTTTTGGAAATTTTAAAGTTTTCAAAAGAAATCCCCATTTTCCAAAGGATTTTCATTAACAATTCAGGGGATAATTAGTAGCCGGCTTATTTTCCAACCAAACACCCTTAACACGACAAAATTTCTTTTTTTTGAAAAGAAAAAAATAGTCACTACAGCTTGGCGACTCCGCTGGGGAGATCGTTTTTTTAATAAAAAACAAAAGAGAGTTAGGCCAAAGAAAAATTGTCGCTTTTAAATAATGAAAGTTATTGAGATTTTAATTGATTTTAACCAAGAAGATTCTTTCTTGAAAATATGATCGAGATTTTACGGGTTTTGATAATTGGTGGTCCTCGAATTAATTTTTCATTTAATTTCTAAGGAGTCACCGACATGTGTTGCATCATATCATTAAGTTCTATACCCGAGCTTATTCCCTTAAGTGGGAGTGAAACGCCACATACCCACGTGAGTAGCCCTCTACAGGTCGGTAATTCACTTTCAGAATCCACGTCTTTTGACACGTGAGCAGCCCTCCACGTCATCAGGTCGTGTTTTCCCTCAAATCGAAACCAATTCGCAAGCTTATAATGGGCCATAATTGGGTTCTTGTTGCCTTAGTAGGCAGTAAGATAGGTTTGGGTACCCTTAATTAGAACCAAACCCATGCGTGAGAATTTAGGAAGCCCACCCATATTAGAGCCATGCGGACAACCTTAGCGAACTAGAATTCATGTTGTTAAGTTTCTTTCCTTGTGTAAACTGTTTGTGTTTATTCTTTCCTACTTTCGTGCTTTTATCTCACGACTAACTCTTTTCTTCTTTTCTTTTCATTGTTGTTCTTTTGTTTTACATATTATCGTCATATCATAAAGAGCACATTGAGTTGCAAATAGTTTGAATCTAAAGGCTGGATTGATGGGAAACCTAGTTCGTAGTAATGATGAAAAGAACTCCGACGTACAGATATGGTCCGATGGGAACAGTTGCATGAGGGAGACAATATTCATGTTGGGTTTAGGTCAACATTGGCAGCAGAGACATTCATTAATACAGAATACAATGATATTTCCGGGCTGAAGACAGTGTGGAATAGTTGGGACTTAGAAACAATGTGCATTTTCAGAAGGGAATATGGTGACATTACATATTTGCTAGATGTTCCGGAGGACCAGGCACTGCTACAAGCCTTGGTGAGGTTCTAGAATCCTGCCTACAGTTGTTTTATGATCGGTAACTTTGAATTGACTCCCACGATTGAAGAATATCAAGATCTTTTAATTTCTGAGAAGATTAACGAGACTCGAGTATACTCGAAGCCTAGTAAGAACAAAGCCTTCTGGGGCAAGCTCAAGAGATTCTCGGACATGTTGGAATCCTAGGTCGAGCATCAGGTCATTACTTGGAACGGTAAGAAGCATCTCATATGGGATGGGATTCTAGCCCTGGCTTCTGTACATCCGGTAGGCCGAGTTCAACGGGATCTCTTCGCGTTGTTAATTTATGGGTTAGCACTTTCTCCCCGGGTGCAAGGGTTAATTGATTCGGCAGTCTTAGATATGTTTGACCGTTTGGGTGGTAGAACTAATCCAGTACCTGTGATTTTAGCCAAAACTTTTCGATCTTTGAGGTTTTGCCGGAAACATGGTGGGGGTCGTTTCTATGGTTGCTCACAGCTTTTGACAGTATGGTTCTATAGTCACTTGTGGTCAGATGCTAATTTCTCGAAGCCTCTCTACCATGGCAGTTTCTCACCTTTAGAAGAATTTTTGCGAAAGGAAGATTGGCCCACCAGAAGATCTGAGGATGTTTGGGAAGATGTACTTAGCAACCTGAAGGAGGAAGATATAGTTTGGAGGGCCCCGTGGCTTTATACAAGGAGTATCATCTACAGGTGCGGGGTACACTCTTGGGTGCCATTACTTGGACTTTGGGGGCACGCTGCTTATGCTCCTCTCCTGGTTTTGAGACAATATGGCTCGAAGCAGTTTGTTCCAGCTACCAAGGGCTTGAATGAGTTCAATATGAATTATGAGGGGAAAAGGGCTACAAGGCAGTGGTGTACGATGTTTCTTCGTCCTGGAACAATGTGAGACGGGTCAGAGTTATGAGTGCTACCCACATGACCACTCCCGGGTACGAGGCATGGAGATTCAGCCGCGTCAATGACAACATTCCCCAGTTAAACCCTGATAGAAAAAGGACAATGGAAGAGACGTTAGCCACACTTCCTACTAAAGCTGAGTTGATGAGAAATCAACTTGAAGAGGAGCAGGAAAGGTATCTCAAGCTCGAGGAGAAGGCTCGCCAAGAGAAATTCAACTTTGAGTTGGAAAAGATACAATTTGAAGGAATGGTTAAAGGTTTGCAAAAGAGAAATGATAAATTGGAACTCGAGCTCAAGTTAGAGAGGGAAGAGATCCAGAAACTCAAGAGGCTAAAAAAAAGTAAGAGAGTTGTAGAAGGCGGATCAAGCGAAAGGATAGAGCTTCGATTCAAGAAGGAGAATGCGAGAATTATAAAAGGATGTATTATGAGAACAAGGGCCAAGTGCTCACTTTAACCCAAGAAATGAAGAACTTGCACACTTCTCACTCTAAGTAGCTCGAGAAAGAACGTCGCCAAAATAAAGCCTTGAAGGATCAGTTTAAATGTCTGGAGAAGTCTCTTTTCAAGCACAAAGGTTCGACTAGCAAGTTAAAGGAAAGCAAGACGGAGAACCAAGCTTTGGAAACTCGCATTGAAGAATTGGAAATCGAGGTTAAATAGCTCAAGAATCATGTGGCAAGCTTTAGAGGCGCCATTCAAGTACGCCCGATGCCGAGTTTGGAGCAACTACAGTTTGTTACCTACACCATTTGGAGACAAGAATAAGAGTTAGTGCAATGGATGGTTCGGATGCAAGGAATTGCCCAGAAGATACAACTCTTGGCAGAAGACGCCATTGAACTTCATGATTGTGTCGACGATGACTCTAAAAAAGGAGAGAGGATTGTTTGGATTTTAAGAGAGATCATCAACCTCGATACCACCATCAAGTCATATGTGTAGTTACCTTTCTTTAGTTATTGTACCAAGACTATGTTTTTATTAATGAAAGTCGTTTAACGATGATATTTGCCAGACTCAGTGTTGCTCATTGCATTCATGCATATTTTATTTATTTGCATTCTTTGTTTTGGTAACAGATAATTAACTAAAAAGCTTTCTGTTTCAAAAACAAAAAATATTGTATTTTGGTTCTTTAAAATTACCATCATTCCACATCCATATCATACCCGTTTACGAACAAAGCAAATGGAGGAAGGTTTTGCGAAGCTTGAGGCCAATCTACGTAGTCAAATGGAACGAACCCAACAGGAATTAAGGGAAACCATTCTTAAGTCCCAGCAAGACATGATGAGGGAGATATCGCAAATGTTTCAAGCTCAACTAAGGCAAGAGTCAAGAGATAAAGGAACCATCGAGAGCTCTGCCCAGAACTCGGAGGATCGCCTTTATGCCCAAATCGTCAAGAATCCTATGCTAATCGATCATTCGTCAAACCCTACACAAGGCGCCTCTGCTTCTCATGTTGGTGCAGCCGCTCAAACCCAACCAGGGGTGACCTTCGGGAATCCCGAGGTTGTCGGAGATGGTATCCCAAATTTTGATGAATTAGAAAAGCTAAATCAAATGAAAGCGAAGTTCACCAAGCAACTAGAAGACACTCGGAAGGACCTAGAAGAAAAGCTCTGAGTGGAAGAATACAAGGATAACCCTTATGGGTTAAGTGCTAGGGAACTCAGTTTGGTTCTAGACGTGGAGATCTCATACAAGTGCAAGGCTCCATACTTTGAGAAGTTTGACGAAAGCACATGTCCGTCTGCTCATATAGTGATGTTTTACCGGAAGATGGTCGATTTTACCAGTAACGAAAAGCTCTTGATTCACTGTTTTCAAGATAGCTTAGTAGGATCTGCTCTGAGGTGGTATAACCAACTGACCAGGGCTTAGATCAAGTCGTGGAGAGATCTGGCGAAAGCTTTTACTGATTAGTACAAGCATGTAACCGATATAGTTCCCAACCGACTATTGTTACAAGGCATAGAACAGAAGCGCAATGAGACTCTTCGTGAATATGCTCAAAGGTGGTGAGACGTGGCAACCCAAGTCCAACCACCGCTTCATGAACATGAGATGTCCCCTATGTTCTAGACACACTGAAAGGGGCACTTTATGATCGGCTGATTAATAACCCTATTAGTAATTTTGCTGAAATGGTCATGATTGGCGAATGCATTGAAGCGGCCATCAAGAGCGGAATGATCAATGGAGGAGATCATTCACGGAAGCAATTCAAGAAGAAGAATCATGAAGTGAACAACACCAATGCTTTTGGAAAAAACCAAGAATGTCACCATTTCCCAGCCGCGGGCTCCAGCAGGAAATTCCAAAAATTTCAACAAGAGAGAAAATAAGGGACCTAAGAAGGAAATGGATGATAGGACTTTCACACCTTTTCCAATTACCTACAAAGAACTCTACTCCCAGTTATACAAGGTCGATCTGGTCCGACCGTACCACGTTACCCCTTATAACCCACCGTACCTGGCTTGGTATAACCCTAAGGAGCACAGCGAGTATCATGCTAATGTCCCGGGGCACTCAATCGAGAATTGTATAGCTTTCAAAAAGATCGTTCAGAATCTGATTCGAACTGGGGTGTTACAGCTAGGGGAGCCCAGCACGGCCAATAATTCGTTTCCGAACCACGAGGGACAGGGTGTAAATGCCATTGAAGACGAGTGCATCGAGAAAGCCAAAAAGAGTGTGTTTGAAGTCCAGTCTTCTTTGAGGTGGGTCTTTCAACAGTTGTGTATGGTGTGTCTCGGGGATGGTGTTGGTCAAAGAAAGATGTTGCATGTACTGTGAGTACCATCAGTTAGAAGATCATGATATTCAGCATTGTGAAGAATTTCGTCATTTACTTCAAACTATGATGCACAACAAGGAGATAGAGTTTTTTGAGAAGGGGAAATGAGTAAAAGAGTTTGAAGTCTGTGCATCAGAGAGTCAAAAAACCAGATACAGTGCCAAGAGGCCACTTGTCCTCGGTCTCGGGACGAATAAGGTGAGTGAACCAAAATTGGCTCCCAAAATTATAATTGCTACTCCAAAGTCTTTTCCTTTTAAAGACACCAGGATGGTTTCGTGGAATTACGCTGCAAACATTACGATCCCGGGGTCTTCCAGTGCACAAGAGGAAAAGAGGATGATGGAAACGAAACTTGCTCAACAAAGTAACAGAGAAGCAAACGACGTAGGGCATCTAACAAGAAGTGGTCGATGCTACATCCCAAAAAACTTGAGGGATCTAAAGGAGAAAGTCAGGAAGCTAGAGCAGGACCCGAGAAGTTGTTTAGAGAAGACCCACCTGCAAAGATCAAGGAGCCCGTCACAGAAACGCAAGCACAAGAGTTTCTAAAATTTCTGAAGCACGATGAGTATAATGTTATCGATCAACTCCGAAAACAACCAGCTCGTATTTCAGTACTCGACCTGCTACTCAATTTTGAAAAGCATCGTGATGCATTGTTGAAGGTTTTGAAAGAGACCTTCGTTGTAAAAGACATTTTTGTTGGGAGATTGGATCAGATCATCGGTCACATTACTAACGCCAATCACATTACCTTCAGTGATGACGAAATTCCAGGGGAAGGCACGGGGTCCGTCAAGGCCCTAAACATCACTACCCACTGTAAGGGTTATGTATTGCCAGGCATTTTAATTGATAATGGCTCTGCAATGAATGTCATGTCGTTAGCCACGCTACAATGACTACCAATCGACAGCTCACATATGAAGCCATGTCATAATACGGTACGAGCTTTCGAGGGGACTCAAAGAGATATGGTCGGAAAGATAGAAGTACCCCTACTCATTGGTCCCATCGAATATGTGGTCGATTTTGTGGTCATGGATATCCAACCATCTTACAATTGCTTGTTGGGAAGGACTTGGATACACACGGCTGACGCCGTTCCGTCCTCACTCCATAAAAAATTAAAGTTTGTCACTAATGGGAAATTAGTAACAGTAAATACAGAAGAGAACATCATCGCTTTAGTGACTCCGGATACACCATACATCCCTACTGATAGAGAAGCGATGGACCTTTAAAAGAAATAAATGTGAACATAATCGGTGACGAGAGCTAGCCTAACCGGTTTTTGGCCAGAATTCGCCAGTGCCTTACAGGGGAAGAGCTCAATAACTGGACCTTCAGGGTCGTGCCAACACTCAATAAGAACCAATCAAAGTAATGCCTATAACCACTCCGTTACTTTGGCCCGAAAGTAACAGACATCTTTTGTAAAAAAAAATGGCAACTATGTCATATTCATCTACTTTGAATGAAATATACTATATCTATATTTTCTTTCTCAAATGGAAAACATGGCATTCATTCCATTCATTTCATATCATTCATCATTCATTTACTTACCTATTCATAGTTAAATATTTTGTTTACATCATAAACTACATCATTCTTTTCCAATACGCACTTTTAAAATCGTGCAAGCCCCTTAATATAAATTATATGAACAATGTGGAACCTAATCCCAAAGTAGACTTCGAACGACCCATGTACTTGGCGGAGGTAGAAGAAGAAAATGATGAGATTCTTGAAGAGCTGCTAAGAATGATGGTTAAGGAAGAAAAGCAAATCCTTTCACACCAATAAAAGCTAGAGATCCTGAATTTGGGGACCAACGAAGAAAAGAAAGAAGTAAAGATCGGGGGTACCCTATTATTAGAAATCAGACAAGGGTTAGTGGAATTGCTTGTGGAATTTAGAGACGTATTCGCATGGTCATACCAAGACATGCCAGGCTTAAACACAAACATTGTAACACACAAGCTTCCCATTAGGCCATAATGCAAGTTCGTTCAGCAAAAGCTTAGAAGAATGAGAACAGACATGTTACTAAAAATCAGGGAAGATGTGAAGAAACAGTTTGAGGCCTGGTTTCTAGAAGTCTCTAAGTACTCAGAATGGGTAGCCAATATTGTGCCGGTACCAAAGAAAGATGGGAATGTGCGTATGTGCATGGATTATAGAGACCTTAACAAGGCCAGCCCCAACGACAACTTTCCTTTGCCCCATATTGACACTTTAGTAGACAATACCGCGGGACGTGCTTGGTTCTCATTCATGGATGGCTTCTCAGGGTACAACCAGATTAAAATACACCCCGAGGACATGGAGAAAACCATTTTTGTGACCATATGGGGCATGTTTTGTTATAATGTGATGCCCTTCGGATTAAAAAATACCAGGGCAACATACCAAAGAGCCATGGTAACCCTGTTTCATGACATGATGCATAAGGAAATCGAGGTGTACGTGGATGACATGATAGCTAAGTCTAAGACCGAGGATGAGCACATCCAAAATTTGTGGAAACTCTTCCGAAGGCTAAGAAAGTATCAATTAAAGCTCAACCCGGCCAAGTGCACCTTCGTAGTCACGTCAGTGAAGCTTTTGGGGTTTGTGGTAAGTTATAAAGGCATATAGATCGACCCCGACAAGGTGAATGCAATTCAAGATCTTCCGCCACCACGAACACAAAAGGAGGCCTGAGGTTTTTTAGGAAGGTTGAACTACAACTATCGGTTCATATCTTAGTTGACTAATAAGTGTGACCCTATCTTCAGACTGCTCCGAAAGAATAACTCGGGAGTCTAGAATGAAGATTTCCAAGAGGCACTAAAAAAGATCAAGAAGTATCTGATTGATCCCCCAATCCTAGTAGTACCAGTGCCGGACAGACCATTGATCTTGTATTTGACATTCTTTGAAAATTCTATACGGTGTGTAGTCGGACAACGCGATGACTCAAACAAGAAGGAAAATGCCATTTACTATTTGAGCAAGAAGTTCACAGATTGTGAAAACCGGTACCCGCCAATTCAGAAGTTATGTTGTGCCTTGGTATGGGCCACTAAGCGGTTACGGCAATACATGTTGTATCATACCACCTGTCTAATTTCATGGATGGATCCATTGAAATTTCTAATGGAAGTGCCGGTATTGACAAGGAAGATGACACATTGGCAAATGCTCTTGTCAGAGTTTGACATCGTTTACGTGAACCAGAAATTGATAAAAAGAAGTATCGTGGCAGATCTTCTGGCAAGTCGTACCTCGGATGACTATGAACCGTTGGATTTCTATTTTCAGACGAAGATTTGATTTATGGTGTAAATGAAGGGAAACTTGTTACCGAGAAAGAGGGTGGAGGCTCTATTTCGACGGGGCATCGAATGCCCTAGGCCATGGAATAGAGGCAGTGTTAATTTCCCCCGAAGATGACTACTACCCTTTTACCAGTAGGCTAGAATTCTTTTGCACCAACAACATAGCCGAGTATGAAGCTTGTGTTATGGGACTCCGATCAGCCATTGAGAAGAAAATCAAGGTGCTCCAAGTTTTCAGAGATTCTTCTTTAGTAGTCTACCAACTTCGAAAAGAGTGGGAGACCAGAGATCCGAAGCTGATCAAGTATTACGATTTGATCCAAGATTTGGTCAAAAATTTTGAAGAAGTAAATTTCATCTACTTGCCAAGAGAGGACAACCAGATGGCCGACTCTCTGGCCACTTTGGCCTATGTGTTTAAAGTAAATGGGACGGCCGAAATAAAGCCTGTCGAGATGCAAACTTTTGAGGTACCGGCCCGCTGCTATAGTTTGGAGAAGGAAAATGATGGCAATCCATGGTATTACGACATCCTCCATTACATCAAATATCAAACTTACCCAAAAGACGCCAACGATAATGAAAAAAGAACTATCAGAAGGTTGGCATCAATGTACGTCCTTGATGGATAAGTTATGTATAAAAGAAGCAAAGATCGGATACCGTTGAGGTGTGTCAATTCTCGGGAGGCCGAAACTATTTTAGTAGATGTTCATGGAGGTTTATGCGGAACCCACGCTAGCGGCTTCTCGATGGCTGGGAAAATCATGAGATACGACTACTTATAGTCAACAATGGAATGAGATTGCATCAATTATGCAAAGAAATTCCAAATCTACGTCGATAAGATACATTCCCCGCCAGTGCCACTTCACGTCATGAAATCACCTTGGCCATTTACTGCTTGAGGAATAGACGTCATTGGGCAGATACACCTGAAAGCTTCTAATGGGCATCGATTCATCTTAGTAGCCATTGATTACTTCACCAAATGGGTAGAAGCTGCTTCATATACCAATATCACAAGAACGACAGTTTGCAAGTTCCTCAAGAAAGAAATTATATGTCGTTATGGTCTGCCCGAAAGGATCATCACTGACAATGCTTCCAACTTGAATAACAAAATGATGATTGAGGTGTGTGGACAATTCAAAATTATACATCACAATTCTACTATTTATCACCCTAAGATGAACAGAGCTGTGGAGGCAGCAAATAAGAATATAAAGAAGATCATAGCAAAAACCACAGAAAATTACAAGGATTGACATGAAAAGTTACCTTTTGCCCTGTTTTCTTATCAGACCTCTGTGAGGACCTCCACCGGGGCAACGCCTTATTCATTGGTATATGGTACAGAAACGGTATTACCCATTGAGGTGGAGATCCCGTCGCTCCAAATTTTGAACGAAGTAAAGTTGGATGAGGCCGAATGGATACAAGCCAGAATTGATCAATTGAATCTTATTGAAGAGAAAAGGTTGAAGGCCATCTGCCATAGCCAAATGTATCAGAAAAAGGATGATGCGGGCCTATAACAACAAAGTTTACCTAGAGAGTTTCAAGAGTGGGATCTGGTGCTCAAAAAGATCTTACTCAACCAAAAAGACTTTTCGAGGGAAATGGATGCCTAATTGGGAAGGGCCTTATGTTGTAAAGAATGCCTTCTCCAGAGGAGCATTGATCCTAGCTGAGATGGATGGGAAAGAGTTAAGCAACCCAATAAACTCGGAGTCGGTAAAAAAATATTATGCCTGAAGAAAAGAAAAAAGAAGACGAAAAAAAGAAAAAAAGAAAAAAAAAGAAAAAAAAAGAAAAAAAATTAAAGAAAAAGAAAAGAGAGAAGAATGAGGGTTTAGGGCAAAAACCCTAAAATTGGTGTCCTAAAACTATGAGGTGATCTGAATTGAAAATCTGAACATGACAGTTCAGATATGTGTGAATTTTGGCATACGACTAACATACTTCATCAAAGGACGGTGCTTCAATCCTTAGGTCATTGAAAGTTGTAACCCAAAATGGTGAGTAAAATGTCTACTGTGGTCGATGGGTTCTTATTGTTCATACAGTCGACGTTATTTGTGTCTTTTCTTTTTCATGTTTGCTATGACTTTCAAAATTTTGTTAATGTTTCTCTAAGTATTAACAAAATATTATTTATGTTATCTGTCTTGTCATCATCTCGCAGATGAATTGGCATAGGTCACGAAAAGCAAAATATTTCTTGGTATTACTATGAGTTAACCTATTGAGTGCAGGTTATTCCAGGATAGAGGGTGAATCTGCCAAGGTTAAGGCAAAAAGATCATTGGGGTGAAATTGACGAGATTTACCAAAGAAAGACAGTGAATACCTCACTTATTATTGAGGGAACTAAAGGCGAAAACCCAGAAGGGCGCCTAAAAGAAAAAAGAAGAAAAAAAGAAAAGGAGAAAAAAAGAAGAAGAGAAAGAAAAAAGAAAAAAAAAGAGAAAAAATAGAAGAAGAAAAAACTGAAGTGAAAACTCGTAGAGGGCACTTTGGAAGTACAAGTCCAAAAGTGAAAACATGAAAAGGCACTTTAGAACAAATAAATTAAGAATGGGTATAAAGTTTGAACCCGAGTGACAAATGGAGTACCACCGTCACAAGAAAGAGAGGAAGAAAGCAAAGGAAAGTCGAAATCAAGGGACCAAAAAGAAGAAATGTCCGAGTGAATTATTGCTATCCATGCATCATATTTAGTTAGACATTCCTAGGTTAGGGGCATGCTAACTCATGCCATCGCATCATTTTGTCTCTTTTTACAGAATAAAAAGGGAGACCTCTTGAGAAGAGAAACAAACATCAGGAGGGAAATTGGGAGAGAATTTCCAAGCAAAGGATTTTGAAAACATCAATTCCCGGTGAAAAAGGCTAGATGATAGAACCTTTTGAAAGGGGGAAGAAGAGGTTAGCCTATCCGTTCAGGCTCACAAAGAGCAGAAGCCTTCATGGAACCCTCATTTCAAGAATTTCTATTTGTTCGTTACCGCTTCAGAGGAACATGTCATCTTTGTCGGGTTATGTCTGCTGTCATTTTGGAGGGACATCCTGGCATCACTAAGATTGCTTTCGACCGCTTCGGGAAAGCAAAGTCATTTGGATTCGTTCGCTGCCGCTTCGGAGGAATGAGTCATTCGGTAACTGGTTTGTCCAATGCCGATCGAGAAAGGCATGCCAGCACTGCCCACTTGTTTTCTGTCGTTTTGTAGAAACAAGTCATCTCAATTTACTTGTTGCCATTTCGGAATAGTAAATCATCCGACATAGAAGTATGACAAAATTAGTGCTTATGGTATTTGCTTTATTCTTGTTTCACAAGTGTAAGCAAAGATGGGCAGTTGTAATCATTAATTTTGTCAGGGGTTAACCTTTTTTTCAATAATGGGCTTATATATGTCTATCTTATTATTAGGTAATTATAAAATGGGTTTATGTGTGTTAGTATACATAAAGAGTATATAATAAGTGTGTGTTCATTATGAATGAATATGTGTTGTTTGTCCAAATTGCATGTAATATACATGTATGTGTTATTAGTATATTATGTGTGTTTACAATTGTTTTAATGTGAATGTGCATATGTATGTATTTGTTATTCCAATGTCATTGATAATTAACTATGAACGTATATTGTATGTATAATTGTATGTATGTACGTGTGTATTAACGTTTGAATGTATATGTAGTTATTACTAGGTTTACTATAATGTGGGCTGTTAATTAATTAAAGTATAATAAAGTATATAAGTATGAAGGTATATATGTATATACAGATTAAATAAAAAATTAAGCCCAAATGTTTATAAGAGTCCAGATCCATTACATATTTAACCCAAATATATATATACATATATAATATAACAAAGGCCTATTTGGCCCAAACCAAATTCTAAAACCCTAATAATAATCTGATCCCCTCTTACAACCGCCAGCATCTGGTCGTTGGATCAGATATGATCCAACAGTCTAGATCAAGCCCGAGATGACTGCCCAGATCCCTAGGTGCGCGTGTTCCTCACCTACGCAATTGTTCGGCTCCCACGCGCTGGCTCCCCAACTCCCACGCTTGAGTGTGTCCCACGCCCCGAACAGACTTTAGCGGCGCCGGGAATTATGACGACCCTCAACCACCGAGCCAGAGAAAAACATATAAAAACAAAGGGGCACGTCAGAGCATCATCATCCACAGTAATGGCATTTAAAGTTTACTTAAACTTGTAAATCATATGCAATATGGCAATGAACAATCGGAATAAGATATGAGCATGTAATGCATCATTTTGTAACGGTATTTAAAAAAACAGAAACAATAAACAAAAAAGACAACCTTTCGAGGTATATTCTTCTTTACAGTTTATCTACATGCATATGAACATATAGTATAGACATATAAAAAAGTGAGAGTTAAGTATTTTACCCTCGTAGATCCCCTTTCTTTTTGCGTCGCTCATGTTTCCTCCCACCATCACTACTCTGTTAATAAACCGTGGCTTCCTCAAGGTCGAATATGGTGAAACGGTGCAAGTAGGAGGCGACAGAGGTCTTTTATTTTGATTCGGTCTTTAGGGTTTTACTGAGAAAGAGAGAGGTTTGGATGAAATTAGGTTGGGATTTAGGCTCGGGTTGAAAGCAGGGAATTTTTAGGCCGATTTAAGGCCAAGGAGTGGTCGATTTCTGAAAAACGCGGCGGAGTAGGTCGTCGGAATCTGGGTTCATGATGAACCTAGATGAACTTGATGAAGTTCAAAGCTTTTTTGGGGATTTGTTATAACACAAAAAATGACCCAAAAAATCAAATTTTCGGACGAATGGGGGTATATATAACGTTATAAATTTTTAAATGGTATAATATCGCTTTTAGTCCCTCCGTCCTAGAATAATTATGCCGGAAGGGCTTCCGCATAGTCTAATTGCGTTGTCAGTCCCTCCGTGTGGGATAATTACCCTGGGGAGCCATTCTGCCTTTTTAAATTACCCATTGGTCCTTCGTAGTTTTTAAAATTTTTCAATTACATCCCTGTTATTTCTTTTATTTTTGTCTTGGTATTTTATTTTCTCACAGTTAGGTCATTTTTTTCTAGTTTCGAATTATGTTATTTTACTCATTTACTTTTATGTTTTTTTTAGTTTAAATTTTGCATATTTATGTTTAATATTTGTGATTTGATTTTTTATGCTACTTTACTCATTTGTGACAATGATTTTAGGGATAAAATTAGTTCGAACGGAATGCATGTTTAATATGTATGTAGATTTAGCATAAATCGAAAATATGACGTATAATCTTATGTTTAACATGCATTTGTTGGTGAATTAAAATTGGTAGAATGTCATGAATAGCTCTCAACTTATAATACGTTTTAGAATAAAAGTAGGAATTTGTAGGAAAATAAATAAATAAATAAAGTATAAATAGATAAAAATATAAATGTTTTAATATATAATATATTTTTTATATGGTAAATTTTTAGATATGTATATATATATATATATGTATATATGTACATACAATAAATACTTTCGATATATAACAATTTTAAAGAATAAGATAGAGTTTTGTAAAATATGATATATATATATATATATTACCTATAATTTTGAAGTTAGGAAGCGTAATTTTAAAGAGCATACTAATATATTTTGGTACATAAAAAAATATAGTTTTTGAAGTGTATAATAATGTGAAAATGAAATATATATATATATGGTTTATGATATGGCTTAAAGTATATAAAAGATTTTAGCAAAATGAATAATGTATAATAGTAGGTTTTTCTTATGGAACTTTAACACATAATTTGCTTTAATGTATACTTTTGAATAATAGGTTTTTTATATATACATGTCATAACTTTAATTCATAATTTATTTCAATACATGTTTTTAAATAATATTTTTTATATTATATTAATATAATGTATTTTAAACCTTCTGGGCTTTCATTACATAATAACAATCTGGGCCTTGATTTTTTTAGATTAGTTTCAATAGTTTGGGCCTATGGTTTGGGCTTAGATTGTAGAACTTAGTTAGTTCCTTTTATGCTTAGATTAGGAAAAGTCAAATTGATTCGAACAAATCGTGTGTCCGACTTATGGGGGCGCGATCGTAGAATTAAATTAGTCTTAGTCTTTTTAAGGCTTTAATTAGATTAGTGTTCGGATTAATTTAGTGAATTTAAATTTATCCTCGACTTATTGGGGTAAATATTAAATTCATTAAATTAATTGAACATTTCTTAATTACCTTGAGGGGAAAATCGATTTTAAGCCTAACTTAGCACTAAATTGTAGTTTAGCCCCCGTAAATTGAGCTTCTTAATCCTTTTAGGGGTTAAATACATAATGGAGTTATATACATGTCAAAATTGGCATTTTTTATGTGTTTACATTTATGCCCTTGACTGACATATCTTAATTGACATTAATGTATTCCTTAATCTTAGATGCATCGAATATTTGTGTCGTAACAGTTCCAGCTTAAAGGATGTTGACCAAATGTTCAGATTAATTCTTACCGTCCCGAGGTAAATGGATTTAAAATTAATAAAAATCATCATATCATATTTAAATGTTTGCATTATGCATAAAGGTGACGTACAAAGGTCAAACCATAAATTAACACGACAATCGGGCTTATTCGATGTCGGTTTAATTTATGGTCCGACACATCGTCAACCTTATTAATTAAATGTTTAATTAATTTGAGTATTCCAATTCGATAAAGCCCATGCAATCAAGGTTAATCTTTATCTAAGAACTTTAAATTAAATTCAATTTAAATTTTAATAACTTTCATCCTTTTAAGGGCAACAAATTTTTTGGTACCGATCTCCGGGCATGATGGGGGTGCTAATCCTTTCTCACACGTAACCAACTCTCGGACCCTTTCGCAATAAATCTCTGGTTTTAGGGTGTCCGGCCTACCTTACCCAAGTGGCCGATGGCGACTCCAAATTTTCATCGTTTTGAAAATTTTAAAGTTTTCAAAAGAAATCTCCATTTTCCAAAGGATTTTCATTAACAATTCAGGGGATAATTAGTAGCCGGCTTATTTTTCTAACCAAACACCCTTAACACGACAAAATTTCTTTTTTAAAAAAGAAAAAAAGGGGTCGCTACACATACTTGATATCTCACCTATGTGAGATGCATGTTTTTTTATTTTTCCTTAAACAATTCACAAATAACATACTTTGAGCAACAATTTCTCATTCATCACTCAATCGTTTTGAGCACATGAGATATCGTTGTAAAGGACCTATGGAGTAGAATATGAAACCATAATTTCATGATTCGAATCTCCACGTTTACCCATTAAAAATATGTCTTAAAATTTCCAATTTATTATAATTTTGCAACATTTTGTACCAACAATATCTAATTATTATCTATACTATGATCCATATCTACCAAAGGAAACAGTATCAAATAAAGCTTTGCATTCTCATCCGGCCCTTCTCCTAAAAAAGAGCGGGAAAAACACTCCAAGAGTCTGTCAAGGTCCAATTGATTTGGAACCATATTGGACCGATTGAGCTTCCACAACAAACCAGAACCAAATGGAATTTAAGTGGATCCGTCAATCTCTTTAGGAGAAATATACTTGTCAGCATCAGTCCATACATTTGTCTCCAATGGCCCATGATTTTTTGAAGATGATGCCCCCATACCTACATGTTAACGACCACTCATTCGAGATCCATTAATTGATCGAGTAATTAAAGGTACAAATATTGTCTCATCTTATACAAATTCAAATTGTTATCTTGAGAATATAAATATCTCTTTGCTTAATAAAAACAGTCATCCATTCGCTCGGACATTGAAATGGTAAAAAGACTTGTACCAGTTTACTGGCTCCGAATTTTGTAAATCAATATGGATCTATTACATATAAAAAATCTTAAATATGAACTTTTTTCTTTAACAAAATGTAGTTCGTTTACTTTATTTTATAAAAATTTGATCTTCGTGCTTTATAAAAGTTGAAAAATCAATTTAGTTGTCTAGTTGATAAAACGTGTGAAATTGAACTCCTATTTTTGTTAATAAATTGTTGCATATAAATAATAAAATTATTGACTTTTTACTATTTTTCTGCATATAAAATTTTGAATTGTCGATTTTCAAGTTTGCAAATTAATAGAAAAGTCTAGTAATATTACCCCATCAAACTAATTTTTTTTTTTTTGAGAAATCAAATTCTGATAAATTAAAGTGGATAGACTAATTTCTAAATTTTCATAAAATGAGGAGATAAAATTCATAACTTAACCAATTTAAACCCTTATCAAAATTAAAATAGATCTAAAAATATCATGTCGTATGAGGACTACACCTTTTCAAGAGCCAATTATTTGCCTGAATGGTAGGGTTTGGCCAAGCCCGGAATTGAGCTTCAAAAAATTAGGTCAATTAGACTCATTTGCTAAATTTGTATTATGCTATATTATTTTAATAGGTATATGACTTATATCGTATATAAATTAAGTTTATAATAATATATAATATTATAATGTAAAATTTTAAAAAACATTTTAAGTTGTTTATATTTAGAAAAGTAAAAAATAAAAACATAATTATATAATTATTAAAGATTAGATTATAAATAGTTTTTTTATTTCAAAAAACTAAAATTATAAGGTAAGATCGAAAAAAAATGGATTAACTATTTACAAATGTGAGTGAATTTAGACAAAATTAAAAGTTTATATTTCGAATTAAACTAAGATTAGACAAAATAAAATGTATTAATATAATACATATACTCTGCCCACCCAATCCATTAATACCTCAAATGAATGACTTATCTCTATTTATCTTCTTATACTTATTTTATTTTTTTACCATATTAAAGTGAAATGAATTATTTTGTTTATACATCAATAAATCTGCAGCCGTGACTACTAACTACCAGTTAGTTTATCAAGATGAGATGTTATATATCTTGAATATTGTTTATGGCTCGAAATTATAATGTTGTGATTAAAATAAAGTAGGTTAAAAATGTTACCTATAATAAATTTCTGCGCTATCTTATCCTGATTAATAGACTAATAGATAAAACACTTAGGGTTATAAAAAGGAATTGAAGTCATAATGTTATTATTTATATGTTCAAAGCTTAAGTAAACTCACGAGCCTGTATGTGTTGTAGAGAAACAACAGGGAGTTGACCGACCATCTGATATGGCCATGGTCGGTTGAAGTATATAAGTCCTTTCACCTGCAACGTGCAGTGTTAGGTCCTCATTAATATATATGATCACGACAAACACATGACACCCTCAACTAATTAAATCCAGTTTAATAACGATAGCCCTAATAATCCGTATTAACATAACTAATTACACCAGGATTAAACAAAGTTTGGAGCATTTTCAAAATAATAATTTTATGTCAGAAAGATTTTGTTTTATTGTTTCATTGATCGTTTCTATTTTATTGATAATACAAATGACATAATTATTAATAGAGCATATAAAAAAAAATCTTATAATCACCTTAAAACTATTAAGAAATATTTATTTAATATTTTCATGAAAATATTTAGCGAACTAAACGTGTAAATATAACTTTTTGAGGATTTTAATTATTACTTTTAAAAGTATACTAAACATTGTAAAATAGCTTTCTGAGTAATCACACTTTTAGCAACTGTTATTGGCCTGCTGAACGCTTAACAAAAGATTATGTCAAATGCAAAATTCATTCAATCATTGAGTTTTATTGCATCTCTGGGGCTTATGCAAAAATTAAGCCTTTCACATTCCAAATTATTATATGATTGAAACGAAAGAAAATTATTTGGTATATTATTATAGTATCAACTACCAATGAAGTTTTTGTACTCCATAAATTAGGGTGGATAGGGATAATAATATTTCTCGATTTTGATGGCTTCTGATATTATTCAACTCGGCCAGTCAGGTGGGTTTTTTTTTTTTTGTTAAAACTGTTGGGGTCAAGTTTAGAAGAAATATGTCCGCCCTCTCTGATATATTTACTAAAATGGTCTTTTTTTTCATTTTATAATTAATTTTATATACTATAATTAATATTTTTCATTAACTTTTTTGAGTTGGGGCAAAGTTTAGTATAACTTTTTGTTAAAATTTTAGATTTGGAATGGGGTCTGATTATGCGTCAACTATATTAAATCAAAATCAAACCGAATTAAATTATATTAAAATTAAGATCAAATCGGATTTTGATTTTTACATTTGTGGCAAAAGAACTGCCTTGTTACCATCCTAAGGCTGAACATTCTATACAATAACTAAATCAACTGAAATTCAGTCATTAAGGATTTAATTGAATCGATCTATTTTAAAATAATTAAAAAAATGTATCATATATTTCATCGAAAACTGTATTATATATATAAAGTAATAATATATGTTAAAACGATTAAAAGGGTAGATTCGGTTATAACTTATAAATGCTAGTAATAAAAAATAAACTTAAAAGGACAATAATGAATAAAATAATCAAAGCAAGGCATTATTACGTAACGTAAAAGGACAATAATTACAAACAAATTTCAGATTCCATGCATGAGATTGAGAAGGAACATTGCTCCTTGTTCTTTTTTTTGCATCTGTTAGGGTCGACGTTAGCCATGTTAGTGGTGAAGTCAATAAACATGGCACATACCATCATCAGGGAAGAAACTATGTAGGGGTAGGGAAGAGTAATCGCCCCTTCAATTTCTGAACTTTTTTTTTTAATCTTTTTTTCTATATTTATTTTTTTTAAAAATAATTTATTTATAAATTTATCTTTCACTTTTAAACATTTATAATTTGTCCATCGATCTCAAATTCTAGCTCCATCACTGACCATCATCCCTCGTTTCTATGACTTTGACACTTCACTTTTGCTTCTTTTGTTACCCCCAATCTATCTAGCACAACAAATACGTTCCAACTCAAAATTACATGACATGTAGAATGGATCGATTCGGTTTAGTGAAAATTAACGTTAAAAATTATCAAGATCAGTGATGAAACTTAACGAAAGAGTTTAGGGGTTCAACTAAAAAGTTTCAAAAATTTTAAATGCTTAAAATAAAATTTTATAAAATTTAGAAGGATTCAATTTATATTTTCCAAGTAATATGGGGTCTAACTAATTTTTTAATAATTTTGAGGGACTCAATGAATTTTTTTTAATTATGGGAAGATTTTAATCAAAAGTATTCGAATAATTTAAACATAATAAAAAAATTTAAAAATTTGAGGGGTTAAATTAAAATTTTTAATTTTTGGAACTAAATTTTAATTTTTTATGGGGTCATAACAGTGTTAGAGGGTTAATAGAAGAGTGATAAAAATAATCAATGTATAAAGTTCAGCGAGTAAATTGAACGTTTTGAAATTTCAATAACCAAAATAGGTAAGAAAATAAAGTTTAGTAATGATTTGTGTATTTTATCGCTAGAATATTTTATATAATAAATTTGAAATATCCTTGTATAAGGTAAAATAATTATTAAATAATAAAAATAGACGTATATATACACATATAACGTATACGTTGAAGCAAAATAGTAGGTGAGTTCAATTACTGTTTTCACAAACTGCAAACCAGCGGACTTCACCAAATATATTGATGATTATAACTAACTACCTTAGACTGGCTTCGGCTTGACCAACCTAATTAACCGGCCGACATTAACCCGGTCGGCAGCATAGGCTGGAACAAATAGGATTCAAGCTAAGACTTTGTTCGACAATGATTTTTTCACGACCGTTGAGCTGAAAACGGACATTTAACAATCGTTCAAAATAATTTTTACGTTCACGATCGTTTGAAAAGTATTCTCGAATGAAGCCTAAGAGTAATAGTTGAATTTGAGTTCTTTTAAGAACCAAATTAAGCTTGTCACTTACGTTACCCAGATTTTCTTTTAAGTGAAAAAATATGTTTTAAGGGTAATATTAACAAGTAGTAATATCAAACAATAATTTTTTCTTTTCTTTTTAATTGTATCAATTTAATCCTTAAATTCATGTATTGCACTAATTTCGTCCTTTGGTTGTCGTTGACTAATAGAATCGTTATTATTAATCGCCTTTTGTCATGTCAGACACTCTATCATTAAATATTTAATAGCGTATGAGTTAGTCTGTCCATATGTCATTTTCTTTAATAAATTCATGTCTTCCAATTACATGATACGAGCCAATTTTAATGACGTGATGATACAATAAATGTATAATTTTTTAAACATATAATTAATTGACAATTTTAATGATGTGACTGTACAATTAATCTGAAATTTAATGGCTCGATATTCAAATGGTAAGACTAATTCAGTTTGGAGTTCGAAGGATAAATTGATAAAATCAAAAAGAGAGAATAATATTAACGATTTAGGATTATATTACACGGCCAAAATTACTCGCGAAAAAAGGCAATGACAGGGATCTGTAATCGAATCCATTAAAGATTGCAATGGAGTAAATATTTCATTAGATGACTATGAAACAAACAGAAGAAAAAGCAATGGAATATATATCTCAGTTTAGTGTTGTACTTAAAAACTAAATATATAGCTCACAATTCCTTAGAAAATGCCTAGCGGGTGCCAATGAACCACCTCAGCAATAGACAGCCACTTTTGTAGAGACAGAGCCTCTCAAATACCTTCCTCTTTCTCCAACAATGGCTTGCACTACAAATCCTGCAACTCTAAAACTGGCCACCCTCAAATGTCTGTCCGAACTGCCAATTCCCAGGTGCCACGTTGTAGCTGGTGACAGTCCTCCCGTCACTGGTGGTGACTTGGAAAGACAAGGTTTGGCCATTGAGGTAAGAGTTGCTCTGCCAGTTTTGGCCCCAGTTTCTGGACATTGATTGCCATCCGGTCTTGGAGCCCTTGATCGACACAGAATGGACATCGCCGGCACCTCCAACGTTTGTGATCAACACCAAGTTGAAGTAAGAGTGGCCGTTGATTGTAAACCTGATTCCTCCTTTCTTCACACAGGGGACCCTGTTTTAGTTTACACCAACACAAATATACGTGTTAATTATTAAGATGAAAGAATGTTTATGGATTTAGTCCAAAAGGGTGTCGAGGCTTACCTTCTGAATGAAATCGGAACGATTCCGGCGCGGTATTGAGCGATTTGCAAGAAGGCGGGCTCAGCCAAGTCGAAGTGTTGGAGGGGAGGGTTGCACCACCCACCATTGTCGTTGGACAATGCAAAGTTTGGCGGGCAGAAGTTGGTTGCGGTGACGATAATGGAACTGGGCAGGCACCATTTGGGGTCATTGCCACACTTCATTTCGTAGCAGGAACCGCAGCTCAACCCGTTGTTGAACAAGGCTGTGCTGAGTGCTGCGGTGTTAGTCCCGTACCCTTGGCTGTACAAGTTGCCGTAGCCACAAGCACCTCCTGAAATAGCAGAGCAGTAAGTAAACCGTTTGAAGTTGCTTAATTGCTGCACATTTTGGGAATTGAAACTTTGGTTTAACTTTTCACTACTTTTTAAACTCACCCATTGTGCCGGATGCATCACCGCCGCCGTAGAATGTGGCATGGCCACCTTGCCATCCTCCACCGTAGTCAGCAAAGACGCTTGGGAGGCAAAAGATGAAGAGAAAGAGCAGAAGAGAAGTTGCAGACAGTGGTGCCATAGCCATTGCCATTGTGAATGTTAATGTTTGATGCCTTGTGAGTTGTGAGTTGGGGATGGGAGAAAAGAGGGGGCCTTATATAGGGAAGGAATGGGAAAAGAGTAGGGGCGGTGGAGTTGAATACAAAGAAAGATGAGTAACCAACAACAAATTGATAAATTGATCTAGTATGATAAAGTGTTAGATCTTTAAAGCAACATCAAAAATTTGAATTATGATATTGTGAATGTAAAAAATTAAATTAAAAAAGTTATTTTTATATTAAATTTTAATAAAATCTTATTTAAATTAGTAGATCGATAATTAAATACCAGTAATTAAATAATAAAAGTAATCACGTCTCACGTTTGAAGAAAAAGGGAAGGGCAGGCAAACCTATTACAAGTATCAAAGCTTGCACGTGCTAATGTTCCAGTTACGCTCATGGCCCCACCTCCACATGCATTTCTCCTTCGGTTTTATCTTATTCTTGCCAAGTCTCATTCACTATCCGAAAATAAGAAAAAGGGCTCTAAATATTATGATGCAAAACAATTCAATCCTCATTAAGTTTTCGCATTCAATCAAATCTTTATAATAAAAAAAATTAATTAATCAATCTTTCTATTAACCTCGATCATTATTTTTTTTGTTACAACGATTAACATCCACCATAATAAAAATGTGTCATCTAAGTAGAGGGCTTAATTGATTATTTGTTTGATGTTAATTGCTTAGTTGATTATTTTGTTTAATGTTATGGGCTTAATAGAGAGTAAAGAATAAAAACTATAAAAATAATTTCAAATATTTTAAAATTATTAAATGTTATAAAAATTATAGAAATGTACAGAACTAAAAAATATAACATTATAAAATATTAGAAATATTAAAAAATATATGAGAGAAACTTTTGTTAGGAGATTAACTTCGAGGAGATAAAAAAATCATTGGACGAACCACACTTGAAAGTCACTCTTGACGTGTTTTCAATGGTAGCAGTGACATCAATTGATTTGCTAGACGTTACTCAAATAGAAATCTCAAGGTTAATATATACAATATTTTTTAAAGATTTTTATAATTTACACTTTAAACCTTTAATATTAAATATAATAAGCAAATAAGCCTTTTACGTTGATAACACATATCACTGTTATAGCACGTAATAAAAAGTAACAATCAATATTAATACAATTAATTAAATTTTCAGCAATAAAAACTCATGTGGGTGTGAAATATTTTTGTGGATTAAATTGATTTTCTTTTTCATTTTTATTGCGGTTGAAAAAGACCCTTAAACCTATTATGATTATGAATTTAACTTTATCAGATGAAATCTACTCTCATAAGTCATAACATGTTTTAGCTCTTCTTCCTTTTTGTTTTCTTCTAATATTGCTTCCTTAGTAGCTTTGTGGAATATTCTCCCTAAGAAACCTTTTGTTGCCTTTGATTGGGGGATTTGGGATCATTTTTTTTCTGGTCTAATTTGGTAGGCTACAGGGGGAATGAAAGTAACAAACATTGTAATAATTTTGTTTTTAAGAGTTAAGTGGCTGTCATTTTTAAAACCTTTCAGTTTTCACACATTGTAAAAATGCCTGTTTTGGTGAATCAATAACAAGGATAGGTCTGGTCTTGAAATGTGAATGTGTTTTTAATGTTGTTTCAAAGGCTTTGATTGTAGAAATTCCCCTTTGTCTTGCCATTTATTACAGTTCAACTGGGACCTTCATCTTCAAGCATACCCCCACCCCTTTTCTTTTATTAATTTCAGCTATCTAACACAGGCAAAGCTTTTCGACCAGAAAGCAACGACTAGGGGTGTAAATGAACAGAGCGTTCGACGAACCGTTCGTTTATTAAGTTAAATAAACGAGTATGAACAATTTTTTTTTATGTTATTTAATAAACGAACGAACACAAACAAAAGTGTGTTCGGTTCGTTTATGTTCACGAACAAGCTCGTTTATAGGCTCGGTTATAAGCTCATTTATTAGTTTGTTTATAGGATGTAAATACTTGTGGATGTATCTAAATATTACTTTTTGTTGTTGCTAAGGATGTTATATAAGTTTATGTTAAAATGTAAGTTTTATTTTGTTACTTTTGTTTTATTTATTTATTTATTTATTGGCGTTAAGATGTAAATTACAGATTAGGAGTTAATTAGCTGTCATAGTTAGTTAGGCGGTTTATTTCTTTTCTTTTTTATATATATTACAATTATTGAGGTTATTTATTATTATTTTTAATTTTTGAGATAATATGACGTTTAGTTTTCTTTCTCTTCAGTTTCCTATTTCTATCTCTTCAGTTTCTTCCATACCAAAAATTATCAAATCTAAGAAACCCTAAAAACCAGAAAACCAAGATTCAACAATTGTTATTTTAGTTAACATTTCCAAACATAAAACTGAACATGTTCAAGAACGAATAAATGAACACGTTCGCGAACACTTAAGTGAACACGTTCACGAACACTAAACAAACGAACACGAACACCTTCAAAAATAAATAAACGAACACGAATAAAAAATAAACACCTTTAAAAATAAATAAATGAACACGAAATAATCTTGTTTGTTCAAACTCCGTTCATTTACACCCCAAACTATCCCATCTTAAAACCTACCACTAATATTTTAATACGACTTCACACACTTCAAATATATATATTTAAAAAAGTGAAATTTCAATTATATTAAGAGGGTTGGGTTTTGATTATCATTGATGGATGATTGAAATCATTAGCATACGTGGGAGATTATATATATATATATATATATATATATATATATTTGAACATGGGAGGTTTTGTAGTGTCTCTAACCGATTAAATTACATTTTTTCAAGTGTTAACTGTTAAGCCGGAAGAAAAAGGATTAGGTTGAAAAAAAGAAAGATTTGATTAGGGATTTAAGGGTCCCTACCAATTTAGGGAGCACATGGAAGGCCCGGGGTTCACGCTCCCTTGTATCCATCCATGCATCATTTTCATATGAATTTATAAATATTGAGATTTGACATGTTGATTAATAACATCAGTAAGAAACAAGGAAAAGATTGAGTTTCATAGCTTTCCTGATTCACCATATCTTATAAAACTTTGTCTGCTCTCAGATTGGAATTTGGAAATTTGGAATATGGGGAAGGTGACATCACCTTGTTTTTTTTTTTTTAACTTTTTAACCATCTTTGCCAAGATATATATGTATATATATATTCTCATGATTGGTAAACTTTTATATGGTATGGAAATTTCTACATGGATTTCTGTAATTATAATAGAAGAATTAAAGATTTTTGACCAAAAAAGCTTGAAATTAGATCCACAAAAGAGTCATGTGGGTGTTATCCGAATGCTGTGTGTTGGGAGCCATTGAGAGTACCCTTCACAAGGGATTGTCTCCTAGTTCCCCACTTGCAGAGAAACTAACACCCTCTCTTTTCCCTACAAAATCTTCATTTTAGTGCAATGGGACCATTCAAGGCAAGTGAATAGTCAGTCAATTACTTGCTCGTTTCAGCCACAAAATAGAACCCACTTGGGGGATTCCCAGTTCCAACATTCAGCAGTTGTAGCTTGAAAAGGTTGAACCTCTGCCCATGTGCATTTAATTGGAACCTCTGGCTGTAGGGCTGCTTTGACCCTAGTAAGGTGGCAAGGTCGTTACGTTTGGTGTCCCAACACCTGATTTTTTCTACTCTTGAAACAATGTGTTCCATTTGGTAAGAAACATCACCTTCCGAAGTCCTAACACATTGAATTGATGATCTATTTTGTTAATGTAAAAGGTGCCGACCTTGGATGTGTACATATTTTTACACCCAAACCCAGCTTCTTTCTGATAACCCTTTACATTTAAGCAGGCTTGCATTAAAAGTCATCATTTCTTTACATCACTAGCCGCCATGATCATTTTTTTTTAAAAAAGGTATAGTGTTCTTTTAGCACCCACTAACCCCCTAAATCTTCAGATCTAGATTTCCTCCTTTATTTAATCAAGAGCTAATCTCTCTATACTTCACATAAATCCTTTTGCTTAAGTTGGTGTGTTACATTTGATGTATTCCATGGCGTGACCACCAAATTCCGGTTTAGTTCAATTCAAGGAATATTAGTATTATTCTTTTTTGAAAATGCCCCTCCATTCCCAATTTATGTCGTTTAGGTATATTAATAACTTCTTTAGTGGTAGGTATTTTCTGGCATTAAATTACTACTTATCTTTGTATCTCAAAATTTTTGAAGAAATACGAATAACATAGTAAAAATCCAATAAGAGCCTTGTTGTTACATGGATGGATGATGGCTAGTTTTGCTATCTGCTTTTCGTATGATTTTAGCAGCAAATTTGCTCTTATAATCAGATATTGGCCTCGACCAAAAGCAAGAACAGATTATAACATTGCTGGATCAGAGCTGACATTGAACACGACAGCTTGATACATCCTCTTTGATTCTAATTTCGATGTCTATCAACAAACTGAATCTTTTCAAACAACTAGTATTGTGTTCAGACAACTAGATCATCTAGTGTCCTTAAATATGTGACTGTATTAAATCTAGTAATTAAAACACATACATATCAACAAGTGAGTTTCAGAAAAAAAAAGATAATAATGTTTTTTATAACAAAGAAAAAAAAATAATGTTCATCCTAAAAAGACTTGTGTTCGAACATCTACAAAGTGTGTGTTTTATCAAAGGGTTAATAAAAAGTATGAACATACATTACATTATAATCACCTAAAAACTATTAAAAAAAACATGTATCTATATAACTTACTGATATGGTCTTGAAGATATGATTACAAGGCTTAAGTTCATCTCATTTTTTTAAAATGAAAACACAGCTATTTTTACGGGGTATTTTGGATGATTTTTACCAATTGAACTGGTTCATCAAATCTTCAGTTAATGGAGATAGCCAGACCAAACGAGCCACTAATACCTTGTTGAACCAATCCGACGGGATCCTGGGTTTTCATCACCGTTGTTGGCATACAAAAAATCAGTTGAGACTTGTAACTCTATTTTTGTGCAAACAGATATAAAGCACATCTTATTGTATTAAACCAAAACAATTTGAAGAAATTCACCAGAAATACAGCTTTAAACAATATTTAATCAACAATACAATGGGAGCTGCTGGTTTGAGATGTTGCATTCATTGAGATAAAACTTCTAACCCCATATCATTTCTCCCAAAAGAAAATAAATTGAAATACACAACAAAAGAATTTTGAATATCTTAAGACCAAATAAACCTACAGAAAAATCATTCAATCCCAATCACATTAAAAGAACTTAATTCAAATAATTAGTACCTTTTGATGTCAACAAGGTCAGTCTATGAACAATCCAACAAATAGGGGTTGATCACAGAATTTGTAATCATACTGTTCCACTGCTTTCGGCGGCAGAAATTGAAGGGTCTTCAGATTTCACTAAGTCAAACCCCTGCTACCGATATCAAGCCCTTGCAAGAGGCCAAGAGGATCTTGTTGCATTATATCAGCAAAGGCATGCAAGTTGGAGTTGGAGGCAGCTACCACAGAAGGACATGGAGTCAATAAGTTAGATTGGGAAGGATGAAATGGTAGCATTTGTATATTCTGGGAAGGAAGGAAAGAAGATCGGGTGTATGATATATGGTGCATTCCTAAATTAAAGGTATCCGTCGCTGTCGTTATTTCTCCAGTAGCAGTCTTGAGCCTCTCTACTTCTTTCTTCAACGCTTCATTTAGAGCTGTAAAAAAAAGGACTATAAGAAAAACTATAAATGAAAATGAAATACTAAAGACATGATACAATCATGACTACTTATTTACCTACATGTAAATGGACAATCATTCAATTTTATGCTATCCAAGGCCTGAGCTTTAAAATTAATGCCTAGAACACTACTTTACAGCGGCGAAGCCAAAAAAATATTTTGGAGGGCCAAAAGATTTTTTTAACGGGACTAAATTGATTTTTTTATCATTTCAGGGGGACAAAAGTGAAATTTCACCATGCTTTAACATTAAAACATTTACTTTATAAGGGACTAAAGCTGATATTTATCCATTTAAGGGGGGGATGGACTACCTTTGCCCTTCTCTAGCCTGGCCACTGCTACTTAAAATGGGCATCCCTAGTTTTGATTAATTCAATGCCCGTTGTTGTTATTATTATTATTAACTCTCAACTTCTATAGGAAATGAACATGACCATGAGTATGAATATGATTGAGCATACAATTCTGAAAGCATGCCTCTTGGACAGAACGTACCATCACATAGCTGACCTTGTTGTTCCATTTCTTGTAGCCGAAGCTTAAGCTCAGTGTTCTCAGTAGTCAAGCCTGTCGTATCTCTCTAGAATATACACCCAAATATAGACTGTTAATCTTCAGGTATAATGAAAGATAAAAAAAACAACATAAAATGGTCAAGACAGAAGACTGATCACTCTACAATCTCACTTTTAAGGATTTAGAATTAAACCTCATACTAACCCCTATCCTTTATCAATGTGGGATTTAGTCCAAATGTTGACAGTATAGATTTTTTATTGTTATATAAGGTGACATGAGAAAATTGTGGCCATCTGGAATGACACATAGAATTCTTTAGACAGCTGGCAGACTGCCAATCAATTATTTTAGCTTTTATTGTTTATTATAATTAAATAATAGAACTCGGTTAATATATATATATATATATACATATTCAAGAATAAGAGTCTAAATCCTTAAATGTGGCCATCTGGCCGAAAAATTACATGTGATAAAAGTAAAAGGATCAAATTCAATGAAATCACAGAACAAGGGACTAAATCGTTAAATGTGAGATACTACAAGGGCATTCAAAAATATTTGCCAGAAAATTGGATACCTTCAACAGAACTAGAAGCATGAGAAACCAGAATTGCCAAAAGCTTTGATATATTTGAAAATAGAATTGCCAAATATTGATTGTTTATTATGCAGATTGCAGATATGATATTCTCATAAGGAATGCAAACACAAGCAAAAACAAGCTCCAAAATTATGCAATGAGACATGCAAGTGTTAGACAAAAACCTGGAATAGAGTTAGATGTGCGGACAGAGTAGTTGCTTCGGTTTGAAGTGTTTGGACTTTCCTCTCCAGTTCAGACATATATAGGGCTTTCCTTTCTTTAGAGCGAGTAGCTGACCGCCGATTTGCAATGATCCTACAAAAGAAACATGTACCTTCTTAGCGAAAAATTCAGTGCAAACCCAATCCCACCACACGATGAGAATTGCCAAATCTATTTTTAGAAATTTCAGTTCCAGCTAAAGGTGAAGTGTGTTGAGTGGATAGATGAGAATCCCTCTAAAGGTCAGCCACCTCATGAAGCGCTTATGCTTTGAAGGCAAGATACAAGTTATCATTATTATATATGCGAGCACAAACACATACATATGAGAAAATGAACAACAAAAAAAGTTATAGCATTCCAGATACAGGAAATCAGGGTGCAATACCTTACCAATCCCCAATACCACAAATTCCAAAGTCTAGAAAAAAACAGCTCATTGCTTTAAATGAAACTAAAAACTCAAATGCGCAAAATTCCAATTATAATTTTAATGAGTTCCATAACTACCAATAAGTCATTTCATTGACGGTTTAAGTGATATTGAACAGGTCGGTATTTGGCGTTATGCTAACGGTAATATACCGAGAAATTTTAGATAGAAATTATGCAAAGCAAATTCTGATCCAATTTACTAATAATATTAATCCATTCGGTATTCATGACAGGAAGCATTTATGACATCTACTAAACGATAATCACAGCACAAAACAAGTCATAAAAAGTGACAATGAAAATAAGAAAAAGAGCTAAGAAACATAAATACGTAAAACAGCACTTATAATTAGGAAAAAAATCATATAATTGACATGAATTGATTAAATTAAAAATACTTTTTAGAAGTCCTACTAATCCTCAATTTCTTTCGAAATTGAAAAAAAAGTTTCAACTTCGTTCCTCACTTTACTTCCTAAACTGCTCGAAACCCCATTTATACACAGCAGAAAAAAAGTCAACTTCATCATTATGATAAACAAACACTTAAACAAAACTATCATAATTTCCGGGAAATAAAAGAGCTAAATATATTTACCACAACCATTTATAAACTAAAAATACAATTCCTTTCAACAAAAATATGACATCTTCTTCTAATAGTTTCCACTTATACTCTACAGAAACGAAAATAAACAGAAAAAAAGAACGTTATACTAAATGTTACAAATTTACAACTTCTTCAATCTCATAAGTACCTTAAACCAAATGCATTAAAAAAATGCAAGGGGGAGAAGTGATTTCCAAACCTTTTAGCTCTCTTTGGGTCAACAGTCCATAATTCAGCAAGCTCATCAGGAGCCATGGCTTTCTTAGCCTCAATTGACTCCATTATTGAGCACCCATCAACCGAATTACTATACCTATGCCTGTCTTTCCCTCCTCCATTATTCTTCTCCCACATCCCTGACCCAGCAGCCATTTCCTCTAGTTTTGGGTTCTGAGCCGATCCACGGCTCGAAGACCCAGCAGCTACCTCTCCTTTGTCGACTCCCATTGATGATCCCCCTAGCTTCTCAATGTCCATGTAACTACAAAAAAAGTCGTCTTCGGATCCTAACCCCTCGAACGGGTCGGATACGAGATCCAAGTCGTCTGGAATCCGAAATTGGGTTTCGGACTGGGTTCGCCTGTGGTAGGATCCCCGAAATGCGGTCGGGATAGGAAACGACGGCATATTTGCCGGGCTGATGATGCATTGGAGGGAATTTGTGGATCCGGGTTCGGATTCAGATTTTGCGGATCCTGCATTTCTGGTGGTTCTTTATAGGTTTGAGATCTCTGTAAGAGAACTCTGAGTCTGAGAGTAAAAGAGCTGCCTGAGATGGTTTATTTTTAAGCCTTCTCATTGGAAACGAAAGAAACTAAGAGATAGTTTAAAACGATGACGTTTCTCACTGCATTACAGGAAAAATACTTTTTTTAAATACCTTTACAATTACAAATATTTTATAAATAAAGTAATAGAGTTGTATTCTCCAAATCCTCTATTTATAGGTATCATGTAGAACTTTAATTTAATTTAATAAAGATTAAATTTTTATTGATAAAGTAAATTAAACCTTTAGATATCTTAGTGAAAAACAATCATAACAATCGCGCTTGTAATGTCCATAAAGACAATATATCTCGTTACAATTTTACTAACATAAAAATTAAGTGAAAAAATCTTAATAAGAAAAAGAGTCTGCATATCTTTAATAGCATAACATGATGTCCCATTACAAAAAGTACAACATGTATTTACTTAATTTTTTTCCATAAATTATTACATCCAAAATAAGTAATTTCAGCTTAGTGCGGATCCAACAATAATGCTTGTAGGGATATCTGTTGTTATTGTGGATTATCTGATTTAGAATACTTGGTTAATGTCTGAATGATTCTTATGTTGGGTTACGCCGGTACACCCTATGGCGCAGTGGAAAAATTATCCGGCAATTATCACCAGAGATCTATGTACGGGGAACGAATCAGGGTGAATAAGGGTGAAGAATTGTCTGTTTAAAATATGAAATTTTGAGTTTGGAGGAGATAGATATTCAATCACGATTTCACGATGTTAATTCTTAAGCCGCAACAATAACGCTCCGACCTCTACGTAGTCCACCCAGTTGAAACGAGTATATAAAAACTCTCTAAACCATTTAGAAGGAAACAAGCATAAAAAAACTCTAAATTATTTAGATCTCCCATGCCTTTATATAGCCTTTCTAATCATAATTCAACTCAGATTAGGATTTCAATATATATATATTAAATATATATAATCCCAATTTAACTTTAATTAGGATTTTAATATATATATATATATTAAATATATATATAATCCCAATTCAACTTAATTAGGATTTCAATATATATATATATTAAATATATAATACCAATTCAACTTAATTAGGATTTCAATATATATATATATTAAATATATATAATCTCAATTCAACTTTAATTATGATTTCAATATATATTAAATATATATAATCTCAATTCAACTTTAATTAGGATTTCAATATATATATTAAATATATATAATCTCAATTCAACTTAACTAGGATTCCAATATATATATTGATTTAAATCGAATTATATTATTTATATATTAAAAGAGTCATAATTACAATAATTATTTTTCTTTTAATATTTACCCAATAATTAAATTATATATATCAAATATATATTAATTTAACTAAATCCGTGTACAACAAATTTGTAAATATATAATTTGTTTAATATATGCTCATTTCAACTGTGGGTGTGACCCTGTAGGTTCATGTAACGTTAGTAGTAAATATTAGAACATTTCTAATATTACAAACAATGAGTGACATCTAGCAATATGTCATTGTCACCTAAGTTACAATAAATCATTGATTCAACATAACCTTTTTCGTGATTAACTTTTTTTCATGTATTACATCATTTTGTTCTTTATATCTATATTGGACACAAGTCATGGAACAGTCACACTTGTATAATCCATCTAATGTTTCTTGATATCTTGGGTAGACAATTATAAACGAGTAACTATGATATCTCATATCAACTTATTCGAGCATGACCATGCATTTCTAGTCTCACTCAATCAAGTGGCCTACGATATTACTCCTATTATGTAGGAGGGACAAATCCTATCTTGATCAACCATATTCCACTACATAGATTGTGACATATCCAATATCAGTCTTTATAGTGTAATCAGTTACGACACACATTTGGCCGTATCAAAATATGTCACTCACGATGTTGAAATAATGATGATCTCAAGTCTGAGGATCATACATGTAGTTGTCACTATGAGTAATGTTGTGTCTGTCACATAATAATCCAAGAAACATGCTCATAGCAGGTCATTCCAGTATATTGTTCTCTAACACATACTTATGTATTGATTTTGACATCTCCATGTCAATGACAACACTTTGTCATCAACTACATATTAGTCTTAATGCATTATTGTTGTCCATGCTCACAATAATACTCGACTAAGGACATTTTAGAATAACCATATTATTCTAAGGACTTTATTATAATCCAGTTTATTTATGCATGCAGAATTGTAACTGAAAATAATAATAAACTAGTTAAAACAAATGTCATTTACAATCATCTTATTATTGGTCTTTGGGCATACTCTAACATCTTACAGTAAAGATAAGAAAATCTACTGATGTTCAAACTCCAAAAAGGTAAAATTAATCAAATTATGTATTTCTTGACTATGTAATTAACTTGAAGGCTAGTTGTTTATTTGTGTTTTTGTATTAGGGTCATAATTTTGTGGTATATGGTTCCTTTAATAGGCATTCAATCAAGCATATCTGAAAAAGATGAAATCAAATTCTTTTCATGCACTCGTTGGTGTCAAAAGGAAATTGAGTTCTAAATAAGTAAAACTCCAACCATGCTGCATATCAAATTTATTGGTACAAAAGCACACAATGAGTAGGAAAGCCTGTGAACTTCATAGTAAGTATGCATGGCTTCATTTGCATAGCTCGGTAGATAGGCCATTAGCTAAGGAGGAAATGGTGGTTGCAGACACTCCTCTTGTTCCTCCCAGGTACCATTTCTTGATCATCTCAACCACATTTGCATTCTCCACTTTGATTTTCGCTTCCTCCTTTCCCTCGCCCGTAAACGCAATCTGTTCACGAACACGAATTAAGGCATGACTGATTGGTGTTTTTCAAGCATAGAGTTACTGATAAGCCTCAAAAACATACCTCTGCAGTGGCTGAATTTGCTGGAAAATGGTATGTGATGATTGAATCCTTCTTGAAGTATTTAGACTGGAAGAATTCAACAACTTTCTCCAAGGCTTCTTCCTCTTCCTCTTCGTATTTGTCGACGGCTGCCAATCGATCCCTCACAGCACTCTCTAGCTGCACTCCGTACTGGGAACCTTTGATCTCTTTGATCACCACAACTCTCACAAATTTCTCCACCGGAGCTGCAGATTGCGATCAAAATCGTTGTAAATCAGATACTAATGACAGATTTGAAGAATAAAGGAAAGGAATTGGTTTGGTGTACCATTAATAAGAGCCTCAAAGAAGTCATCATCTTCTGCTAGCACGTTTCCAGGCTTTCCCTTCCATTGTTGCAAGTGTCCCACAACTTCAGGTTCAAGGTAAACTCCAATAGCTGTGAACTTGATTTGCAGAAAGTGAATCTCGATGTCGGTAATCCCTGTTACACCCCCACAAATGAATGTAGATTGTTGAATCTAAATGAACTGATCTCTTGTTTCCAAGGAAAAGAAACTAGTTGAATGAAGCTTACCATGACCAAAAAGAGATAGTGGCTTAGTAGTTGTGATTTGTGAGGGGAAAGGGATTTCATCAACCATTACCATTTCAGTACTCACTGAAAAATGCAGGAAACATAATAGAAACCAGCAAATCATGTTATTCTAATGAAGACAAATACATGGTAATTAAAATTAATCAAAGCATAATTAGAATTGATCTTACTAGCTATGTTTGCAGGCAAGGAAGCAATGAAAGAGAGAAGCCGGTTGAGTTCCAAAGTGCAATGGGAAAGTAAAGATTGCTGATGCCTTTATATCAAAGCATGAATGGCAGAAACTTAGAACACCAGCATTTCAGCATGGGACATCTAACATTTTGGTCCCTCTATAAGTGTTGGATGGGCAACTGGTGGTTGGTAGAGGTATGTTAATAGCTTGTGAACTGTGATTCATCTGATTTTCACCCATTTGACTTGCAGTTATTGGATCAAGAGGATGATAACATTTATGAAGTTTTAGGTAAACCAGTAATGGACCTATACTTTTAATTTGGTTAAGTATAAAAAGGTTTAGCAAACGTGTCTGCTTTTGCTGCATTCGATTTAGATGGCATTCGGGAGCCCCACGTGATTGAAGTGCTAACCACCGTTCGTATTACCTACTACCTTCTGTTATTTCTATTACATTTAACTCATCAAACTTGGAAGCCATGAAGAAACCCTTTTGGCTTTGGATCTGTTAGATATATAGTTTTCTTTAACCTACTGTCTAGGAGAAAGGATGAGTATTAACAAAGAGCTTTTATTACATGCTTTAAAAGTTATTGAGAACTCTTAAAAGACGGATCGAAAGAAGTGTTGAGGAAGTAGTTGCACTTTCTAAAAATTTTAAACTTTTATATAATTTATGTATTTTTTTATATTTTTTTACATTTTATATCGTTGATTTAAGCTTACACTCTTAAAATTTTATAATTCCGCACCTCCTAAACTTTTAATATAATTCCCTAATAGTTTGCACTCCTGACATTAAATCATGTGTACATGCCTGACGGCTATGTTAGATAGTTATATATTCTTTGTGTGTGAATTTATTCAATGTATTATATGCTTATAAAATATTATATATTTTAATTTTTATATACATCTAGACATGTTTGTATATTTGTTTTATTTGTTATTATTCGTGTTATATCATAGGTTTAATACACTTTTTGACCACTAACATTTACTTGTTTTTTCAAATTTATCGTTTTATGTTTATATGTCAATTAAAAAATATTGACCAATAAGATCACGCCACATCAACACTGCTTTAATCATGTCAAATTCGCTTGATTCAATGCAAAGATAAATGATATGTCAAATTTTTTGATTTAATTTAGTCCTTAAGAAGTCTATTTTAAATTGTTCTCTATTTGTATTTAAATTGTATTTTAAATTATAGGATTTTATCACGATTTATTGATTAATGCCTTTATTTATGAAGATTTATTGGAAGTGTGAAAAGGTAAAGTGGGGACCACCAAAACCCACTTTTATCTCTAATTTGGCATTAGCTTAAATCATTCATCATTATTAAGAGAGAGTCTATGAATCATCACGATCCCAGCTAAATATCCATATGTGAAATTTGCTTGGCGGAAGTGGGTGGTGTTATCCGCGGTTAATTGGTTTCAATAAAAGTATAGGTCGGCAGAACTATGGGCTGCTCATGACGTTCTGGTTCATGTTTGGAATTTCGGAGGTGATCGTTGAAACTGACAATTTGGAGGTAGCATGCATTTTTGGCCGATCTTCAAACTCGTTGATTGAGTTAGTTGAACGCACTTGGGTTATAGAGATTCGACATATTCCACGGGAGAGGAATTCGGGGGCGGATCGTCTAGCTGCCACGAGTCGTGGGAGCCCGTTGGATGTTTCGGTATTCCGGGTCCCTCCAGCAGAAGTTGCAGCTCTTGTGCGACAGGAAAGTAGTGATTAGCTCTTTTAGCTTATTTTGATCCAGTATTACCAAAAAAAAAATTATTGATTTTAGATTTCAAAAATAAATTCATTGATTTATTTAAAATACATGGTTTTATTCTCCATATGTTGGTATCTTTGTAATGACAAATATTCGACTGAGAATCATTATTTGATCTGTGTCGTTGAGCTAACACTCCTTTTGAATTTTGATAAAAGCAATGCCAACACCTGTTCATTTAATCGGCACTATTTTTAAACCTTAAAAATATATCATACCCTAAATTCGTTATACTTTAATCTAAAACCTTTAAAATTGAATTTTTAATGTGGGCATAAGTAGGATTAGGGCGCGCCTGAATCTGATGTATCAGAAACCACATTAGCACTGCCACAAGCCAAAGAGTCGTTTCTAGTGAGTACGACTCATAACTCACTATTATAATTTATAACAGCTACGAACGACTCATATTTGGTCGCCAGTCTATTCAATATTGTGATGGTATACATATACTCCCTCGTCAAAACAGATCCTTTCTTGATCCATAAGTCAAATAGGTTAGGGGTTAATTACCCTTAGGTCATGTTGCGTTTTAAATGTTGCATTTTAATCTTAATATTCACTTTTAAGTTTTAATTTAATTCAATTTAGTCACAATTATATATATTTTTTAAATTGTAACATATTTTGACATCCTAAGGATATTTTGGTTCATATTAATCCCTAAAATTTTATTTTTATCCAAAATTTACTCACAATTACTATATCGAAGTCTATTTGTACACAGTAAGACCCGACTTGAACTTCAATCGAAACCGATATTTTTCGATCTGAATTTTATCCGTCAACGACGTGCCCGACCTGAAGTCTATCCGAACCAAAATTAACCCATCAATTAACTAATCCAGACCTAAACCGTTTTAGCCTGAACTGAAACTTATCCGACCTGAAATTAACCCAACCCGAACCCGAACTCAATCTGATTTGAAACTAACCTAATAATGACTCGAATCTGAGTTGACCCGAACTCGACCTGATCCGAGTCGAACTATTAAATTAACCTGACATAACCTGTATCCGATTTGACCTGACCTGCTATGAAACCTGAACGATTACCTGATTTCACATCCCTAAGTGAGTACGACTCATAACTCACTATTATAATTTATAACAGCTACGAACAACTCATATTTGGTTGTCAGTCTATTCAATATTGTGATGGTATACATATACTCCCTCGTCAAAACAGATCCTTTCTTGATCCATAAGTCGCATTTGTTGAACATAATTTATTGATTTCAAGCCACAAAGTGATAATGGTTGCTGACATTGAGAGTTGCCAATTAAGACCGAACTTGTCCTAAAGAAATCATATATTGATGGATATCTGGCCGGCAAACTCTTCATGACTTTGACCGCTAAATACAATAATAATTCTGTCATCCAAAACAACAAGCAACAAGTTTCTTTAATACATAATGCAATGACCTGCACTTGATTAAATATGCTGATCAGTAGCTCTATTCAGTCAGGATTGTAACAATGGATGTCCACTTTAATCTTAAACATCTTTCTTATGAAACCAATGAACAGATAATCATTGTGGTCATAACCCTGGTAACCATTTTTCTTGCATACTTCAAATTCAGAATATCCCCTCTTTTAGGTAAGAAACTTCCTCCAGGGTCATTGGGGCTTCCTCTCATTGGGGAGTCCATAGGCTTCATCAGGGCGCATAAAAATGATCAAACTGTGGATTGGATTCGAAAGCATGTGAACAAGTATGGACCGGTGTTCAAGACTTCACTCATGGGTTCGAATGTTGTGGTTCTCACTGGCCAAGCCGGTAATCGTTTCATATTCAGTGGGAGAGACAATGGCATCGCCAGCAACCAAGTCGGAACAGCAGCAGCCATACTTGGAAAGCACAGCATCTTTGAGCTCCCAGGGCCAAGACATAAGCTTGTCAGGGGTGCAATTGTGAGCTTTTTGAAGCCTGAAAGCATCCAGAGATTTGTTTCTTCCATGGATTCATTAGTCCAACAAGAGTTGCTCCAGGAACTGCGCGGTACGGATACGGTTAAAATGGTTGGACTCATGAAGAGAATCACTTTCAATGTCAGCTGCAGTTTACTCTTCAGGTTACAAGAAAGCAAGGAGAAAGATGATTTGTTTCAAGATTTTCTTCTTGCCATCAAAGGCTTGTGGACTGTTCCATTAAAATTTCCAGGCACAACGTACCGAAAGGCGTTGCAGGCACGAGGCCGGATCTCTAGGCTTCTCTCCAAACTAATAAAAGAAAGGAAGAAAGAAATGGAAGAGGGGAGAAAAGGCTGTTTAGACCAGAATGATGTTATCTCCAGTCTGCTTATGCTGAGAGATGAAAATGGTGACTCTCTGCTGGAGGAGGAAATCGTAGATAATCTGATCTCTGTGATGATTGCTAGCCACGACACAACATCGGCACTCGTCTGCCATTTTATAAGACACCTTGCAAGGAACAGGGACACATTCAACAGGGTTCTTCAAGGTAGTTGGAAATTAAGGTTTGCTTTTAACCGTTCGATTCGACACTTAAATGTGCTTATGAGTACTTAATTTGCATCAATGTAGAGCAAAAGGAAGTAGCAAAGGCCATTGAAGGAAAAGGTGCGAAGCTTATAACTTGGAGTGAAATACAAATGATAAAGTACACATGGACAGTAGGCCAAGAGCTGTTGAGGTTGAATCCTCCGGTGTTTGGGAACTTCAAATGCGCTCAGAGGGACACGACTTTCGACGGCTTCGACATCCCCAAAGGATGGAAGGTAATTAATCTTCCAAGTTCAAGTTCTATGCAGATGGAAATCTAACATGTCTGACCTATATACATATATACGAACCGCAGGTGTTTTGGTTTACAGCAGCTACACACATGGATGACAACATTTTCAAAGATCCAGAGGTGTTTGATCCAGGAAGGTTTGAGGAATCGTCAAAATTGCTTCCCCCTTACACATATATTCCGTTCGGAGCCGGTCCCCGGATCTGCCCTGGAGGTGAATATGCAAGGATAGAGGCTCTTTTGCTTATCCATCATCTGATAATGAACTATCAATGGAGTGAATTGGTTCCTGATGAGCCTATATCATGTAATCCAATGCCCTATCCAGCCATGGGGCTTCCCCTTAAGCTTCACCAAATGGATGGTCAGCATGTTTAGAATGCACTACAATAAGCCTAAAGCTTAATCCCGGACTGCAATTTCTTTTGGAATGCTACAATCTTTCATGTTTTAAATAACTGTTGTGCTTCTATGTCATATCAGTAAGTGCAATTGCTCTTCAAATTTTATGGGTTAATTTTATTTTAGGTCATAATAATTTTAATACAATTACAATTAAGTCCTTGTCCTTTCTTTGTCCCTCCCAAAATTTTATGGTTTATTATTTTTAGGACCATGTAATCTAAAATTAATAAAATTGAACTTTGACCCCTTATTTTTCGGGTTAAATTACTTTTTCAGACTTTGTTTGTTTCATAATTAATCTATTCGTCACCTCATATATCAATCCTAACACCGTCCTATAGCGACCTTTTTTCTTTTTCTTTTGAAAAAAATGATTGTTGCGTTAAGGGCGTTTGTTTAGAAAAGAAGTCGACTACTAATTATCCCCGAAATCATTAATGAAAATCTTTTTGAAGATTGGAGATTTCTTTTGAAAACCTTAAATTTTTGAAAATGGTAAAAACTTGGAGTCGCCATCGACCACTTGGATTAGGTAGGCCGGACACCATAAAACCAGAGATTCGTTGTAAAAGGGTCCGGAAGTTGGTTACGTGTGGGGAAGGATTAGCACCCCCATCACGCTCGGAGATCGGTACCAAAAAAATTATTGCTCTTAAAAGGATGAAAATTATTGAAATTTAAATTGAATTTAATTTGGAGTTCTTAGATGAAAATTAACCTTGATTGCTCGGGCCTTATCGAATTGATGGACTCGAATTAATTATACATTTAATTAATAAGGTTGACGATATGTCGGACCATAGATTAAACCGACATCAAATAAGTCCGATTGTCGTGTTAATTTATGGTTCGACTACCGTATGTCACCTTTATGCATGATGCAAACATTTAAGTATGATGTGATGATTTTGTTGATTTTTAATCCATTTACCTCGGGATGGTAAGGATTAATTCGAATATTTGGTCAACATCCTTTAAGCTCGGACTGTTACGCCACAAATGTTTGGATTAATAAATACCCCTTTTATGATTTAGATTGATTAGAGATGCAATTAAGATTAAAGATTATATGAATGTCAATTAAAGTATGGCAATCAAGGGCATAGATGTAAACATTTAAAAGGAAGGCCCAATTTAATATATATAGCCATATCATATATTTAGCCCTAAAAGATTATGAAACCCAATTTACGGTGACTAATTTGTAATTTAATGCTAAGTTAAACCTAAAAAGATTTTACCCCTAATGCAATTAAGAAATGTCCAATTAATTTAATGAATTTAACATTTACCCCAATAAGCCAATGGTAAATTTAAATTCATTAGATTAATTTGAACTCTAATCTAACTAATGCTCTAAAAAACCTAAGGCTAATTTAATTATAAGATCGTGCCCCTATAAGACGAGCACGCGATCTAAATTAATTAAATTAATTCACTTAATTCTAATCTAAAGCCCAAAAGCCTAAAAAACTACTAAAAACTAAGCCCGAAACCAAATGGGCTAGCCAAGCCCAAATAAACTAAACCCCAAACTATCCTTTCTAATCAAACTAAACCTAAAGAATTAATTGGACCCCAATCTAATCAAACTAGATAAACTAGGCCCCAAAACACAAATCGGCCCAAACTAAACCAACCAACTCAAACATATGACTATACCTAAAAAACATATGATATTAAAATTTTATTATATACTTTAAAAACATATTATATTTTAGGGAAACTATATATATTATATACTTTTATAAAATTACATATATTATATATTTTAAGACTGTGTTATATATTGAAAGAAAACGATATATATATTAACCTTTAGAAAACTATACATTTAAAGAAACACTATAATATACTTTCTATATGAAAAAGAAAAAACTTATGTTATAAAAATATCTCGTATATTTTATAAAAACTATAGGCTATAAACTTAGAAATATATATTTTATATTTTATGCAACTATACATATTATACAAATATAAACTATGCATTATGAATTTTATAAAAATATAAAAATGACTATATTAAGTAGTATTTGAGAACCATAAGTTATAAAAATATTATACATACCATACGAACCATATACTATGTATATATAAAAACATATACTATGTATTACATTTAACCCGTGTATTATGTATTAAAACCATATATGATAATATATATATATATATATATATAACTATATTGTATATATTATATGTAGCATAAAAACCACATGTTAAAGAAAAACATATAATAACTGTTATAAAAACTAACTATGTGATAATAATATACAGAATACATACAAATACCATATCATAAGCATAAATAATTTGGCATACATATGTACCCAAAATAGAATGTAAATACACCATATATAAAATATGTATATATCATAAGGTAACATAATCCATAGTATTTATATACAAAAATACAGCTAAGGTTAGGAAAGTACCAAGCCCAAACAAATTGGGTTGCAGACTGCTGGGTTGGGGCTGTTGGAGCGGGTCCAGTATGCGCCGGGTCGGGTTTCCGGGTCAAGCGGGATAACCGATTGACCGGTTATAACAAGTTAGCCAACCGGTTATAACAAAAAAAGAGGATTATAACCCTAATTTCACTTCAACCCTTTATTTTCCCCCTTTAGCCGCGACAGAGAGAGATGGAGAGCCCTAGAAGCTTGGCCGCCGATGAGCCGCTACTTGTCCTCCACTTGGCGCGTTGCCACCGCCGGTCAGAGTCTCATGACCTCCTCTTCCTTTCTACCGGTGTCGATTCTCCAGAAAGTCGGTCGTTTCTTACGAAAACGACTGGAACCCTTTCGGCTTCCTCTCACTAGATCTTCACCGGCGACCGTTGGATCGCCGCAAAATCGGAGTATGTGACTCCCCTTGCCAACACCTAGCTCCTCACCGTTGGGATCGTCAGTTGGAGCCTTCGACTGCCAGGAATCGCCGCCGCCGAACGGTATACACTTCTCCCTTCTCTTTTGTTCTTACTTTTTTTATTCGAATTTAAATGCTAGTATAATAATAGACATAATATGGTTGAAATTTCTTTTATGGCTTTGATTGTTGGATTCAAAAAGAAAGATAGAAGAGGGGAAATCTCATAATGCTCATTTCTCATTCATTCTCCAATCTAAAATCTGAAAAATTACAATCTGATTATATCATTTTTATCTCCAATCTTTGTTTACATTTTCAAGCAAGCATTAATTAGATTACTGTGGCTGATGATATCTAGGATTAGGCTATGCTAACACTTTCTTTTTTTATTGTTGCTACCTTGCATGGTGGTTGGGAGCCGGTATTGATGTTACAGGATCACCGGCGATGAGGCCACGTGGCCGGAAGATGAATCGACAGTGGCGCGTGGAAGGCGAAGCAGCCGCACGTGGGCTTCACGCGCGTGTGGAAGGTAGAGTGTCGTTGCGTGGAGATCTAGATTGCTGGCTCCAGTTTAATCTGAACCGTTAGATATCAAATCTGATCTAACAGTCAGATTTGGGGCGGCTGCAACAGAGAAGACAAGTTATCAGACTAATTTTAGGGTTTTTGATTAATGGACATGAGCCTGAAATGGGCTTATATGATGTATTACAATTTCTTTTTATGTAAATGGACTGAAATAAAACACTTGAGCTTATGTTATTTATTTAATCTGTTTGTATATATATTTTATTATTATTATTATTATTATTTAATTATCAGCCCATATTATAGTAATTCTAATAATAAACTTTTATAACACACATACATATGCACCATACAAACTTTAATACACACATAGTACGTACACACAGTCACACATGCAATATACACTCATAGTTAAATATTAATGACATTGAAGTAATAATGAATATATACATATATGCACAAAATACCTATACACACTCACATTAACAATAGTAAACAAATACAATATACTATCATGCATTACATGTGATACACATACATTGATACAAACATAAAAAATACATGGATAATAACCATATATATGATAATCACATACTAGGGATACACCTATAATAACACACATCACTTAGTAATATTTATACATATATAAGCCCATTATTGCAAAAACAAAAACGGGTCAACCCGGACAAAATTAGTGATTACAGCTGCCCCTCTTTGCTTATACTTGTGGAACAAGGCTAAAGCAAAGACCATAAGCATTAATTTTGTCCTACTTCCCTGTCGGACAATTTACTCTTCCTGAATGGCATGGAGCAAATCTAAATAACTCATTTTCCCGAAGCGGATAATATGACCAGGTAGCATTGACATGCTTTTTTTGGACGGCAACGAACAAACCAGTTATTAAACAATCCATTCCTCCGGAGCGGCAGTGAACGAATCCGAATAACCTGTTGTCCTGAAACGGCAGAAAACAAACAGGTAGCGTTGGGATGTCATTCCGAAACGGCAATGGACAAGTCAACTAGCCTCCAAACGACACATTCTTCCAAAATGGCTTTGAATGAATCTAAGTACTTTTGCTATCCCGAAGCGGCAGAAAACAAACTTGGTTATGTTGGGACATCTTTTCGAAATGGCAACAGATGTAACCAGACAAAGATAACATGTTCCTCCGAAGTGACAACGAACAAATAGCAGTTCTTCAAATGAGGGTTCCATGAAGGCCTCCGCTCTTTGTGAGCCTGAACGGATAGGCTAATTTTCTTCTTCCCTTTTATGCAAGGTTCTATTATCTAGTCTCTTTCACCGGGAAGTGGCGTGTTTGAAATCTTTTACTTGAAAGGTCCTTTCAAGTTTCTACTTTACCGTCTGTTTCTCTTCTCAGGAGGTCTCCCATTTATCCTGTTAAAAAGAAACGAAATACTATGATGGTATGAGTTAGTATGCTCATAACCTAGGAATGTCTAACTAAGTATGATGCATGAATGGCAATAATTCACTCGGACACTTCTTCTTCTCGGTCCTTTGATTTCGACCTTCTTTTGCTTTCTTGCTCTCTTCCTTGTAACGACGGTGCCCCATTTGTCACTCAGGTTCACCATTTTATACCCCTTTTGAACCCTTGGTCATTTTACTCTAAAGCGTATTTTCAAATTTTCACTTTAAACTTGTACTTCTCCAAAGCGCCCTTTACGGGTTTTCACTTTAGTTTTTTTTCTTCATTTTCTTTTGGGCACCTTTCTAGGTTCTCGCCCTTAGCTCCTTTGATTTCAATATGTGAGGTACTCATTGCCTGTCTTTGGTGAATCTCGTCAATTTCATCCCCAATGATCTTTTTGCCTTAACCTTGGGAGATTCGCCTTCTATCTTGGAACAACCTACACTCAATAGGTTAAATCATAGTAATACCAAGAAATCCTTTGCTTTTCATGATCTATGCCAATTCATCTGCGTGATGATTATGAGACGGACAACAAAAATGAGAATAATATTTTATTAATACTTAGAGAAACATTAACAAAATTTTGAAAGTCATGGTAAACATGAGAAAGAAAAGATATGAATATTATCGGTTGTATGAATAATGAGAACCCATCGACCACAGTAGATATTTCACTCGCCATCTTGGGCTACAACTTTTGACGACCTAAGGATTAAAGCATCGTTCCCAGACAAAGTCTGCCAGTCGTATGCCAGAATTCACGTATATCTGAACCGTCCTGTTCAGATTTTCAATTCAGATCACCCTTTTTTGGTTTTAAGATGCCCAATTTTGGGTTTTCGCCCTAAACCCTCATTCTTCTTTCTTCTCTTTTTTTCTTTATTTTCTTTCTTTCTTTTTCTTTTCTTTTTTTCTCTTTTTTTTCAAGCATAATACTTTTTTACAGAGTTTGAGTTTACTGGGTTGCTCAACTCTTTCTCGTCCATCTCGGCTAGGATTAATGCTTATCCGGAGAAGGCCTTCTTTACAACATAAGGCCCTTCCTAATTAGGCATCCACTTCCCTCGAAAGTCCTTTTGATTGAGTAAGATCTTTTTAAGCACCAGATCCCCCTCTTGAAACTCTCTGGGGCAAACCTTTTTGTTATAGGCTCGCATTATCTTTTTCTGATACATTTGACTATGACAGATGGCCTTCAACCTTTTTTCTTTAATGAGGTTCAATAGATCTATCCTAGCTTGGATCCATTCGGCTTCATCCAACTTTACTTCGTTCAAAATTCGAAATGATGGAATCTCTACCTCGATGGGTAATACCACCTCTGTACCATATACCAAGGAGTATGGCGTTGCCCCGGTGGAGGTCCTCACAGAGGTTCGATAAGCAAATAGGGCAAAATGTAGCTTTTCATGCCAATCATTGTAATTTTTTGTGGTTTTTGCTATAATCTTCTTTATATTCTTATTTGTCGCTTCTATTGCTCCGTTAATCTTAGGGCGATAAACAATAGAATTGTGATGTACAATTTTGAACTGTTCACACACCTCAGTCATTATTTTGTTATTCAAGTTGGAAGTATTGTCGGTAATGATCATTTCGGGCAGACCATAGCGACATATAATTTATTTTTTAAAGAACTTACAAACCGTTGCCCTTGTGATATTGGCATATGAGGCAGCTTCTACCCATTTGGTGAAGTAATCGATGGCTACTAAGATGAAGTGATACCCATTAGAAGCTTTCGGGTGTATTTGACCAATAACGTCTATTCCCCATGCAGCAAAAGGCCAAGATGAGTTCATGATGTCCAGTGGTATTGGCGGGAAATGTATCTTATCGACATAGATTTTGCATTTGTGGTATTTCTTTGCATAATTGATGCAATCTCCCTCCATTGTTGACCAAAAGTAGCCGTATCTCATGATTTTCCAAGCCATCGAGAATCCGCTAGCATGGGTTCCACATAATCCTCCATGGACCTCTGCTAAAATAGTTTCAGCTTCTCAGGCTTTGACACATCTCAACAGTATCTGATCTTTGCTTCTTTTATACAAAACTCTCTACATCAATGATGTACCCCGATGCCAACCTTCTGATAGTTCTTTTTCATTATCATTGGCGTCTTTTGGGTAAGTCTGGTACTTGATATATTGGAGCATGTCATAATACCATAGATTGCCATCCTTTTCCTCTTTCAAACTATAGCAGTGAGTCGACACCTTAAAAGTTTGCATCTCGACAGGCTTCATCTCAGATGTTAACTTTACTTTAAACACGGCAGCCAAATTGGCTAGAGCGTAGGCCATTTTGTTATCCTCTCTTGGCAAGTAGGTGAAACTGACTTCTTCAAAAATTTTAACCAAATCTTGGATCAAATCATGATACTTGATTAGCTTCGGATCTCTGGTCTCTCACTTTTTTTGAAGTTGGTAGACTACTAAAGAAGAATCTCCAAAAACCTAGAGCACCTTGATCTTCTTCTCAATGGCTGCTCGAAGTCCCATGATGTAGGCTTCATACTCGACTATGTTGTTGGTGCAGAAGAATTCTAGCCTACTTGTGAAAGGGTAGTGGTCATCTTCAGGGGAAATTAATATTGCCCCTATTCCATGGCCTAGGGCATTCGACGCCCCTTCAAAATAGAGCCTCATCACTCTTTCTCAGCAGCAGGTCTCCCTTCAGATAAACCACATATCAAATCTTCATCTGGAAACTGGAAATCCAACGGTTCATAGTCATCCGAGGTGCGACTTTCCAAAAGATCTACCATGACACTTCATTTTACCGCTTTCTGGTTCATGTAAACGATGTCAAACTCTGACAGGAGCATTTGCCAATGGGTCATCTTCCCGGTCAATGCTGATGCTTCTATTAGAAATTTCAGCGGATCTATTCGGGAAATTAGACAGGTGGTATGATACAACATGTATTACCGTAGCTGTTTAGTAGCCCATACCAAGGCACAACATAACTTCTGAATTGGCGGGCACCTCGTTTCATAATCAGTAAACTTCTTGCTCAATTAATAGATTGCATTTTCCTTCTTGCCTGAGTCATCATGTTGTCCAAGTACGTACCCCATAGAGTTTTCAAAGGCTGTCAGGTATAGAATCAATGGTCTATCCAACACTGGTGCTACTAGAATTGGGGGGATAAATCAGATAATTCTTGATCTTTTCTAGTGCCTCTTGACAATCTTCATTCCAAACCCCCGGTTATTCTTTCGGAGCAATCTGAAGATAGGGTCACACTTATTAGTCAATTGAGATATAAATCGGGAAATATAGTTTAGCCTTCCCCAAAACCCTCAGACCTCTTTTTGTATTCGCGGTGGCGAAAGATCTTGAATTGCTTTTACCTTGTCGGGGTCGATCTCGATGCCCTTCTGACATACCACAAAGCCCAAATACTTTCCCGATGTGACTGCGAATGTACATTTGGCCGAGTTGAGCTTTAACTAATACTTTCTTAGCCTTCGGAAGAGTTTTCACAAGTTGTGGATGTGCTCCTCCTTGGTCTTAGATTTGGATATCATGCCATCCACCTCAATCTCCTTATGCATCATGTCATGAAACAAGGTTACTGTGGCCCTTTGGTAAGTTGCCCCGGCATTTTTAATCCAAAGGACATCACTTTGTAACAAAATGTGCCCCGCATATTCACAAAAGTGGTTTTCTCCATGTCTTCAGGGTGCATTTTGATCTGGTTGTACCCCATAAAGACATCCATGAACGAGAACCAAGCATGCCCCGCAGTATTGTCCACTAAAGTATCAATATGGGGCAAAGGAAAGTTGTCTTTGGGGCTCGCCTTATTAAGGTCTTTATAATCCACGCACATACGTACCTTTCCATCCTTTTTTGGTACCGGCACGATATTGGCTACCCATTCTGGGTACTTAGAGACTTCTAAAAATCTGACCTCGAACTATTTTTTCACCTATTCCCTAATTTTTAGTAACATGTCCGTTCTCATTCTTCGAAGCTTTTGCTGAACCAACTTGCATTCTGACCTAATGGGGAGCTTGTGCATTACAATGTCCGTGTTTAAGTTCGACATATCTTGGTATGACCATGCAAACACGTCTCTAAATTTTACAAGCAATTCCACTAGCCCTTGCCTGACTTCTGGTGATAGGGTACCCCCGATCTTTACTTCTTTCTTTTCTTCGTCCGTCCCCAAGTTTAAGATCTCTATCCTCTCTTAGTGCAGAAGGATTTGCTTCTCTTCATCAGCCATCATTGTTAGCAGCTCATTGGGAATCTCATCATTTTCTTCCTCTACCTCCGCCAAATACATGGGTTGTTCAAAATCTACTTTAGGATTAGGTTCCACATTATTCATACAGTTTTTATTAAGAGGTCTACACAATTTCGAAAGTGTGTATTGGGAAAAGAATGATATAGTTTTTTATATGTAAAAATTATTAACTAATGAATAGGTAAATAAATAAATAATAAATGGAATGGAATAAATGTCATGTTTGGCATTTGAGAAAAAGAAAAGGTAGATATATATTTCATTGCAGGCAGATGAACATGACATAGTTGCCCTTTCTACAAAAGATGCCTATTACTTTCGGGCCAAAGTAACAGAGTAGTTCTAGGCATTACTTTGATTTATCCCTATTGAGTGTTGGCACGACCCTGAAGGTCCAGTTGTTGAGCTCTTCTCCTGGGAGGCACGGGCGAATTCTGCCCAGAAACCGGTTAGGCTTGCTCTCGTCACCAATCATGTTCACATTCATTTCTTCTAAAACTTCACTGATCAGCTCTTCTTGGAGGCGCATTTTACCTTCCTGGTTTGCCCTTTAGATGTCCTCCTCCGGGTTTCAGATCCCCTAAATATGAATATACCTCTAAAGTTTGAGTAGGTTATGGGAGCCCAGGGAATGTCTTCCACTCTCAACCTGGCTTTCCCATGTTCTTGTCTTTTTTTTCACTATTGTTTCTTTTGCAGAAAATTAGGCTTATAGCCAAGTCCAAAGTGGTCCACCTTGTGAATCACACTAACGGGACGAAGACGCCCCTGTAGATTCTTTCCCAAACTTTTATTCTTTCTTACTCCTCTTCTTAGGGTTTCGAATACCATCATCTTAGTGCAGTTTGACAATTTGGGGCATGGAACTTTTCTCCCCTCAGCAACAAAAGTAGCATTGATATGTTCCAAGGCTCTAAAAGTGCACTCCATCGCTTCTCCATCAGTAGGGATGTATGGTGTATCTAGAGTTACTGAAGCGATGATGTCCTCTTCTACATTCACTGTTACTAACTTCCCCTCAGTTACAAACTTTACCTTTTGATGGAGTGAGGATGGAACGGTGCCGACCGAGTGTATCCAAGGCCTTCTTAAGAGGCAATTGTAAGATGGTTGGATGTCATGACCATGAAATCGACCATATATTCAGTGGGACCAATAAGCAGTGGTACTTCTATTTTCCTAACCACGTCTTTTTAAGTCTCGTCGAAGGCTCGTACCATATTATGATATAGTTTCATATGCGAGCTGTCGATTGGTAGTCGTTGTAGCGTGGCTAATGGCATAACATTCAATACAGAGCCATTCTTGATTAAAACGCTCGGCAGTACATAACCCTTAGAGTGAGTGGTTATGTTTAGGGCCTTGACGGACCCCGTGCCTTCCCCTGGAATTTTATCATCACTGATAGTAATGTGATTGACGTCGGTGATGTGACTGATAACCTGATCTAATCTTCCAACAAAGATGTCTTTTGTAACGAAGGTCTCATTCAAAACCTTCAGTAATGCATCACGATACTTTTCTGAGTTTAGCAACAGATCAAGTACTAAAATACGAGTTGGTTGTTTCCGGAGTTGATCGACAACATTATACTCACTGTGCTTCAAAAATTTTAGAAACTTTTGTGCTTGCGTTTCTGTGACGGGCTCCTTAATCTTTGAAGGAGGGTCTTCTCCGAACTACTTATCGGGTCATGCTCTAACTTTCTGACCTTTCTCTTTTAGATCCCTCAGGTTTTCTGGAATGTAGCATCGACCACTTCTTGTTAGATGCCCCACATCGCTTACTTTTCCCCTACCTGGTTGAGCAGATTTTGTCTCTGTCGTCCTTTTTTCCTCTTGTACACCAGACGATCTCAGAATCGTGACGCTTGCGGCGTAATTCTACGGGACCATCTTGGTGTCTTTGAAAGGAAAAGACTTTGGGGCAGCAATTATGATTTTGGGAGCCACTTTTGGTTCGCTTGCCTCACTCGTCCTGAGACCGAGGACAAGTGGTCTCCTTGCACTGTATCTGGTTTCTTAATTCTCTGATACACAAACTTCAAACTCTTTTACTCTTTTCTTCTTCTCAAAAAACTCAATCTCCTTGTTATCCATCATAGCTTGCAGTAGATGACGGAATTTCTCACAATGCTGAATATTATGATTTCCTAATTGGTGGTACTCACAGTACAAGTGAAATCCTTTTTTGACCAACACCATTCCCTGATTGATGCGACGCGCCATGCATAACTGCTGAAAGACCCATCTCAAGGGAGACTGGACTTCGGACACGCTCTTTTTGGCTTTCTCGGTGCACTCATTTTTATAGCATTTACACCTTGTCCCCCGTGATTTGACAACGGATTATTGGTCGTACTGGGCTCCCTTAACTGTAACACCTAGTTCGGATCAGATTCTGAACAAACTTTTTAAAAGCTATACAATTCTCAATTGAGTGTCTAGAATATCGGCATGATACTCGCAGTGCTTCTTAGGGTTATACCAAGCTGGGTACGGTAAGTTATAGGGAGTAACGTGGTATGGTCAAACTAGATCGGCCTTGTATAACTGCAAGTAGAGTTATTTATAAGTAATTGGAAAAGGCGTGAAATACCTATCATCTCTTTCCTTTTTAGGTCACTTATATTCTCTCTTGTTGAAGTTTCTAGAATTCCATGCTAGGGCCTGTAGCTGGGAGATAGTGAAGTTCTTGGTTTTTTCAAAAGCGTTGGTGTTGTTCACTTATGATCATTCTTCTTAAAATGCTTCCGTGAATGATCTCCTCCATCGATCCTTCCACTCTTGATGGTCGCCTCAATGCGCTCGCCAGTCATGACCATTTTTGCAAAGTTACTAATAGGGTTATTGATCAACCGATCATAAAGTACCAATTTTATCGTGTCCACGAACATCAGGGAAATCTCATGCTCATGAAGGTTGGTTGGACTTGGGTTGCCATATCGCGCCACCTTTGAGCGTGCTCACGAAGGGTCTCGTTGCACTTTTGTTCCATGCTTTGTAACAGCAGTTGGTTGGGAACCATGTCGGTTACATGCTTATACTGATTAGTAAAAGCTTTCGCCAAATCTCTTCACGACTTGATTTGAGCTCTGGTCAGTTGGTTGTACCACCTCAGAGCAGACCCTACTAAACTGTCCTGAAAACAGTGAATCAAGAGCTTTTCGTTGTTGGTAAAACCAGTCATCTTCCTGCAGAACATCACTATATGAGCAGGAGGACATGTGCTTCCGTCAAACTTCTCAAAATCTGGGGCCTTGAACTTGTATAGGATCTTCACATCATGAACCAAGCTGAGCTCCCTAGCACTTAACCTATAGGGGTCATCCTCGTTTTCCTTCACTCGGAGCTTTTCTTCTAGGTCCTTCTGAGTATCCTCTAGTTGCTTAGTGAACTCCGCTTTCATTTGGTTCAATTTTTCTAATTCGTCGAAATCTGGGATGTCGTCCCTGATAATCTTGGGATTCCCGAAGGTCACCTCTGGTTGAGCTTGATTTGTTGCACCGACATGGGAAACATATGCACCTTGTGTAGGATTTGATGAATGATCGATGAGTAAAGGATTCTTGACGGTTTAGGCATAAAGGCGATCCCCTGAGTTTTGGGTAGGGCTCTCGACGGTACCATTGTCTCTTGACTCCTGCCTTAGTTGGGCTTGCAACAGTTGAGATATTTCCCTCATCATGTCTTGCTAGGACTTGAGGATGGTTTCCCTTAATTCCTGTTGGGTTCGTTCCATTTGACCACGTAGATCGGCTTCCAACTTTGCAAAATTTTCCTCCATTCGTTTTGTTCGTAAATGGGTATGATATGGATGTGGAATAATGGCAATTTTAAAGAACCAAAATGCAATCTTTTTTTTCTGAAACATAAAGTTTTTTAGTCAATTAGTTGTTAACAAAACAAAGAATGCAAATAAATGAAATATTCATGAATGCAATGAGCAACACTGAGTCTAGCAAATATCATCGTTAAACGACTTTCATTCATAGAAACATAGTCTTGGTACAATAACCAAAGAAAGCCAACTAAACATATGTCTTCAGAGTAGTATCGAGGTCAATGATCTCTCTCAAAATCCAAACAATCCTCTCTCATTCTTCAGAGTCATCGTCGACACAATCATGAAGTTTTGTAGAGTCTTCTGCCAAGAGCTGTATCTTCTGGGCAACTCCCTGCATCCGAATCATCCATTGTGCTAACTCATGTTCTTGTCTCCAAGTGGTGTAGGTAGCAAAATGTAGTTGCTCCAAACTCGGCATTGGGCGTACTTGAATTGATCCCCTAAAGCTTGCCACATGATCCTTGAGCTGTTGAACCTCGGCTTCCAACTCTTCGATGCGAGCCTCTAAGACCCGGTTCTCTGACTTGCTCACTTTTAACTTGCTAGTCGAACACTTGTGCTTAAAGAGAGACTTTTCCAGACACTTAAATTGATCCTTCAAGGCTTCGTTTTGGTGACTTTTTATCTCGAGCTGCCTAGAGTGAGAAATGTGCAAGTTATTCACTTCTTGGGTTAAAGTGAGCTCCTGGTCCCTATTCTCACAATACATCCTTTTATAATTCTCGGCTCTCGCTCTCTCCTCCTTGAGTCGGAGCTCTATCCCTTCGCCTAATCCACCTTCCATAACTCTCTTGCTTTTGTTTAGCCTTTTGAGTTTCTGAATTTCTTCATGTTCTAACTTGAGCTCGAGTTCCAATTCATCCTTTCTCTTTTGTAGACCTTTAACCATTCCTTCAAACTGTATCTTCTCCAACTCAAAGTCAAATTTTTCTTGGCGAGCTTTCTCCTCGAGCTTGAGATACTTTTCTTGTTCCTCTTCAAGGTGTTTTCTCGTCAACTCGGCTTCGGTAGGAAGTGTGGCTAACCTCTCTTCCATTGTCCCCTTCCTATCGGGATTCAATCGAGGAACGTTGTCATTGATACGATTGAACCTCTATGCCTCGTATTCGGGAGTGGTCATGTGGGTAGCACTCATGACTCTAACCCGTCTTACGTTGTTCCAAGCTGAAAAAACATCGTACACCACTGCCTTGTAGCCTTTTTCCTTCTCATAATTCATATTGAACTCATTCAAACCCTTGGTAGCCGGCACAAATTGCTTCGAGTCATATTGTCTCAAAACCATAAGAGGAGCATAAGCAGTGTGCCCCCAAAATCCAAGCAATAGCACCCAAGAGTGTGTCCCGCACCTATAGAGGATACTCCTCGCAAAAAGCCACGGAGCCCTCCAAACTATATATTTCTCTTTTAGGTTGCTAAGAACATCTACCCAAACTTCCTCAGATCTTTTGGTGGGCCAATCTTCCTTTCGCAGAAATTCTTCTAAATGTGAGAAACTACCATTGTAGAGAGGCTTCGAGAAATTAACATCTGACCACAGGTGACTATAAAACCATACTGTCAAAAGCTACAGACAACCATGGAAACGACCCCCACCATGCTCCCGGCAAAACCTTAAAGATCAAAAAGTTTCGGCTAAAATCACAGGCACTGGATTGGTTCCACCACTCAAACGGTCAAACATGTCTAACACTGCCGGATCAATTAGCCCTCGTGCCCGGGGAAAAGCACTAACCCATAAATTAACAACACGAAGAGATCCCGCTGAACTTGGCCTACCGGATGTACAGAAGCTAGGGCTATGATCCTATCCCACTTGAGATACTTCTTACCGTTCCAAGTAATAACCTGAAGCTCGACCCAGGATTCCAACATGTCTGAGAATCTCATGAGCTTGCCCCAGAAGGCTTTGTTCTTACTAGGCTTCGAGTATACCCGAGTTTTGTCAATCTTCTCACAGTTTAAAAGGTCTTGATATTCTTCAATCGTAGGAGTTAAGTCGAAGTTACCGATAGTGAAACAACTGTAGGCAGGATTCCAGATCCTCACTAAGGCTTGCAGCAGTGCCTGATCTACCAGAACATCTAACAAACATGCAATGTCACCATATTCTCTTCTGAAGGTGCACATTGTTTCCAAATCCCAACTATTCCACACTGTCTTCAGCCTGGAAGTGTCATTGTATTCCGTATTCATAAATGTCTCTGTTGCCAATGTTGACCTGAACCCGACGAGAATACTGTCTCCCTCATGCAACTGTTCCCCTTCAGACCATATTTGTACGTCAGATTTCTTTTCATCATTACTACGAACTAGGTCTCCCATCAATCTAGTCTCTAACTTCAGACTATTTCCAACTCAATGTGCTCTTTATGATATGCCGACAATATGCAAAACAAAAGAACAACAATGAAAAGAAAGAAAAGAGAAGAGTTAGTCATGAGATAAGAACACGAAAGTAAGCAAAGATAAACGCAAACAGTTTACACAAAGAAAGAAACCTAACCACATGAGTTCTAGTTCGCTAAGGTTATTTGCATTGCTCTAATAGGGGTGGTCTTCTTAAATTCTCACACATGGGTTCAATTCTAATTAAGGGTACTCGAACCTATCTTATTGCCTACTAAGGCAACAAGAAACAATTATGGCCCATTATAAGCTCACGAATTAGTTTCGGTTCGAGGGAAATCACGACTTGATGACGTGGAGAGCTGCTCACGTGTCAAAAGGCATGGATTTCGGGAGTGAATTATCGACCTGTAGAGGGCTACTCGCGTGGGTATGTGGCGTTTCACTCCCACTTAAGGGAAAAAGCTCGGTATAAAGCTTAATGGTATGATGCAGCATATGTCGGTGATTCCTTATAAATTAAATAAAAAATTAATTCGAGGAGCACCTATTATCAAAGCCCGTGAAATCTTGATCACATTTTCAAAGAAGAATCATCTTGGTTAAAATCAATTAAAATCCCAATAACTTTCATTATTTTAAAAGCAACAATTTTTCCTTTGGCTTAACTCTCTTTGTTTTTAAACAACAAAAAACGTCCTCAGCGGAGTCGCCAAGCTGTAGCGACATTTTTTCTTTTCCTTTTGTAAAAAAGGATTGTTGCGTTAAGGGCGTTTGTTTAGAAAAGAAGTCGACTACTAATTATCCCCGAAATCATTAATGAAATTTTTTGGAAGATTGGAGATTTATTTTGAAAACCTTTAATTTTTGAAAATGATAAAAACTTGGAGTCGCCATCGGCCACATGGATTAGGTAGGCCAGACACCATAAAACCAGAGATTTTTTGCGAAAGGGTCCGAAAGTTGGTTACGTGTGAGGAAGGATTAGCACCCCCATCAAGCCCGGAGATCGATACCAAAAAAATTATTGCTCTTTAGAGGATGAAAACTATTGAAATTTAAATTGAATCTAATTTAGAGTTCTTAGATGAAAATTAACCTTGATTGCACGGGCCTTATCGAATTGATGGACTCGAATTAATTATACATTTAATTAATAAGGTTGACGATATGTCAGACCATAGATTAAACCGATATCGAATAAGCCCGTCTGCCGTGTTAATTTATGGTTCGAGCCCCGTACGTCACCTTTATGCATGATGCAAACATTTAAGTATGATGTGATGATTTTGTTGATTTTTAATCCATTTACCTCGGGATGGTAAGGATTAATTCAAATATTTGGTCAACATCCTTTAAGCTCGGACTGTTACGACACAAATGTTTGGATTAATAAATACCCCCTTTTATGATTTAGATTGATTAGAGATACAATTAAGATTAAAGATTATATGAATGTCAATTAAAGTATAGCAATCAAGGGCATGAATGTAAACGTTTAAAACAAAGGCCCAATTTAATATATATATATATATATAGCCCGATCATATATTTAGCCCTAAAAGATTAAGAAACCCAATTTGCGGTGACTAATTTGAAATTTAATGCTAAGTTAAACCTAAAAAGATTTTACCCCTAAAGCAATTAAGAAAGGTCCAATTAATTTAATAAATTTAACATTTACCCCAATAAGCCAATGATAAATTTAAATTAATTAGATTAATTCGAACTATAATCTAACTAAGGCTCTAAAAAACCTAAGGCTAATTTAATTATAAGACCGTGCCCCTATAAGACGAGCACACGATCTAGATTAATTAAATTAATTCACTTAATTATAATCTAAAGCCTAAAAAGTACTAAAAACTAAGCCCGAAACCAAATAGTCTAGCCAAGCCCAAATAGACTAAACCCCAAACTATCCTTTCTAATCAAACTAAACCTAAAAGAACTAATTGGACCCAAATCTAATCAAACTAGATAAACTAGGCCCCAAAACACAAATCGGCCCAAACTAAACCAACCAACTCAAACATATGAATATACCTAAAAAAACATATGATATTAAAATTTTATTATATACTTTAAAAACATATTATATTTAAAAAAAACTATATATATTACATACTTTTATAAAATCACATATATTATATGTTTTAAGACTATGTTATATATTGAAGGGAAACGATATATATATATATATATTAACCTTTATAAAACTATACATTTAAAGAAACACTATAATATACTTTCTATATGAAAAGGAAAAAACTTATGTTATAAAAAATACCTCATATATTTTATAAAAAAATATAGGCTATATACTTAGAAATATATATTATATTTTATGCAACTATACATATTATACAATATATAAACTATGTTATGAATTTTATAAAATATAAAAAGGACTAATTAAGTAGTATTTGAGAACCATAAGTTATAAAAATATTATACATACCATACGAACCATATACTATGTATATATAAAACATATACTATGTATTACATTTAACCCGTGTATCATGTATTAAAACCATATATGATAATATATATAAAACTATATTGTATATATTATATGTAGCATAAAAACCACATGTTAAAGAAAAACATATAATATATGTTATAAAAACTAACTATGTGATAATAATACACATAATACATACAAATACCATATTATAAGCATAAATAATTTGGCATACATATGTACCCAAAATAGAATGTAAATACACCATATATAAAATATGTATATACCACAAGATAACATAATCCATAGTATTTATATACAAAAATACAGCTAAGGTTAGGAAAGTACCAAGCCCAAACAAATTGGGCTGCAGACTGGCGGGTTGGGGCTGTTGGAGCGGGTCCGGTATGATCCGGGTCGGTTTTCCGGGTCAGGCAGGACAATCGGTTGACCGGTTATAACCAGTTAGCCAACCGGTTATAATAAAAAGAAGGGGATTATAACCCTAATTTCACTTCAACCCTTTATTTTTTCCCCCTTTAGCCACGACAGAGAGAGAGTGAGAGCCCCCGAAGCTTGGCCGCCGATGAGCCGCTACTCGTCCTCCACTTGGCGCGGTGCCACCGCCGATCAGAGTCTCACGACCTCCTCTTCCTTTCTACCGGTGTCGATTCTCCATAAAGTCGGCTGTTTCTCACAAAAACGGTCGGAACCCTTTCGGCTTCCTCTCACTAGATCTCCGCCGGTGACGGTTGGATCACCGTGGAACCGGAGTATGTGACTCCCCTTGCCAAGACCTAGCTCTTCACCGTTGGGATCGTCAGTTGGAGCCTCCGACCGTCGGGAATCACTGCCGTCGAACGGTATACACTTCTCCCTTCTCTTTTGTTCTTACTTTTTTATTCGAATTTAAATGTTTAGTATAATAATAGACAGAATATGGTTGAAATTTCTTTTATGGCTTTAATTTTTGGATTCGAAATGAAAGATAGAATAGGGGAAATCTCAGAATGCTAATTTCTCATTCATTCTCCAATCTGAAATCTGAAAAATTACAATCTGATTATATCCTTTTTATCTCCAATCTTTGTTTACATTTTCAAGCAAGCATTAATTGGATTGCTGTGGCTGGTGATATCTAGGATTAAGCTCTGCTAACCCTTTCTTTTTTATTGTTTCTGCCCTGCATGGTGGTTGGGAGCCTGTATTGATGTTACAGGATCGCCGGCGACGAGGCCATGTGGCCGGAAGATGAATCGGCAGTGGCGCGTAGAAGGTGAAGCGGCCGCGCATGGGCTTCACGCGCGCGCGGACCGTGGAGCGTCAGTGCGTAGAGATCTGGATGGCCGGCTCTGGTTTAATCAGACTATTTTTAGGGCTTTTGATTAATGGACATGGGCTTATATGATGCATTACAATTTCTTTTTATGTAAATAATACACTTGAGCTTATGTTATTTATTTAATCTGTTTATATATATTTATTTATTATTATTTTTTAATTAATTACCAGCCCATATTTATAGTAATTCTAATAATAAACTTTTATAACACATACATACGCACCATACAAACGTTAATACATACATAGTACGTACACACAGTTACACATGCAATATACATTCATAGTTAAATATTAATGACATTGAAGTAATAATGAATATATACATATATGCACTAATACTTATACACACATTAACAATAGTAAACACATACAATATAATATCATGCATTACATGTGATACACATACATTAATACAAACATAAGAAATACATGAATAATAACCATATATATGATAATCACATACTAGGAATACACTTATAATAATACACATCACTTAATAATATTTATACATATATAAGCTTATTATTTAAAAAACAAAAATTAATTAACTCGGACAAAATTAGTTATTACACGCCCTTGTCTGTACTAGAGTAGATTTCACTTGTCCAAATGGCAGTATTAGTAACTGATCATCTACTTCTAATGACACCTAGTAAATATCGATGGGAAGAAATCATTGCTTACCGGCCTTTTCAACCTTTTCCCAAGCAAGATCATGATGAACGGCTTCAAACTCAGGTGAGGTTACTGTGAACGATTTTTTTTCTCTCATTTATACTTGCGAGTACTAAAATTATAACGGGCGTCAGAGCTCAAGATTTATGCTTTAGACAGGTTAATGATATTCTAGCTCGACGAATAGACCGAAGTGTCATAAGTTGACAGAGTAGATAGACTAAAAATTTTATCAATGATCACATCAAAAGATATTAATTGAACTATAGACGTATTTAACCGTGACACGTACTGTTCTAGGGTGATCTCTAAAAATCTTGAGTCCGAAGGTGAGCCTTTAGGGAAGGCAGATGCTGAGGGTATAACAAACTTATAATAAAAAATTATAAATTACATGATTTGAAAACAGTTGCTTATAAAAAACCAATGTTTCATATACAATTAATGTAATATATATATATATATATATATATATATATATATATATATATATATATATACACATATAAAAGAGAGTTGGGGATCGTAATTATGTGGTTTGGTGAAGTTTTAGGGGAGGTTCTCTAATCCAAACTTCAAGTTTTTTTATCTTCCAACCAAACTCAACAAAACATAAGTTTAACGACTAAAATGAAAATAAGGCCTAAATTTGATGACTTATTTGTAAAATTCGTATAGTTAGATGACTGAAATAATAATAAAACGTTTATAGTTAGATGACCACCTATAGAATTTACCCTAACAATCGTTTGAATAAGTTGGATAAAAACACATTTTAAATATTTTGATTTTTAATATTTTTGCTGAGATGGATGTCACATGGCAAACGTTTAAGAATACGGTTTATGGGGAGAGGGCGGTGCGTGTGCCTGCGTACACTCTGCATGCATCGTAGGCGTGCAACCACGTGCTATCACCAACTGTCATGTTCTCCACCTCCGACTATCCGATCAATCTTCAACGGCCATGATTCTCCGACAGCCATATGTGGAGCAGACCTCATGAAGAACGTTTCAGTTACACAATAGGACCCGCTTTTTCTGTAGCCTGCCATTTTGGTAATTATCTTCTACGTTTCGCCTAACTTGTACTCTCCTGCAATCAACCAATAGATATATCAATATCAAGCTACTCCATAATTATAATCTCTGCTTATTTTTTTTATAAATATAATATCTCCTTTTTAAAACCTATACGCTCTCACTATGTTTTGATTTTTACTTTTCATCCTTTTTGTCACTTTTTTAATTAAATTTGATTATGTTACGCGGATAATATGTCCATAACATAATTGATAAAACAACAAAATAACAATAAATTTATTTTATAAAAAATACTTAATTTTTTAAAATAGTCACATAAACATTTACTTTTTGATGTATTATGAGTTTTTCCTAACTTTTTTAAAATGACATTTAAATTATTTTAGATATTTAATTAAAAAATATTTTTTATTTGAATTAAGTATCCACCGTCAATAGTAGTGATTTATCCTATCGCCGCGAGTGCTTTCACTAAGAGATAAACAGCTCGACATAAAATGTATTATATTCTCGTCGATAAGAATCATTAAAAATTTTATTTCAATTTCGGACATTTGAATTATGATATTTATGTGTAGTATTTATTATTTTTGATTTAATTTTCCACCTCTTGATATAGGTTGCACGAATTTGCCGTACGGTTAGGGGTAGAGAATCGAAACCCGAGTTCTATAATTTCGTGGAAGCCAAACAGCCTTGAAGTAAAGAGAACATCTTTAAGTTTAACTCACCACGCCTCTTTCGATTCGACGAATCCAATCCAAAGCTCAAACTAACGCGTACAAAAAAAACCAGATCTCTCGATATAAACCAATCAAACCCCATTCATCCAATCTAATAAAAATACCAGTTTTGCTTTGTTTTTTTCCCTCTCTTCTCATTGTTTTGTTGTTGTTGCCTTGGGCAAACTAGCATTAATTTCCCAGGGGGAACAAGAATATCGATAATGGCGGCGGTGGGCGGTGTTTCTTGCGGTGGAAACGTTTGTCTCCAACGCCAAGAACCCTCCCATCTTTTCAAATCCCATAACCCAAACGGCCGTCCATGTTCTCTCATGGTTTCAAATCCACAATCGTCGAAACCAAGAACGTCGGCCAAGATCTCCACGTCCAAGGTAAGTCTTCAACCATTGCCAAAACAAGAAGAGAAGGAACGGAACGAGTTGCTGTACGATAAGATCGACGAGTGGATGAGAGATTCGGTGGTGGATATCGTGAAGAAGCTGCCGGAATCGCCTCTCTTGGTCCACGTGTACTCCGACGACGACGACACGACGAGAATCTGGACGGAAAAGGCCGATGAAAGCAACTGGGTTTCGGTGAAACAAAAATGGGAGAAAGGCGAGACCCCATTGCCTGATGGTGTGATTTTTGTTGAGCAGATACAGGAGGAAGAAGATGATGAAAATAGCGATGGGTGTTGCAGGGCATGGGGGATTGTGGTACAGGGACAAGGGCGTGGGCTTTCACCGGCTTGTTATTTGTTGAAGACAAGTAAAGTGAGTGCGGGGCTAGGGTTAAAGTGCACCCATTTTTGTTTGGTGAAGGTTCAGAGTTTCAGGGAAACTGCTTTTTCTCAGCTCAAGAATTGTTGGCTGTTGCAGGGGAATTCAACCTAAATGCCAAGATTTTAATTCTTTTTTTCTTCTAATTTTTCTTGTTAATAAGGTGTTGTAGCAGTTTGTATGGCCTTTGAAATTGTAAGTCGGGTCCTCTTGATGAATATCAGATTCTTTGAGAAATCAAGAATTCAGAAATTAGAATTGTTGGTTCTTAACCATTATTCTGAAGCATTTAAGGTGTATGTTTGGTTCAAAAGAAAATTTTCAATTTGATCCTGCAATCCCCATAGTTTGCCTGTAAATTAATAATGCATTTCAACAAAAGTAAGAACCAAGCAAGTTGAATATTGAGAATGAGAATGTATTTCCGGCCAGCCAGTGCCAATTCAAAGAAATCAAATTTGTGGTCAAGCATCTCATGAACCATGGCAGACCATGACTTGTTCCACTCTGCGAATGTCTGTATCTATATTTCTTGAATTCAACTACTAAAGTAAAAAAAATCAAACCTTGCTAAAGTCAAAATGAGTTTGCCGCCGTGTGAATGAAACATTAATGCAAAAAATGAAAGGAAAAAGTTGGAAAATATAGTAAACGTGCTCACCTTCTATTCGCTGGAATTGGAGTTTGGATGCAGTTCCAACTCTAATACTTACCAAAACATCAAATAATGAATTAATGAGAGATGTGTTGTCCTAATCATCAATGTTATAACTTCTAATCACATCCTGAACTGCCATGGATATCAAACAATTTGAGATTTTTCATTTTGTGTTTTTTTTTTCTTTCTAATTGAATGGGCTCTATTAGAACGGGGTATAATTGGTTGCTCCTGCGTTCTTTGGGTTACGAGCCTCGTAAAATGTATTGAAAATCAATTTTAGAGTGGGATATTTTATTGAAGATGAAGATGTTTGGGTGGCGACTCTTGCCATTGCCGTTAAAGGCGCCCTCTTCTCTCAAAATGATGCTCGGTGTAAAAAATGCGGAGTTCCCACGGAGACTATTTTAGATGGCAAGACCATTGCTCTCTCAAGGAGAAAACATGCTGTCGAACACTGAACACGATATTGTTGGAAGAGTTATACTTTACCAAAAAGATTGTCCTTCTGCTAATGAAAAAAAATTCAATTCATCCCCTTTTTTATACCTAATTAGGCCTGTATAATCTAAAATTTCATCAATTCACTATAAAATTCTCCAACACTATTTTAGAAAAGCAAAATAAAAGTCGATATTTTTCTTATTACATGACTTGTATAGGGAATCATTAAGGCCCTTTGATGGCGTTATGAATTAGAATTAAGTTAATAAATCAAAATAGTGGAGGGACAAAACTCCTAGAATTAAAAGTGAAAGGACCGAATGCGAAATATGTAAAGAGTACATGGAGTGAAAACAGAAATAGAGATCTTAGAAGTAAAACACAATTTAGTCCAAACTTCAAACTGAGCTTTTGGGTTGGTTTGAAACTATGTGATATGTCTCATATGGGGAGAAGAAGTTGCATTCATAGGATCACGCCACGTGGAGTAAACCCAAAGTCAACGGAGAAATCGAAGAGAAAGGGTTTTGGATTGACAAAGAATTAAAGTTCCTTGTAATTGGAGAAAGAATCATTCATATCAAAGCTGAGAAGAGAGAAGAAAGATTGAACAAGAAATGGATTCGAAGCAAATTGTTTCAATCTTTGCTTTCCTTTTACTCTTTCATCAATCACAAGCTCGAACTCTGGATTCTCCTTCTCCCTCTCCCTCTCCCTCTCCCCTGGTATTTTATTCAATCTTCTTTTTATTGTTTTTAATTTCCATAACAAAAGGAAAGGTTGATTCTTTCTTTTCTCCTGGTTTTTAGTTTTCTCCGTCACCGGCGCCCGGGCCTAGTAACAACGAGTGTTGGCTTCAGCCGAATAATTGTCATGACGGAAGCTTAGCGGCGTGCGTCGATCCTTCATCAACCGGTAAGTCGTCAAAGTTCAATCTAACTGAATACGAGACGAACACGACTTTATGTAAGATGAAATGTTTAATAATATCATTTAGTAAAGATGGATTATTGATGCTCGGTGTTATGTTTTTGTATGAAGGTTCAAAGGAAGTAATATTATTTGTGAAGAATGAAGGTGAGACAACCCTAACGATGAATGTTAGTGTGTCACACTCACATGCCAACCGTATGAATATCAACAACACGCAAATACCACCTCACCGAATCAAAGAGGTTTAGTTTCCATGGATTCAATCAAGTTTTGGTGCTGTGTTTTTTTGTTAATTTTTGGTGTTACAGGTTAAAATCACGGCAAATGTTGCTGGAAATGCGTCCATACAAGTAGACGCGGGGAACATGGGGTGTGTGATTTACATAGTATCCACAGCATCGAGAGCCGGCATCTTGGATTACATCCCTTTTGCCACACATATAAGCCCCGTGAGTGGAGCCTCCTTGCTGATTCTAACGGCTCTGATCATCGGCAGTGGTAGCGCCTGCTACAAGTGCGGCAAAAGGGGGAACGGAACCCCGTACCAGCAGCTTGAAATGGCGCAACCTGCTTCACCTAACAATGTGGAAACAGCGCAAGGTTGGGAACAAGATTGGGACGACGACTGGCGTCAAACGGCCAATGGCTCATCAGTAAATGGCCTTTCTTCAAGGTCTACCATTACCAAGCGAGATGATTAGAATTAGATATCTCACAGCATTGTTAGTTTCGATATAGAAAAGAAAAAAACCCCAAGTGTTTGTAGACTGAAAAGTGATGACATTTGAGGATATCATATACACGGTTATGCTGCCATTTTCTGTAGAAAAATTGGAGGCGGATTAATTTGTCTTCCAACCAAAAGGACTGGCTGATATTAGTGTTCCGTTGCAATTTATGCGAAAAGCAGAGGGAATCTCTTCTCTTCTGCGTCTGGCATCTCAGATATTTCTCTGAAGCTCCGCTTATGAATTTAATATGCTAACATTCTACTTTAATTTGAGATCATCCAATCTTTTATTTTTACAACATTAGTAGAATTTTTGTTGCTAATAGATTGGGAGCCTTGTTCTCATAATGAATTTCTGTTGCATCAGATCCCAATTAATCGGTTAATAAATTGAATATAAGTGGTTATACCAAAAAAATAAATGTATTATTGTAACATAATTGACTCGATAATTTAAACCTCAACGAGCTCCTAATTAGGTGACCAAATAGCAGTGAATTCATTTTAACATGACAGAAAAACTAAAACCATAAATGGAGTTTCTATGAATGGGGCTCTAGTTCTTCATTTTCCTTAAAAAAGTATAAATGCGGGAAGCATATTTGAACAACAGCATCTGCATGGAAATATATTCATTCCAACACTCATAAAAGGATATAAAATTCTGGGGGGAAAGTTAAATATACCCATATCAGTACTCATCCAAATAAAATAGATTAGTCCAACTCCAACCAAGTATTTTATTGAAACAGAAATGTTGAAAACCCTTCAAATTTGGCTTTATTGGATTCCTTTCCCCTGTTCTCTCCCAAGTAAAGCTGCAAAGAAAAGAAAAGAAAAACACTTGGTAATTGGTATTGACCCTGAAAAACACTGTACAAAGTTATTTGATTTCATGGGATTGAAAAGAGATGGGAAAGTTGGGGATAGAAATCAATGGAAATGCCTGTGATGGTGGTGGTGATGCCTACAGTCATCCAACCCAAAACATTGCATAAAAGGATAACAACTCACAAACAAACATCTCCCAACTCCTCTCACTGCTGAACCTGCTAATCCCCAACAACAATAACCTTTTGTTTTTGAACCATTTCTTCTTCTTCCTCTCTTTCTTCCTTCATCCACACCGTCAGTGCCACTCATTTTTATGCACTTGTTCCCAACACACGAAAATGGATTGCGGATGCAGATTCTAAGATTCGGACCTTAAACTACGCAGGAAAAAAAAGTAAAGAAAGGGTTTTTACTACTTACCTCATAGCATCAAACTTCATCACAACACAGAGAAATGAATGAGTGAAGGATTTTACCAAGAAGAAAAGATGGAAATTCTATTAGCCAACTGAGAGTCCGGGACGCGTAGGAAACGTGTGCTTTGCGTGTTGGGTAATCAGTCTTGTATAGTTTTAGGACTTTACTCTTTAGACTTATAAAAATATTATTAACATGTTAAATTTTATATTATTTTTTAGTATTCGATTAATGATAGTATATGTTTTATTTTTAAACTTTAATAAAATTCAGGTTTATCCTATAAAGAAAATTGCTCGAATATGAATTTCTTTGTTAAAAATTTATAAATTATGTGAATATTTGTCTCCCCAACGTAGAGTTGAAAATTCTTTATTAAAAATGAAAATTTTGAAGCAACTGAGGTAGGTTTTTTTTTTTTGGATCGAAACTGAGGTAGGTTATTAACAAAAGAAAAGTAGGCAACTAGAATTATATTAGCCTAAAATGTTCAAAAAATATTAGTTGGCTTAGCATAACTAGAAACTGTCGAAGATTTTTTCAATAGGTTTTATAAATATTTTGAAATTTTGATTTTTTTATATTTATAACTTTATATTTATAAATATTTTATATTAATTTTATTTTCAATAATTTTCTTGAATACCTTATTTATTTTTATTAAGTTTATAGATTTTTTAAAAAAATTAAAGAATATTTTAATTTTTTGTGAGAATTCACACTTCGCTTATTTTTAAAATTACCAAGGGCCCAAAGGATATTTACATCAATTTGTTAATCGATTTTTCATATATTCTGTTTGTTAAAGTTCAACTCAAAAACTCATATTATTTATTCAATTTTATTCAAAAACTAAATAAATCAAGGGTAAAATTGCTGCAATTAATGACTTTGATGGCAAAATTGCATGAATGACTTCAAAGGCAAAATTGCTCCGTCAGCACCCTTAACTGCCACGTCAGCATTTAATGGTCAAAATCGGTCAAAGGGCAACATTGCTGCAATTTTCTGACTTTGAGGGCAAAATTACGAGAAAAAAGTAGGGGCAAAATTACTGATTTCGGATTACTACAGGGGTAAGTTTGACCCTTTAGCCTATTTTTATTATATTTATTAAAATACCACTATATATAAATACTTTTATGGTTGTTAAAGTTATTTTTTGGGGGTTTGTGTTTATCGTATTTTTTTAAATGTTTTTTAAGTTTTAATATATTCGATTCTGGCAGTGAATGGTTCAAGATTATTCTTTTAAATATGTAATTTTTCATGTAGAAATTTAAAATTGGTTTTATTTTATTTTTAGATAGATTTAAAATCCTTTGAAATTATATTTTGTGGTCGTAATAGTAGATTAATTAAATTTAACTTTTATTATCGGCGAATATTTATTTTTAAAAAAATCAAGTCAGATTGGGTCGGATTTAAGAATTTAACTTCACCGTTTCTTGTTTGAAGGGACATACATATCCTTGACTCTGTCACTATGGATGTCGCTTCAAACTCTTCAACAGCCTTGCAGGGTGCTCAACTTGGTTTAGTTTCCTATTTTTAATTTTAACCAAATTTTGTTGTTATTTTTTTAGGGTGAGTCTAAGGAATGGCAGGTAAATATGCGGCTAAAAGATGACAAATTTTAGAATAAAGTATTGAAACTTATAAAAATAAGTATTAAAACTTGTTCTTGAACGAAAAATGTTAGATTTTTTAATAACATTTTCGGTTGTTTTTTGAGTTTTTTCTGCAAGTATCGATACTTAGATTTTTGATAAATTTCAGTTCGGGACAAAAGTTTCGAAACTTACAAAAATAAGTATGGAAACTTGTTCTTAAACTGAAAATGTTAGATTTCTTGATAACATTAACATTTTCGGTTGGTTTTTTGAGTTTTTCTGCAAGTATCGATACTTATTTTGTAAGTATCGAACTTTATTTTGTTGATAAAATTTTCAGTTTGGGACAAAAGTATCGAAACTTACAAAATAAGTATCAATACTTGTGTCTCTGAACTGAAAATGTTAGACTTCTTGATAACATTTTCAGTTTGAAACAAAATTATCGATACTTACAAAATAAGTATCAAAACTTGTTCTTGAACAGAAAAATGTAGACTTCTTGATAACATTGTCAGTTGGTTTTTTTGAGTTATTTCTGCAAGTATCTATACTTTGTCCTAAAGTGAAAATTTATCAAAACACTAAGTATCGATACTTTAAAAAAAGTATTTATACTTGCAGAAAAAACTCAAAAAACTAACCGAAAATGTTATCAAAAAATCTAACATTTTCAGTTCAAGAATAAGTATCGATACTTATTTTGTAAGTTTCGATACTTTTGTCCCCGAACAGAAAATTTATCAAGAAACTAAGTATCGATACTTACAGACTAAGTACCGATACCTGCAGAAAAAACTCAAAAAAAACTGAAAATGTTATCAAGAAGTCTAACATTTTCAGTTCAAGAACTAGTTTCCATACTTATTTTTGTAAGTTTTGAAACTTTATCCCAAATTTGCCATTTTTTAGCCACATCATAGCATGTTGTACTGCAGACCTACTGTTGTCACAAAATTTTCACCTATTATTATATATATTTTTATTGTTATTATTATTTATAGTATTTATTATTACTATGATTATTATTGTGTATATATAATATATAATACTAGTACTATTATTTTTTAAAACCAAAAAAAACAATGAAAAAAGAGTTCATAAAACAAAAGGAGACCATTATAAATAAATAGGGTCCATTAAAATTAAATAGGAGTCCAGTACACAATACTAGCCCATTTTGGCCCAAGAGAAAAACCTAATTAATCTTTTTTTATCTCATGTGCAGGCATTTAAGAGAACCGTTGGATCTAGGGCAAATAATCCAACGGTGATTAGATCAGCCAAAAAGGGGTAAGGCAGCTCCCACTCGCGCCGCCACGCGCTCTGCGTGTGTGATCCCCGCGCGCGATGCTGCCCTTTGCAAGCCCGACGGCTAGCGCTCTCCTACTCGCCCAGCCCGCTGGCGACCGCCGTTAGCCTACGTTGACCGACCTTCGTGACCACGCCGTCCCGCCGCTACAACGACTCCAACCATGCCCTGTCGCCTGCACCACACGCGCGCGAGCTGCTGCGCAGCTTTCTTGGCTGCTTCTACGCCGGCAGCAGCGGCGCCACCACTGGCCAGCGACGCTGCTACCACCCTTCACCAACAACCCCGCCACGCCACCGCCGTCTCTCTTGCCCGCGTTGATTACCTGCAAATATGGAAGGAAATTTGATTCGAATCTAAAAAAAGGGGAAAGTTGCAGCCTTGACTTTTCATATTCGAATTAAAATCGAAAAAAGGGAAAACAACCTTGGATTCCAGTCAAGACAGATTAGAATCAAATTAGTCAAAATTTGGGCATTATTTTACCCAAAAATTAGTGATCTTTTGTTAATTTTTTCTTTTTTCCCCATGTATTTGCACCTTGAAATCCTATATAAATCCCAACCCCTTTGTAATTCAAAAGAAGAATCACCACAAAATTCATTGAAAAATCTAAGGATTCGAACACATTGTATATTGTTTTTTTAGAGGAGTACAAGAAGCATTCAAGCAATTCTAGGTATTTTTTTCTTACTTTTTTGTTATTATTTATTTTATTCTATATTCGAATATATATTCTTGAAAAAAAGGTAAAACCTTACCTGTTTTGAACAGTCCTCGCCAGAATTCGGATGGAGTTGGTGGTCGAATTCTGAAAATTTTAAAGTGGGGAAGGATTCAATTGTTTTTTACAGGGAATATCATTTTTTTTAAAAAAGCCGATTGTGGTATTTTAAAGGGTAGATTCGAGTTGAAATTTTGGAAAAAGAACCAAAAAGGATTTTTTTCGCCGCCGGTAGTGGCGGCCGGCGCCATGCGTGGTGGTCGGCGCGGTGGTGGTCCACCATGTTCTTCAATCCATGAAAAACATGGAAGAACACTTGAGAGAAAAAAAGTGCTTTTGTTTGATCAAAAAAAGTTGAGAAAGACAAATAAAAATGTATTTGTAAAAAAATACGTTTTATACCTTAAATAAAATGGGTTTTTTATAAATGGTCACTGTTTTCTTTTAAATTTGACCTTTAATTTTATTTTGTTCTTTTAATTCGGTCATTAAGTCTTTTATTTTTTTTTTAAATTAATAAATTCATTTTCACCTTTTCTTATAAATAATTTATAATTTGTATATTTTATTAAACGGTTTATATGTAAAAAGGTATATTATCATTAAAGGTTAATAAAACCGGCCTTTTTTATTTAATTCTCTCTTCCTTTTTTGTTGTTTGGTTATTTATGCTTATTCATTTAATGTTCTTTTTAATACTTTTATTGTTGTAATGTTTAATAATAATAAATGCGGTGTCTTATTGAACGAAAATGACGGGTTAGTGCTAGGAGTATTGGCGGTGATTAAAGTTCATTTTTCGAACGGTAGGGCCGTTAAAATAGAATCAAATTCATAAATGTACAATAATTTAGATTTTACGTGAATTCGCAAAACCCGACTTTTAAACTTTTTGTAATCGGCTAGGTACCAATTTTTGGGCGTTGTAGGGTGCTAACCCTTCCCCACTCGTAATTGACTCTCAAACCCGTTTTTGTATTTTCGCGGACCAAAATCATTGTTTTAATAAAATAAAAGGATTTTATTAAATGACCCATTTTTAGGTGATCCAATCACACCTTTTAAAAGATTGGTGGTGACTCCGTTGTTTTATTTTTAGAACGTCGAAACGCCTCGAAAGGGGGTTGCGACAGCTTGACGATTTCGCTAGGGATACATTTTGTTTTTACAAAAAAGAGAGTTAGGCCACAAGCCGGTTACACCTTGTTTTGATGTTGGATTTTGCGAATTCATGTAAAGCTTAACTTAATTGTCCGTTTGTGAATTTGATTCCCTTTTACGCATTTAAGATTTGGTTACAAGCTCTAGAGCCGAGCTTCGTTCCGTTCGATTAAGTAGGGGGAAACGCTATTGCTCTCGTGGGAATACTGATTCTCCGTATGGGCCTAGTAAGTACCTCGGGGCTCACGTTCTATGTCTTCGTGTGGATACTGATCCACCGTATAGGCATAGGAGTGGGTTCCCCTGAATTGAACTTGATTCGTTTGAAGCCTATAATGGGTGAGAATCAGGGGCCTTGCTACCCTTAGTAGGGGACAACGAGGACAATTCGGGAACCCTTTTAGAACTGAGCCTTTGTAAAAATCTAGAAGCCCACCCCATTAGAGCCATGTGGAAAACCTAGGTTTTAGAGTTCGGTCAAAATTATTCCACAGGAATAAACTGTAGAGACATGTCCAGAAGTGTTGGAATGCGCTGCCCAGTTACTATTCGTACAATGGAATTATTTTGGACTTTTTATGTTTATTTCTATTCTTTTAAGTGTACTAATTTTTTCTTTCTTGTATTGTTTTTTGCATATTCGTTTGTTGCTTGTATCACATATCTGGAAGGGGTCGATTCTAAAACATGTTACTTAAGTAGAAAATAGTTTTTCGCAAAGGATAGGAGATTCCTTCGAAAAGAAGAGAATGATATGAGTACACATCACTAGTCCAAGTTCAACAAGCGGTCACATGGAGAACATCGTTCAAGAATAAGAGAAAAAGATCTTGGTCCTTGAATATACCAATAAAATGGGCAATGAATATTGGTTTACCCGTCTTAGGGACAATGCCATGAGATTCTAGGAGAATGACAAGTTTGAAAAAAGTGTCATGACTCAATACCAGGATGTAGCCAGGCATGTAATGATCTTGATCAAAGAAGCTTCAGTCATGCGCCAGTATGCTAGGCTAATTGAGGAAACGGGCCCGAGACTTACGTGGCTAAACGAAGGGATGAAAGAGCGGGGTACTCGAGCTAAGATGTACTTGTGATATAATTCAGAATCTTTTGCAATAAGGAACTTCGACATCCAATGAAAAATTGTTTCTAGAGTAATACCTCAATGGAATCGATGGTCATTCATCTGCATTCATGCATCTTTTTGTTTTATAGTTTTTATGCATTAGTTTTTGTGTTTTCATTAATAATCATTGCATGCATACTCAACTAAAAGATTAATTTTGGCAAAGCTTTTTCATTAACAAGATTCTACTCGAGCTATGACTATGGAGGAAAGGTTGATAACTCTAGAAATAAACCATAAGGGCACCCAAGAAAGACTCGATAAGATAGAGAAAGAATTGAAGGAAGAAATGGCATGAGCCCAAATAAACATTGGCAGCCAGATAACAGCTATGTTGAGTTTCAGAAACCCAGAAAAAGCGATTGAAGTCGCTGATGTTTCATTACCCTAGCCCGGAATGACTAGTTAGACATTTCCACCGAAGGGGGGTTCTATACCTGCATGGCAAAAACCTCAGCTCATATTCCAGCAAGGTCTAGGATAAATTATGGGGAGAACCAATGCATTGAGGTTCTTAATAAGTCAGCTGACAGAATGAATGAATGACTGGAAGATCGTTTTGATAGGCTCGAAGAGATCATCAGAGCTATATAAGGAGGAAATATTTATGGTGGCATAGACGCTAGGGATCTAAACCTATTGTCTGACTTGGTGGTTCCTCAAAAATTCAAAGCTCCTGACTTCGAGAAGTATGACGGGACCACTTGCCCTTCGGTGTACTTAACCACGTACTACCGAAAAATGTCGCCATGCGTGGTGGTCGGCATGGTGGTGGTCCACCATGTTCTTCAATCTATGAAGAACATGGAAGAACACTAGAGAGAGAAAAAAAATACTTTTGTTTGATCCAAAAAAGATGAGAAAGAAAAATAAAAACGTGTTTGTAAAAAAATGGGTTTTATACCTTAAATAAAATGGGTTTTTTATACTCATTAAATCCCTCATTGCCATCCATATTTGCTCCGAAAATCTCATATTTTCAAGATTTCTAAAAATGGCCACTATTTTCTTTTAAATTTGGCTTTTAGTTTCATTTTGTTTTTTTAATTAGGTCATTAAGTCTCTTAAAATTCTTTTTTTTTAAAATTAATAATTTCATTTCCGCCTTTTCTTACAAAATAATTTATAATTTGTATATTTTTATTAAATCAGTTTATATGTAAAAGGTATATTTTCATTAAAGTTTAATAAAATCGGCCTTTTTTATTTAATTCTCTCTTCCTTTTTGTTGTTTGTTTATTTATACTTATTCATTTAATGTTCTTTTTAATACTTTTATTGTTGTAATGTTTAATAATAATAAATGCGGTGTCTTATTGAACGGAAATGACGGGTTAGCGCCAGGAGTGCTGGCAGTGATTAAAGTTCATTTTTCGAACGGTAGGGCCGTTAAAATATAATCAAATTTATAAATGGACAATAATTTAAATTTTACGTGAATTCGCAAAATCCGACTTTTAAACTTTTTGTCATTGGCTAGGTACCAATTTTTGGGCATTGTGGGGGTGTTAACCCTTCCCCACGCGTAATCGACTCCCGAACCCGTTTTTGTGTTTTCGAAGACCAAAACTATTGTTTTAATAAAATAAAAGGATTTTATTAAATGACCCATTTTTAGGTGATCTAATCACACCTTTTAAAAGATTGGCAGCGACTCCGTTGTTTTGTTTTCAGAACGTCGAAACGCCTCGAAAGGGGATTGCGGCACCTAGCCATTTTTAATATACTGATGTGATTACATGATGGTGTATATTCATATTTTTTCTTAATTCTTTGATAAGATACACACTTCACACATACACAGGTGCTTGAACTCATGTCTCTCAGGATTAACATCATCATTTTTCCGCTGGAGCCACTCGTTGCGTTCACTAGGCTAAATTTGATATATGTATACTTATTAAAAGTTAGGCTTAAGGGTGTAAGAAGCCCTTACTTTTGAAGAAGGAAAATCTATTAAGCTCATGAACTTTTTTTGCACCCAATTAAATCCTTGAACCAAGAAATTTAATCAAGTAAGCCTTTGAACCAAAAAATTGAATCAATTAAGCTCTTTAACCAATTTTTACCATTAAATCTTGATTGATTTTTGAATATGTTGGTGCAGTGTGTTGTGTCACAATGTTCCCACCTGATTTTTACAATTTTTTATTTTATTTAAAAATTCTTTAAGATTTATAAAAATTCTATAAGACTCGTAAAATTTATTAAAAAAATATTTATAAAAAAATTTGTAATGCAACATGATAGAACTGTAGTGTATCGTGTGCCAGTAATATCTAAAGAAAAAAATTGTCAAGATTTAATGCTCAAAATTTGTCAAAATGCTTAATGGATTTAGTTTCTTGGTTCAAGAGTTTAATTGATTAATTTTTTTAGTTCAAGACTTAATTGAGTGCAAAAAAGTTTAAAATCTGAATTGAGTGCAAACAAATTTAAAGACTTAATTGATTTTTTTTTCTCAAAAGTTCAAAGTCTTATTACGCCCTTAAAAATTATATCTTACCTTTTTATTTACCTTTAAAGTATTTTTATTTAAAATTAATCTTTTTAATTTTATTTCTTTAACATTTTTAACTTTTCTTTTAAAGTTTTAAAAGAATCTTCGATCAATAAAAATACAAGCCATACTTCATATATATCAAAATAAAAATATTTTAATTATTTTAACACCTCATCAAATACTGTAAACCCATCATCCCTAACTTTCATTCGTTTCCTCATTTCGTCTGGCCATCGACTTCGCCACCACCTAGAAACGGAGCTAGAAATAAATATTGGGAAGGATAAAAAATTACTAAGCCTTTAAATTTACAAATTGGGAGGGGCAAAGATCTTATATGACTACTACTTAAACTAAAGAAGACCGCAAATACAATTATACTACAAAATTTTAGGAGGGAAGAGAACCTCTGTCAAGGTGTACATGGCTCCGTCCTCGCCACCACTATCTATGAGATGGAAACAAAAATTATTCAGATGGATGTGATGATAAGTACATGTGGATGGATTGTTGGGCAAAACAAGGTTAAATTCGAAATAAATAAATAAACGGAATACAATAAATAATAAGAATTTAACAGATTCGAAATAACCGAAAATATGATTGTTGAGGCCTGTTTGAAACGTACTTTCCTTAAGACAGATTCAACCACTCCTCGATGCTTGAGTTCTTAAGTCGTCAGTCTCTAGGATACAACAGCGGATGATCTTCGACAGCAGCACTACAGAAGAGATCACGAACAATACTCCAGCCTTTGACTATCACCTGAAAACAATGCAATTTGATAGAAGAAAGCTTTTTGAATTGTGTTTTAAAACTGAAAGAATGTCATGTATTTATAGAGAAAATTAGGTTAAAATTGAGAACCAAAATATTCTGTATTAATGGCCATAAATCCTCCACCCGATTTTGATTTAGAAATCTTTGACTTATGCCATATTTACTCAGATATATTTCCGTAAATTGCAAGCATTACCATTTTTAATATTCGCATTTAAGAGAACCAAAAATATCCTTTTAAATTTGGAATATTCTCAAAAGATATGCTATCTTAAAGGAAAAAATTAATTCGAAGTGGTAAAATATCTGCAGGCCTACGAAGGGCCTGACATGTCCGGACATTCGTGTCGCCCACGTCGTGCGAGTGCGCCCCAACCCGAATGGGATTGGATTCGCACCCCCTGCGCGCGAGGCACAGTTTCCATCCAAGTCATTCAATGACCACAAATTGGGTAAATGTATATAAACACTTCTCATTCCATTTATCCCATCTCAAAATCTTGTTGCGTGATTTAAGTGCAACGCAAACGGTGCAAGTATACACGTCGCAAGTAATAAAGTGATATGTATCAAGTATCATCTCCACATGGATTGGCTTGGGCCACTTTGCTTAAGTTATTACACTATAAAAGAAATAAAATTGAAGGTGATAAATTTTAAGTAAAATAAACTAAACAAAATAAAGTAAAGTAAATAGAAATGAGTAATCGATTTAAGAGAGTAGGCTGGGTTATCGTGAGTTGTGGCGTAATGATTGAATGGGATGTCGTAAGTAATAAAGTTTTAAGTGATATGTATCAAGTATCATTTCCACAGGGATTGGTTTGAGCCTCTTTGCTTAAGTTATTACACTATAAAAGAAATAAAATTGCAGGTGATAAATTTCAAGTAAAATAAACTAAACAAAATAAAGTAAATAGAAAGGAGTAATCGATTTAAGAGAGTAGGCCGGGTTATCATGAGTTGTGGCGTGATGATTGAATGGACCGTCGTAAGTAATAAAGTGATAAAGTGATATGTATCAAGTATCATCTACACATAGATTGGCTTGAGCCTCTTTGCTTAAGTTATTACACTATAAAAGAAATAAAATTGAAGGTGATAAATTTCAAGTAAAATAAACTAAACAAAATAAAGTAAATAGAAATGAGTAATCGATTTAAGAGAGTATGCCAGGTTATCGTGAGTTGTGGCGTGATGATTGAATGGAACGTTGTGGTAATTGATTGCAAGATTAACTCAATCTCCTTAACAATTAGCATCAATCGCATTGCATGGGCAATTGTAATTGCCTGGGCTACTGGGAATCGTGCGATTGCCTGGGCAACTAGGCGACTTCCTTTAAAGTTCGGCGAAGCATTCTTCAATGACTTCTCGTTATCCCTAACTCGAAACACTGTTAATTGTGCATGCCTTGGTTATACATCATTACGTTAACCATGGGTGAACAACAACCAATCTTGCGCTCCTCTTAGCCGTCGAAATTTGCAACTTATCCTTAAGTCGAATTAGTCTTCACCAATATTCGTTTGTATGAAAACCATGCTCATTCGTTTCTAAATCTAACTCTCCCGATATTAGATAAATGGATGAATTCACGAGATCTTCTCCCAATTCACTCGCAATCAAAATTAAGAATCAACAAACTTTGAAATTGGATTGCAAGTCAAAAACCTAAACAAATCCAAACGTTTTCACAACCACAAAACACAATAACCCAAGCCAATTTACATCAATTCATGGCTGGTTTCGAAAGATATACAAAGGAAAAACTTCCAGCCATGGATCGCATGAAAAATAAAGAAGAATAATATGAAGTTGCGATCAACCCTCTCTCTAGTCGAACTTTCTCCTCAAGGCTACACATAAGTATTCTATTTATAGGAGATTATTATGTCAGATTTATTGTTGATGAGGAGGATTTTAATTTGAAATTAAATTGAATAAAAGAAATAATAAATATCTTTTATCTTTTTCCTTAAAAACTCCTCACAAATATCCATTTAATTCTCCATTAAATGCTGCATGAAAATCCAAATCTTTGGGAGTTATCCCTTGCTTTTCGTGCTTATATGGATTTAGGTGGACTTGTCCCGACATGCCTTGGCAATCCGCTCGGCATGGCTTTTAGAAATCAGCTTCGATTGCCTTGGCAGACCCTTCAATTTTATTCCTTAATTACCACAACAATTCCTAATTGCCGTGACAATCCAGTCCTGCACAAAATAACACACAACATCAGCGATTTCTCCACAAAAACTAACAAAATGCAACACCAAGCTCTTGAATCGATGAAACTAGGAAATTATGCATGAATGCCTATGAATGCAACTAAAATGAGGCTAAGTCTAACAATAATATGAGTAAAAAGGACAAGAAAAATAGTACTTTTACACACTCATCACCCATTTATGTGGGATATGGGGTTTTCATTTTCTTTACTCTATTCACAACTCCCTCACTTTGAGCATTAATTTCTCATTCATTACTCAACCGTTTTGAACATTTAAGATATCGTTGTAAAGGTCTCATGGAGTAGAATAAGACCCAAAAGAATCCTTATTCGAATCTCTACTTTTACCCATTTAAAATATGGCTCAAAGTAACCATTTTCCTCACGTTTTTCCAACAATCCCCCACATGAATGAAATTGATGATTTTTATCAAAAACATTTTGACTAGATGTGGTGATAGCTTCTACGATTGATAGTTGCATAGGATATGTAGGTTTCCTCCTTTGAACCTTCCCTTGTGAAAGTATATTTACTTTACTGGCTATCTAGTAGATGTGATGTCCTTGAACTATTAAGCCATTTATGTAAACGATGATATACTTCACACTGTTGTCACTGAATTTTCACCTAACATTTTGTTTTTATTTTCATTTTATTTATAGTATTATAACTATGTCATTTTCGGTTTAGTAGTATTGTAGTGGTATTATACATTTTTGTTAATATAATTAGTGTAGTATAGTTAGTATAATTGTTAGTGTAAATGGTTAGTATAAAACCAAAATATAAATACATAGCCTATTTATATTTATAAATGTCCATTACAAAAATATATACAAAGGGTTCAATATATAAGGGAATGTTCGGCCCATCTATAAGCTAAACCCTAAGTGTCATTTCTTTGTTTGTGCGCAGCCAGCAAGGGACCGTTGGATCAGGAATTGATCCAATGGTGTGGATCACGCCAGCTGGAGGATATTAAGCGGCACAGCTCCTAGCCGTTAGATATAGATAAGATCTAGCGGCCAAGACCGCTCCAGAGTAAGGCACGCGGATCACCACACGCGTGTGACAGCCACACGCGCGATGTTTCAACTCCGGTCGTTCGTTCCATCTTCTCTGGCGAGCACCCGAGCTGCTTTCGTCGCCATTCACCCCTTTGTCAGCGTCTCCCTCAACAATCGAAGTCACTAGAAATATGCAAAAAGAAGCAAACGAGGGTTAAATTCCAAGATCAGAACAGAAATCCTTAATTCTAAGCCCTAGCTGGTAAATGAGGTTAAAATAGAAGCAAAAGGGAATAATCGATCCCTAAAATGGTACCATGAAGATGATCAAGCATAATCCTAATCAAGGAGGACATATTTCAGGGGAAGAAATCAGGGATTTGTGCTTGGAATTCAAGCAATTCTATACCTATAAATAGCATTGTAAAATTCATGTAGAACACACACTTGATACATAAGAATCATACGAAACATACACAATACAAAACACAGAGCATACAAGAAGCATTCAGATTGTAAGCTAGCAAGGATTGTAAGCATTCATTGAAGAAATAAAGCAAGCATTCGATTCTGGTAACTTTTCATCTTCTATTCATTTTGAATTCAAATAAAGGAAAGTGAATATTTTTTACCTCTGTTTTACATAAGCAACGCCGCATAACTCGATTTTGATCAAAACTTCGGTGAAAAATTTGAAGTCGGGTCATCGAATCTGGGAAATTAGGGTTTTTTCTAGAAAATTCCGCCACCGGCACCGGTGAATGGTGGCCGACACGGCGGATCCTGGCCATGTTCTTCAACAAATGAAGAACACGGTTGAATGTGTTCAGAGGATTTGAAGGGACTGATTTTGATTCATTTTGGGGTGTATAAAATGAATTTTGTTTCTGATATTGGCTATATATACCAACCCGTTTGACCGGCCCATACCCGGCTATAACTCGCACCCTACTTTCACGGGTCTTGTACCGCAGCCCTCTTGTTTCCAATCCTTTCAATTTCGTCATTTTTCTTCTCAATTTGGCACCAAATTTACAATTGTTTTCGAATTAGCCTTCATATTTCATTTTTCTTTCAATTTGGTCCTAAATTGAAATTCTTTTGTTAAAAGAAATAAGTTATCTCTTTCTTTATTTTGAGTTTTTTTGGTTATTTTATTGTGTATGCTTGAAACCTTAGGATTAAGGTCTCTGAAACCTTAGAATAGAAACTTGTATGATGAAAAATGTTCTTCATGTTTTGAAATAAAATACACTTTAAATATCATAACCATAATAACTAAAACAAATTTAGAATTTTCTTTAGGGATTAATTAAAATAGCTTTTAGTTTTAAAAGATGATAACACACTTAATATTTTCTTTGGTTTGTTTTAAAAAGTGAAAACTTAATCAATGTGGTCCTTATCAAACGGGAATGACGGGTTAGCACCGGGAGTGTTGGCGGTGATTAAAGTTCATTTCCCGGGCGATAAGGCCGTTAAAATAGATTTATTTTCATTAAATAGAAGAATAAAATGAAACTTTTGTGAACTTGCAAATTCCAATTTTCAAAACATTTTTTTGAAATTAATTAGGTGCCAATTTTTGGGTGTTGTGGGGGTGCTAATCCTTCCCCACATGTAACCGACCCCCGAACTTGTTTTCTCTTATTTTTCGTGGACCAAAAAAATGTTGTTTAAATAAATAAAAGGTTTTATTAAAACAACCCTTGTTTTAAAAGTGATCCAATTACACTTTTTTCAAAAAAAGATTGGTGGCGACTCTGTGTTTTTATAAAGTTTACCAAAACGTCAAAACCTCTTAAAAAGGGTTGCGACACACACAACTACCTCTCTGACAAGAGTATTTGTTCTCATGGCTATGTCTATATGGCAGTGGACATCGCCTGGTTCTGTGAGAGTTTAAGAGAACTATGCCCAATAGTCTCCTTAAAGCGGCCCCACTTCACTCTTACATAGGTGACTTATGTTCCCTGGCTCTCCAAAGCACACAATGGTCATTAAAAGCTTTTGCTTAGCCTATTCCATTTTAGTATTTGTTTATATCATAGGAACGTACTTGGGAGATAAGAACCCCCACAGTGGCCGCACAGGTCTATGCAATTAGGTTGTCCCTTTGAACCTAGATCTTGGGATCTCTAGTCAACTAGGTAGGGTTTTCCTTCACATAACGCCTTTATTTTTATGGGATTTAATCTCATTCCATTAGATGTTGTCTCAACTTGATCTCGATTTAACCCTTTGGTTAGGGGATCCACAACGTTATCCTTTGATTTCACACAATCAATAGAGATAACTCTAATTGAGATCAGTTGTCTAATTGAGTTATGGCTATACCAGAATCATCCTTATCAAATTTCTCAAGAATTTGTCCACATAGTGTGACTGAGTCAATATGAGACCTTCAAATTATCGTTTGATTTGGATGCCCAAAATCAATTATGTCATTCTCATATTTTTCATGTCAAATCATGAATTTAACATGTCATTGGTACGTTTACCATTTTATTGTTACATATAACAATGAGCGTGTCATATGATCATAAATCCTAATGCACACATTTGTCACACTCTTATTTGTCATGACAATGTTTTCGTTTCAACCTTTTGTTGAACGTATGAAGTATTTTTCATTGATAGTCTCCAAAGTTCGTTTCATTGAACTTGGACCAACTTCCCTAAATATATAGGAAATATATTTCAAACAATTAGACATTCTTTGTTTTCATTATCACATTCTTGTGAATATATTTGTACACAAGAAATTGATATATGTTACTATAGTCAATGAAAATATAGTCCACTTATTTTCATTTACTTCGATAATGGGAATATTACCTTTGCAAGACACCCCCACATTTTTATGTAGTTGTAGGAAGGTTTTATTTCCTTCCATAACTCCTATGGTGTATTGCCTCTTTGAGAATAGGTAATTAGTTGATAGAACAACCCCCCACATGTTAGGCACATTTTTAAGTTTAAATTCTTATCTTCAAAATCATTGTACCCTTTGATGTTTCAGCGTTACTCACATAGAGTTTTCTCCCAAATTAGTCGATTTATTAAGTTTGGGTTTCAACATCGTATTTATAGAGAATAATTTCTCTATACCATCTTTGCTTTTAAGCAAAATTAATTTGTGTTATGATATTTGTTTTGATATAATAATTGAAAAATAGTTTTGGACTAAATTGAAAAGAATTCAAAAATGTTTTTAAGTTCAAACAACTTGAAAATATGTTTGAGAAGGTTTTAAAAGGTTTTAAAGTGTTTTTGAAATGTTTTAAAGTAGCCAAACCTAAGTTCTCAGCTTAACTGTATCGATACGATATACCCCGTTTCGATACGTCTTAGGGTTTTAGCTACAGTCTATTTGAAACTACCAAAACCCGCATCAATATAGGTTTTGCCTGTATCGATACGGAGATGGGTCATTTTGATACGCCTCTTAGCATTTTGATACGCCTACGTGGCAAAAACCCCAACGGCTATTTTCCCAACGATCTTTTAAATTGCAGGCCATACCGATATACTCCTAAATGTATCGATACGTAGCTGGAAAGAGCTCAACGGCTATTTTTTGAAGAACACGTACCGGTACGGCTACCCGCGTATCGATACAGTTAGCTCTAGAACTACATTTATTGTGGGAAATAAAAGGCCCAACGGCTCCAATTCAATCCCAACGGTCTCCAACGACTAGAAACTTAAGTGAGAGCATAAAAGGGACCCTCAAGAATCTATGGAAGACTAATGACCCTCAAGTCAACAACATTATGATGCAAAATTGTCTTAGAGCTTAAATTTCCATTCCTTGTATAGACAAACACTTGTGAGCTCAAATTGTCAATGTATGCTCAAGTGTTCTAGGATTTAAGTGAGTGTTTTAGTGTGCAAACATCAACCTTTAGAGAGGGATTTCTGTTTGCTAAGTTTTTCTCTTGTTTGAGAGAGTTCCCGAAGCTCGATTTGTGAGCTTTGGATGCTAGACTTAGGCTGTGAGTCTAGGTTGTAAAAGGTTGCCCACTAAGCCTAGAAAAATGGAAGAATTCTTAGTGAATTATTGAAATCCTTAGTAGCAAGCTAAGGTAGTGGATGTAGGCTTTGGTTAGAAAGCCGAAGCACTCTAAATCATTGTCTGTATTTTTCCTATCTTTTTGCTTCCACTTCAAACACCCAAAAATCAATCTTTTCCACCACTTAGTAAGTAAAACGGTTGAGGGAATTGATTCTATCAATTGGTATCAAAGCGAGGCTCAATCGAGAAGGTTTAACCACCTATTGAGACAATTTAGAAGCTCGTTCAACAATCTATCCAACCAGTGTTAAATGACACAATCTATTGACAAGCCACCATTCTTCAACGGTGAACATTATGCCTATTAGAAGAATAGGATGATGTACTTTATCAAGGCAAAGGATTATTATCTTTTGGACCTTGTTGAAGATGGACCATTCGAGACTCAACGAAAGAATGCCAATGAAAAGAAGATGATGGAGCTAAACTCCAAGGCGTTGGTAGTGCTATTTTATGCATTGGGACCGAAGGTTTATACTACGGTTTCTTCTTGTGAGAGTGCCAAGGAAGTATGGGACGAGCTTGAAGCCACATACGAGGGAACAAATGAAGTAAAGGAGACCAAGATCGGTCTTCTCAACTTTGAATATGAAAACTTCAAGATAGACCTGGATGAAGACATCAAGAAGATGTTCGACCGATTCTCCACAATTGTCAAACCACTCAAAAGCTTTAGAGAGGAGATTTCAGAAGACAAACTCGTTTGGAAGTTGATTTACTCACTTCCCAAATCATGGGAGAGCAAGAAGACGGCTATCATTGAAGCCAAGAACTTGAAGGAGCTCAAGCTTGATGAGCTAATTGGATCCTTGCTAACTCATGAGATGATGTCCAAACCCTTGAAGATAGAGAAAGAGAAGAAGATCAAAGAGCAAGGCGTTGATGTTAATGACATGGCTCTCAAATCCTCCAAATGCCAACATGAAGAATCAAATGAGGAGAAAAGTGAAGATAAAGAAATGGTTCATCTCTTCAAGAAGTTTACCCGATTCATGAAGAGCGAAATGGGAAAATCCAATGCATGAATCGAAGAAGAAGATGAAGGATTCCCAAAAGAACCATAAATGCTTTACCAAAGAGGGGTCATCTTCAAAGAAAGCATACATGGCAACATAGAGTGATGAAGACTCCACCGATGAAGATGAAGTTGCTCATCTATGCTTCATGGCCCTTTAAGAGGGAGAGGTATCTTCTAACTCATTTATTTCTAATTTCTATACTTTTGATGAGTTACAAGAAGCTTATGATGAATTGGTTTTTGAGTTTAAGTCTTCATTTTCGAAAAATAAGAAATTGATTTCAAAATTGAAAACCGAAAATGATTTGCTTTTAAAAACCAATTTAGAGTTTGAAGCAAAAATCAAAAATTTTGAACTTAAAGTTTCAAATTTACAAGAATTGGTTCAAACGATGGAAAAAGATCATCAAAAAGAAGTTGATGATCTTAAGAAGGAAAAAGGTTTGATTTTCAATGAACTTCAAAAGAAAAATAATTTGGGAAAATCAATTTTTTATGTTAGACAATCTAGTGCCCCTAGATTTATTAGAGGAAAATGTTTTAGAAGTATTTGGGTCTCAAAAGGACTAACTGCTTCAACTAAAAAGGATGAAATTGAAAAATGGATTCCTAAGGGGACTAAGTTATGTGCTACTAATGCTTATGGATCCAAAGCAGTTTGGATACCAAAAATCACTTGATTGTCTTGTTGTAGGTGTGATGGAGAATCATCAACAAAGTACGACATTGAGGGGGAGCTCCATACACATAAGGAAAGCACTTGAAGAAGTAAGGTTTCACATCCTCCATTAGGTTCAAGTGTGGTAAAATTTAGTTGAATTTATTTGCTTTAATTTGTTTTATTTACTTTAATTCAACAAGATTATCAAAAATTGTTTGAGTAACATTTTTTTGATGCTTGAGTAAGGGGGAGCCATTTTAAAACCAAAAATCTTATTTGTGTCAAATTTTTTAACCTTCGTTGTTATTTTGAACTTAAAGTTACTTCAATTCTTTTTGATATAACAAAAAGAGGGAAATGGTTTGAAAAATTAATTTTTCAAATGAATAAGGGGGAGCTTTAACTACATTTAAATTTTAAAATCTCTTATTCAAATTTTTAAATACTAAGGGGGGAATTACAAACAATTTTTCAAGTTGGTTTTATTATATAAAAAGGGGAGATTGTTAGGATATTTGTTTTGATATAATAATTGAAAATAGTTTTGGACTAAATTGAAAAGAATTAAAAAATATTTTTAAGTACAAACAACTTGAAAATATGTTTGAGAAGGTTTTAAAAGGTTTTGAAGTGTTTTTAAAATGTTTTAAAGTAGCCAAACCTAAGTTCTCAACTCAACTGTATCGATACAGTATACCCTATTTCAATACGTCTTAAGGTTTCAGCTACAGTCTATTTGAACTGCCAAAACCGGTACCGATACATGGCTTGGCTGTATCGATACGGAGAGGGGTCGTTTCGATACGCCTCTTAGCGTTTCGATACGTTACGTGGCAAAAACCTCAACGGCCAAAACCCCCCAACGGCTATTTTCCCAACGGTCTTTTAAATTACAGGTCGTATGGATACACTCCTAAGTGTATCGATACGCATAAGCTGGAAAGAGCTCAACGGCTATTTTCTGAAGAACACGTACCGATACGACTACCCGCGTATCGATACGGTCAGCTCTAGAACTACATTTATTGTGGGAAATAAAAGCCCCAACGACTCCAATTCAATCTCAACGGTCTCCAACGGCTAGAAACTTAATTGAGAGTATAAAAGAGACCTCCAATAATCTATGAAAGACTAATGATCCTCAATTCAACAACATTATGATGCAAAAATTGTCTTAGAGCTTAAATTTCCATTCCTTTTATAGACAAACACTTGTAAGCTCAAATTGTCAATGTATGCTGAAGTGTTCTAGGATTTGGGTGAGTGCTTTAGTGTGCAAACATCAACCTTTAGAGAGGGATTTCTTTTTGCTAAGTTTTTCTGTTGTTTGAGAGAGTTCCCAAAGCTCGGCTTGTGAGCTTTGGATGCTAGACTTGGGTTGTGAGTCTAGGTTGTAAAAGGTTGCCTCCTAAGCCTAGAAAATGAGAAGAGTTCTTAGTGAATTGGTGAAATCCTTAGTAGGAAGCTAAGGTAGTGGATGTAGGCTTTAGTTAGAAAGCCGAACCACTCTAAATCCTTGACCATATTTTTCTTATCTTTTTGCTTCCACTTCAAACACCCAAAAATCAATTTTTCCTCCACTTGGAAAGTAAAACAGTTGAGGGAATCGATTCTATCAATTTGTTGTATTGTTTGAATAAACATCGATATGATTTAGATCAAACGGTTTCGTAATTCTTCGCATATTTCACATTTGAAGCGAAAGGGATGTGTTCCATGTTAATTAGTCTACACAAAGAATCATAATTAACATGTTCATGCCATAAATTATGTAACCGAAAGAAACAATATTCTTATTCATAATTTTGGGTTTTTACAGAGATTAAAATATATCCCTACCCACAACTATCCCCTTTTGTTAGGCATATAGTTCTTCCTCCTCCACAATATTAGCCTCATTGGCTTTCTTTGCATGTCTACATTCAGAAGACTGTGCCCTACCTTGCCACAGTTGTAGCATGCTTCCTTGAATTTTTTTTTGAAAATTCCACCATTAGGCCCCAACTTTGTCCTGGCTTGGTGTTGTTGGGGTTGCTTTCCCCTCATAACTTCGACAATATTTGCCTTAGCCTCCTGAAAGGTTTCTCTGTTGAGTTTCCTAGCGTTACTTCTGTTGTCTTCTTCTATTCGAAGTTTGACAACCAGTTCCTTCACTGTCATCTCATTTCTTTTGTGCTTCAAGTAATTTTTGAAGTCATTCTATCCGAGAGGCAGCTACTTAGAAGAACTTGCTTATCACCATTCCTTCAGCAAGAATTCCGTGAATAATCAATTGGAAATCTTCCACTTGACTTACTACTGGTTTTGAATCAACCATAGTAAAATTTGCTACTAAAAACTTTTTAGCCCCAACATCTTCTGCTTTGTACTTTCTGTCCAATGTTGTCCACGGTTCTATTGCTATTTTGTACATATCGTATACCGGATACAATGAGTCTTGTAATCCGTTTAGGATGTAATTTTGACACAAGTAATTGCCATTTTCCCAATCGTCGGTGACGCTGAAGGCGGTGAGTTCATCCACCTTTCTTTCTCTGTCTCCTACCGTGACAACTGGAGGATCTTCCTTCAGATGCTTTGCCAGGTTCAACATGGTCAGATAGAAAAACATTTTATGTTGCCATGTCTTGAAATTCTGCATGCAGAATTTCGACGGCTTCTCATTGTGGCTCATTTCCCTAGTCGTTTTGTTCAGATTCATGGGTTGATTTGTCTTTTCCGATATCTGACCCTGCCCCACCATCTGTGCGGGCGATTTGGGTGATTTGATAAGATATCCCTTAGTAGTCATTGTCTCTGTTCACAAAGAAACAAAAAACCCAGAATTAATAATAATTCCAGTAAACCGAAAATTAATTTCATTTATTTCCGATTTTGATTTTTCACAAAATCCGTAACCCCAGTTACTTCCAACGACAATTTTTGTAAAAAGAGATTTGTCCCGTGTATTTTTGAGATTTAAGAAAACCCGTTAAAATGGCAGGATAATTATTGAAAACGAATTTGTTTGCTTTCTCACAACCGTATTTATTTCAAACCGCCTTGGATTAAAGTTTGTCTTAAGATTGTTGTGCAAAACAAGGTTAATTTCGAAATAAATAAATAAAATAAATAAATAAACAGAATATAATAAATAACAAGAATTTAACAGATTTGAAATAATCGAAAATAGGATTGCTAAGGCCTGCTTGAAACGCAGTTTCCTTAAGACATATTCGACCACTCCTCGGTGCTTGAGTTCTTAAGTCGTCCGTTTCCCAGGATACAATAGCGGATGATCTTCGACAACAACACTACTGAAGAGATCATGAACAGTACTCGAGTCTTTGACTATCACCAGAAAATAATGCAATTTGAGAGAAGAAAGCTTTTCGAATTGTTTTTTAAAACTGAAAGAATGCCATGTATTTATAGGAAAATTTAGGTTAAATGTGGGAACCAGAATATTTCGTATTAATGGTCATAAATCCTCCATCCGATTTTGATTCATAAATCTTTGACTTATGCCATATTTACTCGAATATATTTCTGTGAATTACAAGCATTACCATTTTAATATTCGTATTTAAGGGAACCAAAAAATATCCCTTTAAATTCGGAATATTTTATCTTAAAGGAAAAAAATAATTCAAAGTGGTAAAATATTCACATACCCACAAAAAGCCCAACTAGTTTGAACATTTGCATCACCTACATCATTTGGGTGTGTCCAACCTAAATGGGATAGATTTGCACCCTTTACACGCAAGGCATGGTTCCCATCCAAATCATTCAATGACCACAAATTGGGTAAGTGTATATAAACACTTCCTATTCCATTTATCACATCCATGTGGGATATGGGGTTTTCATTTCCTTTACTCTATTCACAACTCTCTTACTTTGAGCATCAATTTTTCATTCATTACTCAACCGTTTTGAGCATATGAGATACCGTTGTAAATGTCTCATGGAATAGAATAATACCCAAAAGAATCTTTATTCAAATCTCTACCTTTACCCATTCGAAATATAGTTCAAAGTAACCATTTCCTCACGTTTTTCAACATAGATGAACAAAAGATAACGATGAATTGAACACTTTAACAACCTAGACGAGGAAGAGGATAAAATTTAGACATTTAACCTTCCAATAATGTTTCGCCTTAGCAGCTTAGATAAGGGAGAAGAACACAATAAACGTCGCAATGTAATTAGATCTTTACGCTCTAAAGAATAACAAGATAAAAAAATTGAATAAAAAATTGTCAAATGATTTTTTTAGTAGAAATATATTTGATTCATGAGAAATACATAGGATGAGTGCCTATTTATAGACTACAAAAGCCTTAAAAATATAAAAATTAGTATTTTTACATGAATGCTACATATATTTAGAGAAAAAGTGAGTTTGTTTGGTTTTGGAGAATATATGCCGTTTTCATTTTCTTGGAGAAAATACATTTGGTTGTAAAATTTCTTCATGTCATCACACGTAGATTGTTAAGATCGGTCAATGTCATAGATTTTAATGCTCCAAAATAGTATCGATTTTTAGTCTATTAGTATAATCGATATTACACATAAATTTTAGTGATATCCGGTGTAGTTTACCTTAATTCGAAAATTTTGTATTAGAGCCAAAACTAACATGATTCTTAAGCTATGAACATATTGAGGTTTAACTTAATAATGCAGATGTTTCTCGAATGATATTTAGTTCCAAACGAAAAATCAATCTATTAATATCCTATGTAAAAGAAGCTGATATATTGAATCCAAACGAAAAAGATTATTTGGATAAATTGCAAGATTTGAATGACAATCCCATGGTGGTCCACAAAACTATTCCTCAAATATTCAAAGTATTTTTTTTTACGGGAACCTTGTTGGATCCGTACTTTTAGGTGTAATACAAAACTGAAAATATTACACTGTTTGATAACATTTTCAGTTGATGGTTAAGTATCGAAATTTAACTTTAATTATCGATATTTTTATCGCTTCTGATAACATTTTAAGTTATTATAAGTATTGATATTGTGCGAGACAAAACTAAAAATATTATAAAAATATAAAACTTTTAATTTTGTATTTTATAATTTGTAATATTTTCGGTTAATGTCGTATCATTATCATACCGTAACTATGGCGCACCGTATACCTACCCGGGTAATCTCATAATTTTGTACCAAGCCACTTCGGCTCCATTTCATTAAAGAAAAAGAAAAACTCTGCCTAATGGGTCATTTGGGCTCAAGAAAACAGAAAAGTCTGCCCAATAAATCTAGTTAAAGTGAAACACAAGAAAAGGATAGGAGATGGCGGAAGCGCCGTAGATAACGGATAAAACTCAAGTGTTGTGTTGCATTACAAAATGGCTGTGTTTGTTGTACTGTTCATTGCTCTTTGCTTCTTTCCAATCAAATTTCCAACTTGAAAATGGAAGCACTTTTTGAACCAGTTTTCTTGTTTAAACTAAACCCATTTTTCACCTCTAAAACCCCATGCTCTGTTCACTTTCCCAAACTTCCTTCAAAGCCACTACTCGTTGCCACTCGCTGTGCACCAACTCCTTCGCCATCTCCATTAGTCCCTCAAGATTCCGACAAAAACCCACTTCAGCTTTCCCCTGATAGGACCCGGGACCGCCGGAAAGTGGTCCGCATTGCTTGGGAGAAGCTGGTTAGATGGTCTCGCTCTTGGCGCTCCAAGGCCAAAACTGATGTTCTTGAACGAACTAAAAAGGTTCTTTTTGTTGGCTGTCTCTTGTTGTTTACGAAATTTGGGTTTTGTTTTGATAGGTTTCGTTGCAATAACATTTTGCTACTTTTCATCTCTCTCTTTTTATGGCCATTTAGCGTGAATTGGATTATTGTAGGCTTAGAAATTCAGGTTAGTAAAGAAAATATAAATGATGAGGGTGAAAGAAATTGGCTTTCGTATAAAAAAAATTGTAAAGAAGGAGATAATCTAGATCAACTGCTATTCTTGAATTTGGAAGGTTTTATTCCATTCAAAAGACTGAAAGAAAGTGAAGAATAAGTTTTGTTTATGTTTTAACAATTAGCCATCCAATTCTCATTTTTATTTTGGTTTGTAGGTGGTGGTGCTAGGAGGAGGATCTTTTGGAACTGCAATGGCTGCACATGTTGCTAATAGGAAGGCTCAAATAGAAGTTAGCATGCTTGTACGTGATCCTGCAGTCTGCAGGTCCATTAATGAGAACCATTGTAATCAGTGGGTTTTCTTCTTTTCAGTTTTTGAATCTTATGGAAGTTGTGTTTATATGTTGTTACACATGGAATTTTATTAATGATGGAACATTATTTGTCTTCTCTGTTCTCAGTAAATACTTCCCTGACCACAAGCTACCAGAAAATGTGACTGCAACTTCTGATGCCAAAACCGCTTTGCTCGGGGCAGATTATTGCCTTCACGCTGTACCTGTGCAGGTCTTTCAAGTCATTTTATTATGTTGATGCTTATTTGTACTCAAATCTGTGATCGATTTCCTTTCTGCCAATTTTTGTTGCATAAACATGATTGCCCACAGTGGTCACTTGTTAATTGGATTGATATGACTATGTTTAGTTCTGGTTAATATCAAACTTGTAAAACTTATTTAGCTTATTTTGAACCATGGGACAACCGCCTGAATCTTGCTTCCTGTACTGCAGTATAGTGCATTGTTTCTGGAGGGAATTGCAGAACATGTTGATCCCGGCTTGCCATTTATATCCCTTAGCAAAGGCTTAGAGCTCAATACATTGAGGATGATGTCTCAAATCATTCCTCAAGCATTAAAGAACCCTCGCCAACCTTTTATTGCATTATCAGGGCCTTCCTTTGCATTGGAATTGATGAATAAATTACCAACAGGTAACTTGCATGTATATGATAAATTGTATTCTTGTAATACCTTCAACCAATTCATATATCTTGGTTTACCATATGTTTTCCCTTGCCATTCATTTTCTGTTTTGCAGCAATGGTGGTGGCATCAAAAGACAAAAAATTGGCTGGTGCTGTTCAGCAGCTATTGTCCTGTAGTCATTTAAGGATCAGCACGTCAAGGTAGAGGATCTTCATCATATCAAACTAACAAATATTTTGTATAATGCATAAATCATTGTTTATGGTTCTTTCTTTCCTGAAAGTATCTCCATCATTGCTATTCTAATTTAACAATTTCTGAATCACATATTTCAAATTTATTGCTCTCTGCTTAAGAGCTCATGTGTCCCCAGACCTATGCCTTAGGTCTGTATAATGCAGTTTTCATATGGTTGGTTTTATAGGTGGTCAAGAGTTAAGGTAACTATTGATGTACATATGCTCAGGTTGTAACCTGTGATAACCTCAGGGATGTTACAGGGGTTGAAATTGCTGGTGCCCTCAAGAATGTACTTGCAATAGCTGCTGGGATTGTTGAAGGCATGGATCTTGGTAATAATTCCATGGCAGCTCTTGTAGCACAAGGCTGTTCTGAGATACGATGGCTAGCAACAAAGGTACAATCCATGTCCCTCATGCCCCAAAAATTAGCTATGAGGATTTACCTTACTTCAGTTTCAGGTTTCTCTTTTACCACATCGATCATTCAATTGAATAATTGTGTTCTCTAACAAATCTTTTACTACACATCTATAGATGGGTGCAAAACCGGCAACAATTACTGGTCTATCTGGAACTGGAGATATCATGCTTACATGTTTCGTAAATCTTTCAAGAAATAAAACAGTTGGAGTTCGTCTTGGATCAGGGGAGAAGCTTGAAGATATTCTCAGTTCCATGAATCAGGTTCTTGTCAGGTTTTAAACTGGTTGTTGACCCTTAAAATCCAGCTATTAATATGATTAGTCATGTGCTTTAGGTAGCTGAAGGCGTGTCAACTGCTGGAGCTGTGATTGCATTGGCCCAAAAATATAATGTTAAAATGCCAGTCCTGACAGCAGTTGCTCGGATTATGGATAGCGAGCTAACCCCAAATAAAGCTGTTCTTGAATTAATGAGCCTCCCTCAGGTCATTCAAACTCCTTAATCTTTGATAAACAAGAAACCATTTTCGACTATCATGTACATGTCTTTTCTATATGATCTATAATTCCCATATAATCCTGTTAATTGATTGTTAAAATGATAACTTCTCACTTGTAGGTCGAAGAAGTTTGAAAACCTACTTTTTTATCAAAAGAGGAACTATTTTCTGGGGGATGGAGCTCTACTTAATCGAGCTGTGAGCCGTGCTTGATCATTCGAAGAAAAAAAATAGGTGCTGATATCAATACGTGGATGATTTTCGAATTTGAAGTATCTCCAAAAATATAGTTAGAAGATCTATTTTAGGGGATTTTGTGATCGAGAATAACTATAAGGATATACATATATTTTGCCTTGAGCTGATTCTTTTAGATGGCCATGCATTTGTATCGTACATAATGTTCTTTGGTAAATAAGATGGGACTAATAATTATGGCGTTCCGTACTTTTACTTCAGTTGGGAGGTACATGGCTTGCATGATGGTTTTCTTTCTAGACTGCATGATTGTTTTAACCATCTGTGGGACAATGTTTGATCCACTATCATGTCAACATCGTAACACACACACTGCAGGTTCAGCTCTCTTCCGCATTATGTCTTTAATTTTCGAGTATAGCAGATGAATGATGTTAAACTATTTTACTTATCATCCAGATTGTGACTTGGTGGTGACCCATTTAGTTGTTGCAGCGCCACTCTGTTTATGTCGTGTTTGAACTTTGATCTATCAAATCTGCAGAACCATCTTGCATAAAACATTCTTGTATTGAAACTCTGCGCCTCAATCTCTTGTAGTAGACCGAAACATTAGTTTCGATGACCATTTTATAACCAAATAAAAATATAATGACTATTTTCTAACTTTTAAACATTTAGTAGTGAAAAAGATCGTTTTAACCTAGTTTAATGACCATTTTAAACTTTACCCACATAAATATGAGTATTTATCCGATACAAATATGCTAATTCTTTTAAAAGTAATGTATATTATATATATATTTGGAATATCATATCGAAATTCATATTATTTTTTGTAACGATTCCTTTTTTTAATGGTAACAATTCCTATTCTGATATTTTATCGGCCATCTATTAAGTGCTCAAGCAATAGATATGGAAAATCATACTAGACCTGTTTAAGGTTAAATTATCTATCTAAATTTAAAGGTTTATTTGATTTTTGAAAAAGATATAAATAATTGAGCTTGAATAGAAAAACTTAATCAAGGTTAAGCTTAGTCTGACTAATTTTAAATTATATAATATAATAAGTTAATTTTTTGTATAATTATCCATATCTGAATAATTAATCGACTAATCTGAAATACAACATTATTTATTGAAGAAATTGTTTTAAAAAATTTAAATGCAAGAGGAAACAATAAATTCAAACATTTTTTAATTCAAAAAATGGAGTAACAATTCAAACATCAAAACCCAAACCAAAGAATCCACGATATATCCTTGCTGTTCCTTCTCCAGTCTTGGCCTCAACTCCACTTTGTCTGACCTACTACCAAGTCGGCTTTTGTTTTTGTTTTATTCACAATGCTAGCTACCTCTTAGATTCCCATGTACTGAAAATTTACATCTTCAACAGAAAAGTTCGGTTTTGAAGCTCCAACTCCAGTTATACTCTCCGGTCGTCATGTGTATCCTTTCCTTTTCTACTACTCGTCTGTTTTGTAGGCATTTTAAATGCAATTTTTCATTCTTTTTCCATTTTTTAATCCATATTCTTATCCTTCTCATCATTGGGTTGTTTTCTCTATCAATTTCGGTGCATTCTTTTTTCTTTTTCATTATAGGGCTTGTCTTGATGCAAGTTTTATTTTTTTTCCCGGGAATTGGGTTATTGTTTTGATCCATTTTTTTAGTTCAAATTGCTTTGTTGCTCATGGTATCTTTGATCCAAGGTTTTGATTTTTGGATGTTCTTTCTAGCATTTTGATAGTACCTCCTTTTTTGCCCTATAATAGTGCATTTAGCATTTTTTTTCAATCGTAAAAATCTTTTCTTTTCATGTTTGGATTGTTTTTAGCTCAAGCTTTCTAGTTTATTTAGGTGGTTTTGGGACCCTTGTTTGGAGATTGTACTAGGCTGGTTAATGCAGAAACAGGGCTTGGCAAAACAATAGCCTACTTGGCTCCAATCATTCATCAGTTGCAGGGTGGCAATCCCCGAATCATGCGCTCTCAAGGTACTTTTGGTATGTTTTATGCTTTAATGGGATGTCTATCTATATGCTTATAGTGTTTGAAGGTCCAGAATGTTATCTTTGTTTCCGTAGCCATGTGATATTTTATTCTCCAGCTCTAGCGAATTGAAATGGGATCTTGGAGGGTGTAATTGGAACTAGTCCTATGTTTTAGAACTGTCTCATACCCTTAAATTTGTTGAATTGCACCAGAAAATGGCATACATTCCATTCGTGTGCTTAAGAATGAATAAGTTAAATACTTCCATTCTGTTTGATTAAGCATGAATAAATTATAATTTGAAGTGTTTGGGACAGCATTGGTGCTTGTACCAAGGCGTGAGTTATGCATGCAGTTGTAAGCGATTCTGCAGCAGTTATTGAGTTCTTTCACTTGGATTTTTCCTGGTTATGTAATGGATGGTAAAAACAGGAATAAAGCACAAGCCAGGCTGCGGAAAGGTAATTTTTCTTTGTTTCACTGATGTTCTCAATTTCAGAATTCAATACAGTAGACCTATGAAAGTGTGCAAGTCTCTAAATTTCAACTGGCTATATGAGAAGGTGTTTGTGTTTAGAAGACAGCATTTTTTTTCCTATAAAAAAGCATTAGTTTAACTAATTACATATGATCTGTTTTTTTTCTTCTTTTCTGTCTATTCAGGTTTGCAGCTTGTTTCAAAGCTGGTTCAGCTGTTCTAGTTTTTGAATTGATTTTTCTTTATCTATTTTCATCATTTTATTTGTTATCAGATTGAATTATAGAGTAGTGATAGCCACCATTCACCTGTCTTTTAATTATTGCTGCCTATTTTCTTTAAAAAGAAACATAATGAACTTAAAAATCAGCTAAATACATTGGAATGATATACTTGTAAGTTGTCATGATATAATGATCTCATTGTGATCAATATTCTTATTGCAACTCCTGGACGGCTGTTGGATCACTTAAAAGACACATCTTTCGTGTACACAAATTTGCGGTGGATAGTCTTTGATGAAGCAGACAGGTTCGGTGTACTATATCTAAGGTCTCATCTGAGTGGATCTTAACTTTCTGTTTCTTCTAAATGACTGCATATCTTGACAGAATTCTGGAGTTGGGATTTGGCAAAGAAATTGAAGAGATATTGGATGTTTTGGGTTCTAGGGCTGGTAAATCTGTTGGAATGGGAAATCCCTCTTAATCTCAAAGACAAAATTTGTTATTATCGGCTACATTAAATGAACAAGTAAACCATCTAGCCAAAATTAGTTTAGAAAATCCAGTGATGATTGGTCTTGACAACATGAAGATGCAACCAGATTCATCAGTTTACCTAACTGGATCTTTGGGATCAAGTTTAGATGAGAACCTTGATCGCTCAAGCAAGCTTGTAAGTTCTTCAACTGGAGATTGTGAGCTTCCAGCTCAATCAGTTCAGGGTATACATTTACCGAATTCTCTTCTTTTCTCTCTCACTTGTTAAAGGGGTGGCTAGGCATACCAGTTATCCTTTGTTGCCTTGTAATAATGTCAAACATTATTGTTGTTGTTTGTTTTGCAGACAGGTGTGGCTCCCTTGGTGACCTGATGTGTGGATTTAATGCTCGAAGGGAGGCTGGAAAAAGGCCTCCCAGCGAATCATCTCCAAGTCCCTCACCAGCAAAGAAAGTTGAGGCTGGTGTGCCTAAAGGTGAACCTGACCTTGGTGCAGGTGATGACGAGAAGATAGCTACTCCTGCAGCCGCTAAGGGGATTAAGATTTCCTTTGGCCCTATCACCAAAAGTTCTGGTGCTGATCCTGTGAGGCAGAAGACTGCTGTTGCCCCTGCGAGCCAGAAGACTGCTGTTGCCCCTGCGAGCCAGAAGACTGCTGCTGTTCCTGCTCCTCTCCCCAAGTCAGGTAAAGATGGTGGTGCTGAGGAGTTAATAGGTTATGACTGGGTGGTGAAAGACTGGCCCATCTCAGAGGTGGAGGCATTGCGGAAAACGCATTCCATTGACATGTTGAAATCTGGAGTGGGACTGCTGGCGCAGGTATGACACTTAGTAGTGTATGGTATTGTGCCGTTGTGAGATCTGTTTATAGTTATTGAAACTGTAGTGTAGGTTGTGTCTGCAAATTTGGCTGCTATTGCGTCAATGGAGGAGGAATTGTTTCGTGCTGATGAGACTAAGCAAGCAATGGAGGTGGTTAGCAAAGAGAAAGAAGAGCTGCAGACCAAACTCTCGGTAGCCGTGCAGGAACTTAGGATTGCAATTGGTAAGGCTCAGCAGACCGATATAGCATACCAGAGGCTAGAGTGCCAACCGAAGGAAACCATGGCCCACAACAGATAGAAAATGATTCAGGAGATGGCAGCATTGCAGGTTGAGTTGGAGAGAAAGAAAAGAGAGACAGGAGCTTTAAGCCATGTTGCAGAAGGAGCAATTGTGGAGAAACATGCTTTTTGAGCAGGTATACAAACAGGGCATTAATTATCGAGAGTGTGCCCTGTTTGAGGTGCAGCTGAAGTATGGCCCCCTAAACTTAACCGAGATTCCTTGTGAAGATTTGAGGCCTGCTTCAGCGGGTTTCAATGTTTTCAACCCCCCTGCAGAGGCATTAGAGCAGCAAAGGAATAGGGGGGGTTAATCAGGATGCTACTGCTGCTGGCAGGAAGAATGTTGATGAAGCTGCTCCTGTTGATCCTGGCACTGCTGTGAAGCCTGCTGTCGACGATTTGAGGGGCCAGTGAAGAAGCCGCTGCTGCTATTGGGGAGAACGTTGATTAGGCTGCTCCTGTTGATCCTGCTACATAAGGTCCTTCAAAAGTAGGTGAAAGTTGCATAAGGTTTTTCCCAAGTAGTTGAATGTTTCATGTGCTAACCTAAGCGTCTGCTAGTTTAACTGCATCTCAGATGGAATTTGACTATTCTGTTAAAGCATCTTGAGATTTGTTGTAAGTTTTTGCTGTTGGTTTTGACAATCAACATTCTTGATCCGCGGGGTATTGATTCCCATTTTCACATGTATAATTTCTTTCGTGCCATATACTAGACTCACTAAATGGTGTGGTCGTGACTTCAAAGGTGAACCAAGTTTAATTCGACTAAAAAAATTAAATTTCAAAATACTTAATTTGAGTTAGTTGAATTATTTAAGTTTCGCATAAATAATTCAGCGTACTCTAGTTCAAATTGACTTTGATTTTTCAATTAAAATACTTTAATAACAAAACTACGTCTTTTCAAAGAATAGGCTAATAACCTCTGGTTCAAGTGTTCAACTTACTCTTATAGATTGGTGTCCGAAATTATGAAAACATCAAATAGAATCGTAATATCAGTACTCATAGCTTGGTACTGATACTCGCAGAAGAATATCGGTACCCCTTGTGAAATTTGACTAATGATTCAACAATCTCTAAATAAATTAGTAATAATTCAATATGCTTAAATCTTATTTAATAGACATAATGTTAAAAATAGCCCTCATTTGATTTTATGGTCACTTTAATCTCCATTCTTTGTTAGGTACATTTGAACCCTTAACGTTTCATTTTGAATTAAAATAATTCATCTGTCAGTAAAAATTATTAGTCAACTAACAGTCAATGCCCTTCAATGACGTAGTAGCGATGTCGCATATAAGAAGATGCTGACATGGCGGCATCAATTTTTTTTATAACAAATATTTAACTATTTTTATTAAATTTATTTTATATTATTTTTAACTTAGATAATGTCACGTAACATCATCTAAATATTTTAAAGGCAAAGGAAAGAAGTGAAAATTTTGCATTTGCAAAAATTCTATCCCAGGTTTAATGAATAGAATGTTAAAAGGCAAGCCAACATGCTAAGAAGTAAACTTGTTTACTTGAAGACGACGTAGTATCATTTTTAGTCTTATTTCTTCTAATTTCTTTAGAACTTTTAACGTAATATTTTATTTTCGGTCCCTTTAACTTTTAATTCTTAATTTCGCCCATATCCTTATGTTATACGAGTTTGAATCATGATATTTATGTTGAGAATATAAATTTTTCTATACTTAATCAAATAAAATTAAACTACAGTTAATAATTATTAATATAAGAATATATAATATTATATTCTTATTTTAGTAATATATAATAAATTATTATATAATTATTAATATTTATTATTTTCATAAAAATATTATATTGTTCAAATTATGATTTTTCAAAAATATTATATAAATAAAACAATGTTACTCATTATTAAGAATTAGTGTTAAGGTGGTGACTCGGGTTGATAGGTCAGGTGCTAGGTGATTAGCTCCGGCGAGTGGATTGGTGAAAGCTAACGCTGATGGGGCTATTGGTGGAAACCTTGACATGGCGGCTACGGGTGTGGTGATTCGAGACGATATGGGTACTTGGCTTTTTGGCATGTCAAGGAGCTTGGGAAGGTATTCGGTGATTATGGCGGAACTTTGGGTGGCTTATGATGGCCTAGTGCATTGCTGGGGACTTGATTATAGGTCCATTGATCTTGAGCTAGATAATAAGACGGTTGTACAAATCTTGAGAGGGGATCCCGTGTCCTTAGCAAATGATGCTCTTGTGACTCGTATTAAGAAGTTGTTGGGTAGGAGTTGGGACGTGCGTGTGGTCCATAGCTTCCGGAAAGCGAATAAAGTTGTGGATGTGCTCGCGGGTCTGGCTCGTGGTCAGAGGGTGGGAGAGTGTCTGTATACTTAACCTCCTTTGGAAGTCTTGTCACTTCTTATGGTGGATGTGGCATAAGTTTTTTGTTTTTGTTGTTTTCTTGCTTGTATCGGCTCGCGGTAATAAGCTTTCTCTTCTCAATCGAAAAAAATAGTGTTAAGGTGATTATAAGATAATATTTGTTCATACATATTTTTTCTCTTTGACAATACACACACCTTGCTGACAAAGCGATTTGAACCTAAATTTCCTAGGATGAACATCATCCACTTTTCTATTGGGACTACTTGTTGGGTTCAATAATATTATTTTTAAAATATTACAACAATTAGTAAATAATATCAGAAATAAAAATAATTGCTAATATTTTTTAAAAAGTATTAATAAATATATGTGAAATATTTCAATAACTATTTTTTAAAATAATCCCAAAATATTACTCCATATGTCCTACTAAAACTATCACATGACATTTTTGTGGTCAAAATTTTCAACTTTGACTTTTTATAATTTAAAACTTATTATTGATAAAAATATGAAAAATATATTTTAAAAACTTTTAATCAAGTAGTTTTTAAATATATATATTTTAAATTTTAATTAATTAAAATTTAAAAATATATTATAGTCAAAGTTGAAAAAATTTGACTAGAAAATGTCAATATGTGACAATTTTAGTGGGACAGATGGTGTATTTTTTATTATAGTATATGTCCATTTTTATGGTCTATGTTCGAGATTCATGACTCTCCTTCCCAACAATGTCATCTCCGAGGTTCGAACCTCAGTCTTCTCCTTGGGAGAGCAATATGTCACGGGCCGCAAGCTAAAGTCCGAGTCACATGCGTAGCAAGCTGTCCAAGAGATTCTAAGGCAAACTCTAGGCCTGAAAAGACCACTAGACTGGCCCGATCCATGAAGAAATTCTAGAAAATTTATCTATCCACAAGTATGTGAACATAGAAGGTACTTTCCTTAGATAGAGATTGTGATCTAAGGAATATGTCGATTTTGTACCGATTGTGGTTGGTAGGTTTTGATATAGGTCATCGATATAAATCAGTAAAAATCGTCGTATGTAAAGGGACTCAACTATAAATATAGGGTCCTCGTCTTATTTGTAAATCATCTATCTTCTGAGTAATTAAGGTATTTACTCTAAATCTTTTGTGTTGTTCTTGAGTGTTCTTGGTTTTCTTCTTTTGTTCAGTGAGGCCATTCTCTATATTTTGCATCCACTTAGAACGATTCATCATTCTTAGTGCCTTAAAAGAGTTTGATCTTCTTGAGTGAGAATTTATATTAACTTAGTCGTTTGTCTGATGTACATCGACTAAGGCCACACGATTCGTTAGGTCAGAAAGCTAGCCCCGTGACAAATATGTCTTGTCTTAATAATTATTTTTCAAAGGCTTAATGACTCCATTACCCCCTAAACTATGCACTTTTTCATGAGTTGACCTTTAAAGTATTTTTCGTGTCGTTTTGCCCCCTGAATTAAGAATCGTGACCTCCATTGGCCCTAGTCCTTAACGTTCGTTAGAAGAAAAAAGTTTGACCAATTATATCGCGCCATGTGGCACTTGTGACCAAAAAAATGAGATTGACTTTAATAAAAAAGAGAGGATAAAAGGCATTTTGAGTCTCTCAAGATTTATATTATTTAATTTAGCCCCTAATTTTTTTACCCACGCCGCCCATTTCGTAAACCCCTATCATACTCACCTTCTCCAGCACCAAACATTGCCAAATTTCATTTGTCACAACTTTCTCACCAACTAGTTCTAATATTGCCAGGGCAAACCAATACTTGGGCAATCAATGACAAGACTTTCGGAAACATTAGGAGCATCATCAAGAATTATTTGTATTTCTCGAGTTTTTTCTTCAACCAACTTTCTATTGCAAGCACGAGAGAGATATCTGTCATTGCTAACTTTAGCTTCAATATCTTGCGTCTCCCCAATCACCCTTTTCATTTTGTACAACCAATTTTGAACTCACTTTTTTGGTATCTTCCCCAAAGGATGAAGAAGCTCTACTTTCAATTGCAGCTCTATGCCTTTCATTTTGCTATTAAGTATGTCTCACGTAATCATTCAGCTTTCGGTAATATTACAAGTATTAAAATTTGGAGCCCCGAGATAATTTGCAACGACAACTGCGGGCTCAACCTACTCTATTGATTTATCCTTGCAATCATATATGTTAATAGATTTTTTTAACTTAGTTAATCATCAGTGTCAAAAGAAGTAAATAGATTCATGAAAAAAACACAAATGACTTATTTGATTAAAACTCTTGAAAGATTATAAAACTGTGAACAAAGGCTAGAACTAAAGATTCAGTAGCAAATTTTTGAAGTTTTGTCAGACAATTCTTATTCTTATGTGCCTAAACAGAGCATACAAAATACAAATAAAAGATGGTTGAAATGGTGAGTTAAAAAGTATACTAACTCACTGATTCATATTCAATTTAAGTTGTTAAAAGAATCATATAAATGATAATTTCAATTTCACACAGTTAATGCACAAAGAAAAGTAAAATTACATGTGAAGGATCTCGGAGATGGAAGAAGTTGAAAACCGTGGAAGAGAAATGAATAAATTATAAGCCAACCGCAACATTTGCCAGTAACTGTGGAAGAGAAACAAATAGGGTCGAATTTAGATTAAATAAAAAAATTAGGGACTGAATTGAATAAATATAAAATTTAAAAGACTCAACATGCCATTTATCTTTTTTTATTAAAGGCAAGTCTTTTTTTGGTCAACAAGTGCCACACGGCATGATGTTAAGGACAAACGTAACGAAAAAATTTTAAGGGTCAACTCAGAAAAAAGTGCATAATTTAGGGGAATGGAGACATTAAACCTTTTTCAAAATAACCCTAAAATATTATATTAATATTAAATAAATAAAATAATAATATTACTAAAAATTTATTTTATATATTTTGAAAGAAGACCCTCGTTAAAAAACTCATCTATGTTCACTATTAGGAGCCCAATGATGAAACCTAAAAGGAAAAAAGAATACTTGGATATATTAGAAAGTAATATCATCCGTTTGTACAAAAGGAGAAGAAATCTCGAGACAAAACCGATTCAGAGAAGATGGAGCCCAAAAATTACAAGGCCCAAGTACTACTGCTTTATTGGCAGCCCGCTTTACAAAGTACACAATATAGCGTTTAGAATGGTACAAGCTGGATTCAGACGAGGGCTGAAGATAGATAAGACATTGTAAATGCCTCGAACAATAATGTTGCTCTAACCTTTATCCACAGCCAGATTTAAACCTGGCAGCAATCTCAGCAAGGCCCGATTATTAACATAAGAATATAATATTATATTAAAAATAATAATAATTACTAATATTTATTAAAATATTAATAAATAATTTTAAAATATAAAATAATAAGTATTATTAATTATATTAATAATTTTTATGCTGTCATTTCTTTTTTTTAATAGATACCTTGTCATTTCTAACTAAGTATTATTAACATTGACTTAGTGATTTAGTGATAAGTGATTATGGAGTTAATATTTTTCATATTCTTTTGCTTAATTTAAAAGTTTTAAATTTTTTAAGATTTAATAAATTTTATAATTCCATGTGATTTTTTTTTGAAAAAAACTATTTGTACTTTTTGAAGTTCAAAGATTTTTTAATGCTTTTCATGATTTGTTTGGTTCTTACTTCACTATGAATTTTAAACTAATAATTTTGTTTTAGATTTATTTTATAATCTTTTAGACTTTATATCTATATTCAAAAAATTAACAATTACATATAAGTCTTCATATTTAGTTTTTTTTTAATATATATTTTTAAATTTTGTACATAAATTTATTTTTATACTTTCTTACAATTTTTCATATATTTTTAATACTTCTTACTACTCTTTAATAATTTAAAAAGTATACATACATTTTTAAAAAAATTATATTTTGTATATTTTAAATTTTTTTATGTTTTTTAAAATTTAAAATTAATTATTAAAAGTATAAATAAGAAGATTTAAAAAATATTTTACTTTTTTAAAAGTGTCACTTCTATAACTAGGGTAATTATACCATGTATCGGCGGTGGAAATATTTTGTTTTCACAAGCGCCGTAATTTTAGGAGTTATGAATTTAGTTTAGGGTTCATAGTTTAGGAGTTTATGTTTATGTGCTTAGAATTTAGGGACTGTAGTTTGAATCTAGAGTTTATGGTTAGAATTTAAGAGTTATAGGTAAAACCTTAAATCCCTATCATATTACCTTAGAACTTAAACCCTAACCTATAAACTCCAAATCCTAACACTAAACCCTAAATTCTAACTACAGACTTTAAATTCTAAGCACATAACATAAACTCTTAAACTATAAACCCTTAACTAGATTTCTAACCCCTAAAATTAGGAACTGTGAAAATAAAATATTTTCCTTTAACTATTGATGAAATTAGATAATAATTAACCAAATGAATGACTTTTTTAAATAATAAAAAATAAATTAAATTTTAAATTGTGATATTTAATAGTAATTCATGACTGACACAATTTAATTGATTAAAAATTTAGGGACTCATAAATATCTTTAAGGATGAAAACTCGATTAAGATTAAACTTTAGTTGTACAATTAAGTTACTTGAAACGACGCAGTTTTACTTTTTCCGTCACTGAATTCATGAATGATGTGATAAACCCTAGCGGGAACAAAAAAGCTAGAAAGAATATGTATAAGAAGACAGACAAAAGATCCCCAAAACCTTAAACCTCGGCCAGCAGCTGAGCAGAAAGATGAAGAAAACCCAAAAAGCAAACAAAGAGAAAGAGGGAAGAACCAGTACCAAAACCCAAACCAAGGAATCGGAGATATTTGCTTCGTGTTCCTTCTCCAGCCTTGGCCTCCACTCTACTCTGTCCAACCAACTAAGAGGTTGGGTTGGCCCCTTTGTTTTTGTTTTATGGACATGTTACTTGTGTGATTGTCTTGGTAATTACTTTTACATTTTAACCCTTTAAATTCTCATGTACTCAAAATCTATTTCTTCTTAAACAGAAAGGTTGGGTTTTGAAGCTCCAACTATTGTCCAAGCTGAAGCTATTCCTGTTATACTCTCCGGCCGTCATGTGTATCCTTCCCTTTTCTACTTTTCTGCTGGTATTTTCAGTGTATACTCTCTCTCGGGTTGTTTTCTTTATAAAGGTGTTTTATTTAATTTATAATTGGTCTTGCTGTGGTGCAATTTTCTTATTTCCTGAATGGGGGTTGTTGTTAGCCCTTTCTAATACAAGTTGTATTCTGCACAGTTGCTTTGTTGCTTCTATTATCTTTAATTCAAGGGTTTTTTTTTTTTGCTTTTGGTTGTTCTTTCTAGACTTTTGATGCTACCACTTTTGTCCCATGATAGTGTATTTAGCATTCTATCAATCTGAAGATGTCTTTTTTTCGTAATTGGATTGTTTTTATTGCATGTTTTCTTTTAAGTGATTTTGGGATCCTTGACTGGAGATTGTATTAGACTTGTTAATGCAGAAACGGGTTCCGGAAAAACAATAGCATATTTGGCTCCTATCATTCATTACTTGCAGGGTTACAGTCCCCGAATTGAGCGCTCTGACGGTACTTTTGGTATGTTTTCTGCTTTTAATGGGATGTGTTACCATGCTTATTGTTTTTGAAAGTCCAGAATGTTTGTTTCCATTGCCATGTGAATTTTTGTTGTCCACTCACAGGAAACTGAAATCAGACCTTGGAGAGAGTGTAATGGGAATTAGCTTATGTTTTGGAATGAAAACTTAAAATATTTCCGTTCTGTTTGTTTATGCATGAATAAAATAGTTGACATTTTTGTGATAGCGCTGGTCCTTGTACCTACGCGTGAGTTATGCTTGCAGGTTTATGAGATTCTGCAGAAGTTATTGCATCGTTTTCATTGGATTGTTCCTGGTTATGTAATGGGTGGTGAAAACAGGAATAAAGAGAAAGCCAGGCTGCGAAAAGGTAATTTTATTTTTCTTTGTATTGCTGAAGTTCTCAATTTCAAAAAGCTTGTACTTCCACGATCCCACAAATTCAATTTGGTAGACCTATGAATGTGTGTTGAGTGTCTAAATATCGACTGGTCATATAAAAAATTTTATAATTGATTTTTATCTTTTCCTCTTTAAATAGGTTTATAAATGTTCATTTGATTCATTTCAGGCATTTCTATTCTTATTGCAACTCCTGGACGGCTGTTGGATCACTTAAAAAATACATCATCTTTTACGCACACAAATATGCGGTGGATTATCTTTGATGAAGCTGACAGGTTTAGTGTACTATCTCTAAGGTTCCTTACGAGTGGATCTTAAGTTTCTGTTTTGTATAAATCTTTACTTGACTGCATATCTTGACAGAATTCTGGAGTTGGGATTTGGCAAAGATATTGAAGAGATATTGGATCTATTGGGTTCTAGGCCAAATGAATCTGTCGGAAAGGGAAAATCCTCAGAATTTCAAAGGCAGAATTTGCTATTATCAGCTACATTAAATGAAAAAGTAAACCATCTTGCCAAAATTAGTTTAGAAAATCCTGTAATGATTGGTCTTGACAACATGAAGAAGCAACCAGATTCATCAGTTAACCAAACAGGATCCTTGGGATCTGATGTAGATGATGACCTCGATTACTCAAGCAACTTCGTAAGTTCTTCAAGTGGGGATTATAAGCTTCCAGCTCAATTGGTTCAGAGATATGTTAAGGGTATACATTCGCTGAATGCTCTCTTTCTTTCTCTCTGTTTTGTTGATCTTTCTGAGCTTGATATATGCGACTTGATTAAAACCTTTAACAGTGCCCTGTGGTTCACGGCTTTCTGTACTCCTTTCTATTCTAAAACATCTTTTCGAGAGAGAAGCTTCCTATAAGGTAATGCACTAGTTTAATTTGGTTATTTCTTGTTTCCTAGAACATTCTTTAAGACGTTCTTCACTTATTCAAATTGGGAAGTAGAAGATGCCAGTTTCCATGCATAAAATTTGTCAATTTTATATTGATTATATTTGTGACCTTGCATCGGAGGCCGCACTTTGAACTACCCGACGATCCGAATACCCGGTACTTTGGGTATCCGAATACCCGGATTTGAACACCCCTACTTACTACCTACACTGTTTATAGTACCTTGTTCAAGTGTAAAGGATGGCTTCATTGCCTCTGTTGTCTCTACTTTGTTGCTGAAAGTTATCTTTTAATAACATATTTATACTATTCTATAGTTGCTTGATTCTTATTTCAAATGATCATTCCACAGGTTGTGGTATTCTTTTCAACTTGTGATGCAGTGGATTTTCACTATACGCTGTTGAGTGAATTCCAGTGGTCACCCTACTCGCAATTTGATGAAGAACTTAAGCAGATGTTTCTGAAATGCAAAACTTTTAGGTTGCATGGGAATATGAAGCAAGAAGATCGAAGAACCACTTTTAGTGCCTTTAAAACAGAAAAATCGGCTCTTCTTGTCTCTACAGATGTTGCTGCTCGGGGCTTAGATTTTCCAAAAGTTAGGTGTATCATACAGTATGATTCTCCAGGGGAGGCCACTGAATATGTGCATAGGTATTTGAAGGCTATTTTCTTGCAAATATCTATCTATTCTGCTAGTTCACAGCATTATTTACAAATCTTTACTTGCTGTTGAAGTTTGATTAGCTTCTGAGTCCTCAATTTATGCACAGTTCTTCTGAGTTAGAGCATTATAAAGAATTTTTTGTACGGATGCTTCTTATTGAACAATTTTCTGACTGCTTATTTGTGAATTCTTGTCTTGATTAGTTTAACTGTAAGAACGCTTTCTGCTAGATACTTCGGTTAACAGTTAACTTGTTTTCTAATGGGTTGTGCAACTTCCTTTTAAGCATATTTAGATTTAGCCGACAGATTTCGTTGTCATATGTTCAAATTCGCATGGAACTAATTTATATAATCAATTAAAGCTTAAAGATACCTTTGATCTTTGATGCAGAGTAGGTAGGACGGCTCGACTGGGTGAAAGGGGAGAATCCTTGCTATTTCTACAACCAATAGAAGCAGATTACTTGCAAGACCTTGAGAAACATGGTGTCTCATTGACAGAGTATCCACTCCTTAAAATATTAGATTCTTTCCCATTGCATGGTCAAACGCACCGTGTCAAGAAGTTTGTTTCTTTAGAATCACATCTGTGGGTTGTATCACTTCAGAGGGAGCTTGAATCATATATTTCAGCAGAGGTATGATTTATGCATATGGATCTTTTTTAGCCCTTATATTTTATGAACTATTTGTTCGTCCTTTCCTCACTACCTTTGAATTTGTTTGATTTTGGAAGATGGTTATTTGAATCAGATTTCTCGTCTCCTTTGTGCCCCCAATTTGGCTGCCTATGACATATAAAATCTTTTGAGCTTTCTCATTTGCCATTTTAAACTGTGTTCAAGTTGTCTTTTGTACATTTACAGGAAGAGAAGGAATTGGACGTATACTTAATTGAGTTGTTACTCTTTGACACATTCAGATGAATATGTACTGTAGTTGTTCGCAAATAGCAGTTTGCGGTCAAACACTGTAGTTTTCTGTCCCCAAAAAATGTAGTTGCATGTCTAGTCGATTGGGTTCAAATATATGTTCTGAATGAAAATGCTTTGAAGTAAGATCCTAATTCAGAAATAACATGTGATTCAAGCACACTTTTAGAAAGCAAGTTTGAATCAAGCAGTTATATCATGGGAGAACAGGTTCTCGATTAGGTGGTTATAAAATTCTATTTTATTCACCTGGATAAGTTTTAGCAAGTTTTGCACTAAAAAAATGGTTTGAAATGATTTTCGGCTTGCTCGGTCAAGTGTGTGAGATATAGCCAAAGATTAATTTGAAATGATTTTCCCCCTCATTGTGAAGTTCTGTAGATGAATTTAGCTTTGTCTGCTTCAAAATAACGTTTTCCCGGGTATTGTTTTCACAGCCAAAGATTAAGAAATTGGCAAAGGAAGCTTTTTGCTCTTGGGTTCGTGCATACACGGCACATCGAGGAGACCTGAAACGAATTTTCATGGTGAAGAAACTTCATTTGGGGCATGTTGCAAAAAGTTTTGCATTACGAGAGCAGCCATCGTTGGTTGGGAAAACGTTCCAAAACCAAACAAAAAAGAGGAAGAGGGATCTGAAGCAGAGGCAGAAAGGGATATTCAAGAAGAGGAAAGTTGCAGGTAAAACATGAATTTGACATGAGAAAACTGAGTCTCAGGTACTTAATGTAGTAAGTTTTAGTTACAAATGGTCGAATCATACAATGCAAACTCATAATTAGAGCATATTTATTTGTGATTCACAATTTTGATGGAAGTGGTGAAATGCTTGTATTATTAACTGTCGTATAATTCCTTTATAAAGCATCGTTTAAATTTCTTGTTCAAAGTAATAGAATGATAATTTACCAGGAAAGTTTTATCTGAAAAATTGGCTCATTGAACATTCCCTCCAGTGTTGGTTATGGCGCATGTGCATCTGCATCTTCGCCTCTAACTCTTGGTTTTGTCAGCTTGCCGCTCATGAACAGTTTGGTTTTATTTATTAAATTAATTAAATAAATATCAGCAAGATTTTGAGACTTGTTTATCAAACAAAGTTGAACTCTAACAGTGATATTAGAATATTTACGCATGAATTATGTTTTAAATGATTTCTCTTCAGCCTCTGCATGTTACACACACACATAAATATAAATCATATGTTGTCTAAAGTTTGATGTAGATGTTGTCTAAAGTTTGAATCTCTACATCTGCAATCATTTCTATTATATCGAGTTACGGTTCACTTTGTGTTAAAAAGAAAATTCTGAGGGAAAGGGAGAATCATATGAGATAGAAAAGGGGATGAACTCTGAAATTTGTTGGGACATGGGAAGAAAGGTGCTCGGCTCGCTATTCTCTTTTATCCTCCTCGAGCTCTTCATCGAGCCTGAATAAACCCGCATTTGATGCCTTCCTTTCCTTACTTTCTCCGGCCAATAGAACACTACTGCTGGTGAGTGAGATACCCTCCTCTTCAAGCTCATCCCCCTTCTCCTCGCTATATGCATATCTGACCAATACAACAATTTAACTACTACGGTGAAGCATGGTTAGAAATGCAAATAAACATATAGCATGAGAGAGAGATATAGTATATTACATAGGCCAATCTTATCTTAATCAATGATCAGTTGGTCTGGTCTAGTAGGATAAGACATGAGCAAGTTTGGATTCGGTATTTTATTGAAAGAAAATTGATTCCAGAGACAAACCACACATCTGCCACCAGATATGGCAAGCATTGGTTCATATAAATCCAACTCCTACACTTTATAGTAGGCTGGGGTTCGATCCTCAGCACTTGCAATTCTGTTCCCCCAAGAGCCCAAATACAATAAAGCATCCACACTTGTATCAGATCTCTAGTCATTGTCCTTCCAAAGAATAACATGAAAACAAATCTTATTACCAAATGAAGTGCACATATATATCTCTAATTTCCAACAAAAACATCATGAAACTGAAGTTAAGTTCTTCCTAATAAAGAAAGTAAGTTTGAGTTCCCGTTTTCCAGGGATTACCTTGTCGTATTGTTTGATGGAACCCAAAGACTGCATATTACCACCAAAAGTACAAACGCAAGCAGATTCCAGAAAGCTGGGATAATCCATGCCCTTTGCCACAGTTCACTTAATGGGTCAGCTGCATTAAAGTACAACTGAACAACGAAGCAAGCTTGATTAGATGCAAACACCTATGCTCTATCTGATATTTATTTGAATGTTCAGAGCTATACAACAATACAAATGATGGTTAAAACGAGCCGGAAAATGGAGAACTTTTAGATCCATACGATTTAAGAGTAACTAGCTTTCTTCTAAATACGGGCATACTCGTATATTAAACAACCTCATAGCCAACCCAAGCAATGGAGAGCAGAACTGATATTGCTAGTGTATTGGTAAACCTCCAGTAGAGTGCAAACTTGGCCATGCTTCTTCTAATCTGTACAGAAAGAAAAGTAGTAAACCCTTTTAAATTTTAAATCAATAAAATCAACTAGATTCAGAAATGAAAGTTAATACATCTTTCCTATGTCTGCTAAAGCACAGCCGCAGCCCGCAAGGTATTACCACTATTGCCTAAAACAAGTAAGAACGAAATTTACAAGCAACAGTATGCAGAAAGGATTCACTTACTGAGTTTTCACCAAACAAGGCCACAAGAGAATATGATCAAGGAGTGTAATTTAATTTACATTTACAGCACCACGAAATCGAGGTTTACATGCAATGTAAGATGGACAGCCCAAGCTATTCTCTATGGGGTTGTAATATGAAAAGAGAAGCATGGTGCTACCTGAAGCTTCTCTAGAGTTTGGGACAATGCAGAAAAGATCCAGATTATGAAGCAAGCATCCAACAGAGAAACAGGTAGAACTAGAAATACACTTGCTTTTCCAGTTAAGCCATTGATATTACCGAGATTTTCAACCAACCCGAGTGCTTCTGAAAAGGCAAAGTAGGTCAGACCAAGAAGGAGATCTTTGAAGATTACACCTCCAAGGGTCGGTCGCACAACACACCATAGCCCATCGAAACCGCTAAAAGGAGTAGACGGGAGAAGGTCTTCTTAACAGCAGTGAAGGTAACTGCCAAAATTGTGATTCCCATTGGTCTGCTTCCTGTTTCATTAAAATTCGCATATTCGAAGTACCATAGAGCCATTTCACACATTCCCAGACCAATCACTGCTGTAATGTGGTACTGCAGTTGTATTATATCTTTCCAGTATTGGATAGACCAAAGGAACCAGACAAGACCAAGGCCAAGGTATGCTAGAGACATTAGCCCGAAAAATGTCATTAGTGGTGCCATCTTTCCTGGAAGATAACCTCCGGGATTTCTCCAGACAGTTCTTCCACTGATCGTGGTGCCCGTGAGTTCCGGATCGCAAAACATGAAATACAAATAGTACACTCCGGTACGATTGATCTCAATTGTTTGTAGCACCATGGTAGTCTCTTCATTTTTTCCTTCGAAGAAAGTTTGTATCCGTTGCGGACTATATGGATGGTTTGGATCTTGGTGGATGATCACCTCCCCTACATTGCAGGATCCTTGCTTCAAAAGATCTGGAGTGCAACATATTTCGGCGGAATGCAAATAAGAACCTCCAATATTCTCCCTGTCTTTTACCTCAACTATTATAGCCTCAACCAATCCAGTTTTTTGCTGCATATCGTTCTTCTTTTCAGCAGACTCTTTTATTCTTCGAAAGGTGATTGACTCGAACCTGGAAACAATAATGGCATCCGAGGTTCAAGAGAAGTTCCAGAATTGTTTAATTTGAGCCAAAGAAATAAAACATAGTGTCCTAACTCCCAAGTATATGATACATGCAAGTACATATAAGCTACCACTTTGTTAGTTTACATTTACCTAATTTTTTCTCGCTAACAACCTTGCGTCACCCGCAAATTTTTTCAATTTTTTTGTGTTAGTCGGCGATTGGCAATCACCTAGCTATTGATTGTCGATCGCCGGTATTTATTATTTTTCTTGTTTTTTCTCTTTTTTTTATTTTCTAATAAGAATCTCTGCCTTAAGGCACGCGTTTTTCTGTCCTTGTGACACACATTTTCTTCTGTTCTTGTGACATGTTTTCTTTGTTTTTATGGTTTTTGTTTCATCTGTTCTTGTGGCATGATTCGGCATACCCTAGCGGTCGATCGTTGCTCGCATAGAGTTTTTAATCGGCACTAGTTTCTGATTATGATTTTGTCGGTGGTCACGCAAAATTAGATCCCACTCGGTTGATGGTTGTTTGCCGATATAATCAGTCCTAGGTAACGAAACATTCTGCCTGATAGTTTGAATTACTCACCACTCTTTTTTATCAGTTGTGAGTCCCAATTAGATAGAAACAAAGAGATTCATGAAGCTTCTGAATTTTGATGGTATACTTATCTCCATAAAAGTGTCACTTTTTTTTTTGGGTTGTAAAAAATTTGGGTAGATTAGTGCATTATTTTCCTTACGTTGTAATTGTTATATTTATTAGGGTTATAATAAAAAAATCAGCGGGCATATTAAAAAAAAAGTTAGTTTACATTTATCCCACCACACAATTTATGGCAATTTATATCAATTAAAAACAGAATCTAATCATGAATGAGCAATCCCATTTACTTGCAAAAAAGGGGAAATCCACAGAAATTGATGATATTATTAACATTGTTCAAATTAGATTAAAACGCACTGAGCTGATAAACGAAATTGAAACTAGATATAATCCTATAATGCAACATTATAGAATCAAACGTGTGAAAAAAGTGAGAAAAAACAGATCAATAAAAAAAGGGAAGAAAAAATGCAATAATGACCTGATAAAAGACTTGCCATTGAGATGATTTTCCTCAGGAGAAGGGTTTTTGTTAGGATCAACGTGAAGGTTTGAAGCGTAAAGGCCTTCACTTCCGCCATGGAAGAAGAAAGAATTAGAACGGCGGAAAAAGCTTTGGTTTTGATATCCATGGATGGAAGCACCCACTTGGTTTATGGGAAAGCAGCTGAAATATATTAATACTACAAATGTGAGCTTCTGGGAAATACCCATTTCCAATCAGATCATAAGAAGACAAACAAATGAATTCTCTGTCTCTGTTGTAGCCCACCATCTCTGTTTCAGTTCTGTTCTGTCCTTTTTTTGCTTTTGTTTTCTGTGTGTTCTGTTTTATTATTGTGGCAAAAAATGCAATAAAATATATCTTCTTTTCATAATGTTCGACTAAATAATAATTGGATTGAGTGAATGACTATATTTTATTTGTACCACAGGTTGATGTTTCATGTTGCCTTTCTCATTCAATATTAATAGAAATTGTTTGATAAATTTGATTATTAAATTTATCAAGAAATTATATTTTAAAAACGAGTTAAAGATTTATTTTTTAACCTATTGATTAGTTAATTTAAATTTGAATATTGCATATATTTTATAAACAATTTTTTAGTTTAATTTATTCCATTAACAACAATACGAATTTAAATTCATACATTCTTTTAAAACTTGCATCCTAGTGGACCAACATCTCTAATCGATGAGATTTTTACATCCGAACCAGACCTCAAATGTTCCACGAAATTACACGCACAACCTTTTACCAAAATACACCATGGAACAGAATTAGAGTACCACAGTAAAAGCAATATACCACCCTATAAGAAGTCCCCGACTCTTCAGCTCTTCGCTATATCCCTTCCAATCTAACAAATTCGTTCAAAACTTCCCGATAACGCTTAAACCAATTTTTTGTTCAATTCCCAAGCTCGTTCAAAATTCTAAACATGTTGATATATCTAAGCTTTATTATTAGATGGACAAAATAATTCAGCCATTCCAATATTTATGTTAAAAAAATTAATTTTATATATTATTACATCGGGAAAAAGACAAATATTAATCACACATTAAAAAAGAAAATAGGAGATCTTGATATATATATATATATATAAGCGATATCGTTACACATCTTATTAGACATATTTTTTGGAAATAGTGTAATAGCCTCATAGGGATAATATCACAACTGAGAATAGGTGGAGACATTAATCCATACAAAAAAACTAAGTCTTGAAATATATAAGCGGTGATATTGTACATCTTATTAAATATATTTTTGAGAAAATGGTAATAGCCCGCGATAATATGTTCTCTCCTTATTATTATATTTCTAGTTTCAACTATGTTCCGATATAAAAAAAAAAGTGTATTTTGAACTTGCCCATCTCATGTAACATTACTTTCTTCGACTATTTGAAAAATAGTACAGATCATGTATGTTCTTTACGAGCTCTTATCATAATGTTATTTTTTTTGTTGCACTTTTAGTTTTTTAAGATTTTGTCACGATGACTCGCATTACACACATAATTTCAGTAGGTGAATCTTTCAGCAAATTTTTTTACATACACAATATTTTAAACTCGAAACTTGTTTAAGCGATAATAAATTGTTGATTACTTAAACTAACCCTCGTTAGTATAATGTTATTTTTCGGTAATAAAACAAAACAAAAGACTATTAAAATATAGTTTGCATGGCTTGTCAAAAAAATTATATAATTAAATCATCACACCGTAACACGAGTTGTATTCTAGTATAGTATATAATATAATGATAATTTTTTGCAAACAAAGTCTGAATATACATACCCTAGAAAGAGTAGTGGTTATGTAGATGTGCACAACATGGCCAAAAGGTGAAGCTTGAATCCAAAATAATGTTCCCCGTTATTATTAGGTAAACTACATGGTCACTGAACTTTTAGGGCAGATTCATTTTGGTCACTGTACTTATAAAATATTCGATAAGGTCACCCAACTTTTAGTTTAAATTCGATACGGTCCCTCCCGTTACCTATCGTTAAAGTTCACGTTTGTTTTCGTTTTTCCTTTGTTGAGTGGATCAATCGATGTGAAATTGGCCAAGAAGGAGGTGAATTGGCTTTTTGAAATTGGAAGGAGCAAATTGAAAAGATAAAAATTAAAGACAAGGCGATTTATAGTGGTTCAAGCTTCGAACAATCTCTACATCCACTACCTTAGCTCCCATTAAGAATTTTGAATCAATATCCACTAGATATTATTCCCATTTCCTAGGCTTAGGAGGAAACCTTTACAAATCGGTTAATCTTTCTACCCAAAGATTAACCAAGACTCCCTCTTTACAAAAAATGAATGGCAAACTTGAAAGTATCTCTCACAATATTGATTTGTTGCCCAAATTACAAACAAACTCTCCCCAAACTTGAAAGAAATGTATACAATGAAAATTACAACAAGTGGGGTACAATAATTTGACTCTTTAAGCTCAAGGGTTTGGATATATGCTTGGATGTTGCAAATAAGTTCAATAGTTGTTGCCGAGGCTTTGGAGACTTGCTTCTATACCTTCTGATTGATTTCTAGCCGTTTGGGTGGTTAAAGTCATCAATATAGCCGTTGGGTCATCTTCTTCCCACCATAAATGCACTTCTGCAACTACCCGTATCGGTACACGAACACCTGTATTGATACTTGCCTCAAAATAGAAAGACCTGTTGTGTACAATTATACAAGGGCGTATCGATACGTGAGGAAGCGTATCGGTACGATCGTAGTGTAAAACAAAGGGGCGTATCGAAACGGGCAAGGTCGTATTGATACAATTTTGCTCACTTGGGCTACTGTCTAAACCTGGATCGGTACACCTTAAAGGTGTATCGATACGGGTTAACTAATTTTCAAAATTGCATCTTCCCAATAACTGGCAAGGCAGCGTTCAAATCATAAATGAAAAATCTTAACAACCGTATCGATACGCTAGTAGTTGTATTGGTACGCCGTTCTTAAATCTTAAACCCAGTATGAAGGTCGTATCGAAACGAATGACACAGTATCGAAACGCCTGAATAAAATACTTAGCCCATATGAAAGCCGTATCGATACGGATAGAACCGTATCGAAACAAATTCTTACAGTGACCTTTTAATTTAAGCTTGTATCGAAACGCTCTAGGGGTATTGATACGCTTGGGTGTAAAACTTGAATTTAGCTTTAAAAACACTTAGAAAAATTTATAGGGTTTAAGTTTTTGATTTTGAATAATTTTGTACTTGTAAAAAAATCCTTGTCAATTGTAAGTCTTTGAGATACTTAAAAATTTATTTTCTTTTACAAATAAGTGATTAAACAATTTGTTATATCAAAATCAAACTTTGGTTTTACAATCTCCCCCTTTTTGATATAACAAAACCAAGTTAAATTTTTAAGTCATTTTTAAAACTCCCCCTTACTTTAAGATAGGTTTTTGAAATTTTAAGCTATTTCTTCTCCCCTTTTGTTAGATCAAAATCAACGATAATAAAGGATAGAAACAAGAAATATAACAATGAAGCATAATTTAAAGCATAATCAAAGCAACATAATCCAAATCCAACTTAAACTTAAAAACAAACTAAAATCAAAGCATAGGTTCATAGAGTAAATAACATAGGTGCATAAAAATAAAAATAAAAACCTAATATGACATGTATACAATGAATGTTTAAGGAGCATCCTCATCATCCTCGTCCTCTTGATCTTCATCTTCGTCATGGGTTTGAGTAGCCTGAGATTGTCTCAATTCCCCATAGAAAGCCGTGAGAGATATGTCCATCGAACCTTGTTGGCTTTCAATGGCTTGAACTCGATCCTCTAAGGAAGTAAATCGAGTATCAATGGCTGCAAACCCTTTGTTCATTGTTGTCTTCAATGAGGTCATAGAAGTGTTCAATGAAGTGAATTGCTCATTGAGATAAGCCATGAGAGCATCTGTAGCTGGTGGAGCTACTGGAGCTTGAGGGGCGGCTTGTGGATGAGCTTCCGATTCTTCAGAGATTGCATTATGTGGAAGCTTGGTGAGATGTAGCCACTCACCACTAAAATAGTGGAACTTTGCACGAACAAGAGAGCGCTCATCAATAGGATCGGTAAGAGGCTCAGGAAAGTCTTGCGAGCAATCGATCTCCAATTGAGTAAACAAGTAACTCAATGTTGTCCCATAAGTGAAGGATGAAACTAGAGAGGTGTGTCGATGTTGGATAAGGTAAACTAGTTCCACGAACATTATTTGAGCAAGATTGGGCTACTTCTCTTCACGAAAACATCAAATCCAAAAGTCGTCCACTTGTCGAATAGCGGAAAACTTTCCACCGGATGGCCGAAACCACCAAGTGATCACTAGATACAAGAAACGATCATGAGCATCAAGAACTGTGACAGAACTGTCAAGAACATGGCCCAATGAGTCTTCATCGTCGATTCCCTTATCTTCGAACCCAAAAACATTAACTAGAGTTTGAACATCAATACGAAATTTCTTCCCAATTAAGAAAGACTCAATAGCAATGACCTTAGAATGGTCTTGGTTGGGGATGCACCGGGCATTAGCAAAAAAAATCAAAACAAGATTACGGTATAAAAACCCAGGGATAGTCAAAAATTGAATGAAGTTCCAACGTCTCAAAAGATGAAGATATTTGAACTTGAAACGTTCAGAATCTAAAAAAAGGAAGAGATGTTACTCTTTCACGGCGGATTTTGTAGTTTTGGTATTGCTTGAAGTTGTTTAAAGCCGTCGGGGTGGGAAGACTCTTTTGATAAATAATACTTAGTTTGGTACGTGCCGAATTGTCTTAGGTTGAAGATTCGCCAACCTCGCTTGTTCTAGCTCGCTTTCTTGGTGCCATGATAATCTGAAAAAACAATTTTAAGGCACAAAAATAGTGTATGCATAAATAATCATATTCGATCCGATAAATAATCCAATGCTCAAGGTTTTTGTTAAAAAATATGCAATATAGTTTAAAAACATATACAAATATAAAAAGAAATTTTGGTAAAAAGAATTTTGAAAAATAGATTATAAAAATATACAATATAATTTTTATATTCGAATAAAAAAATTTCAGATTTTAAGGAATTATTGCAAAAACTTCAAAACCCATATTATATGTATACTTTTTAGACAAAAGCTAACTGAAACCAGTATGTAAAAATAAACAAAATTGAAAAAGAAAAGAAAAGAAAAGGAAAATATACCTTGAGTTATGGAATTTGATGAATGAAGGATGAAGATGCACCAATTTGTTAAGAGAGAGCTTAGACTTGTTTTAAAGAACAAAAACCCTCAAAATATTTGATGAAAAATAGGGGTTTTGGTGTGTATTTATAAGACCAATATTAGGGTTTTTGAGAGAGTTTAGGTTTGATTAGGATTTTGTTTTAAAGAAGGAAACCCCTTTAAGGACTTATTTAAGAATCTGCGTCTGGCATACCGATACACCACGTGCCATATCGATACAGGTATATCGAAACACTGGTACTATTTTGATACGGACTCACTTGTATCAAAACCTGTTCTTGGATCCGTATTGATACGGCCAGACTCGTATCGATACACTTGTGCTAAAAAATGCAATCTGAGTTGAGACAAGAATGGTGTATCGAAATACCTTCACCCGTTTTGATACGGATAACCCAGAAAATGCATTTTGGGCCACAAGTTTCTCAAAAGTTTGATTTTATTCGAACCGAAATGCATGTGTATGATGTATGAACAACATGAATAGGCTAAGATAGATGCATACTCCCCTAGAAACAAGAATAAATGCATCAAGAAGCAAAAATGCAAAAGCATGATCATCATTCAAATTCAAGCAAATTTTTGGCACTAAAGGGCTCTAAAAGGTCAAGATAGGCTAGTTAGACCTAACTTTCTCCTAAGAGTCCAAAAATGCTCTTTGTCTAATGGTTTGGTAAATATGTCCGCTAGTTGGTTTGAGGTATCAACATACTCTAGAGCAACATCATTCTTTAAGACATGATCCCTAATGAAATGATGTCTTATCTCTATATGCTTGGTTCTAGAATGTTAGATGGGATTCTTAGTGAGACATATGGCACTAGTGTTGTCACACTTAAGGGGTATGGTACCTACATCAATTCTATAGTCTAGAAGTTGTTGCTTCATCCAAAGGACTTGAGCACAACAATTTCTGGCTAATATATATTCTACTTCGGTGGTAGATAGAGCTACACTATTTTGTTTCTTAGAGAACCAATATATGAGCATACTACCTAGGAATTGGCAAGTGTCGGAGGTACTTTTTCTATCTATCTTACAACACCCATAATCCGCATCGAAATAAGCATGAAGGTCAAAGGATGAGTCTCTAGGATACCAAAGACCTAAACATAGTGTGTCTCCAAGGTATCTAAAGATTCTCTTAATGGCTATAAGGTGTAATTCTCTAGGACTAGCTTGGAACCTAGAACACAAGCACACACTAAACATAATGTCGGGTTTACTTGCGGTAATGTAAAGCAAAGAACCAATCATAGAGCGATAAAGTTTAGAATCAACACACTTACCTCTTTCATCTTTGTCAAGCTTTATTGATGATCTCATTGATGTGTCTTGAGGCTTCACATTTTCCAAGCCAAACTTCTTGAGCATATCTTTGATGTACTTAGCTTGATTGATGAAGATATCATCATTCCTTTGCTTTATTTGGAGTCCCAAGAAGAATGAGAGCTCCTCCATCATGCTCATCTCAAACTCACATTGCATTAACTTAGCAAACTCTTGACAATACAACTCATTAGTAGAACAAAAAATTATATTATCAACATAAATTTGTACTACTAAGATGTCATTTTCATTTCTTTTAATGAAAAGTGTAGTGTCCACATTGCCTTTTTCAAACATTTTTCAATAAAAAAGTTTGAAAGCCTTTCATACCAAGCTCCAGGAGCTTGTTTCAAACCATATAAAGCTTTAGTTAATTTAAAAACATGATTTGGAAATTTTGGATCTTCAAAACTGGGTGGTTATTCAACATACACTTCTTCATTAATAAAACCATTTAAAAATACATTTTTTTACATCCATTTGAAAAGGCTTGAATTCATGATAACATGCAACTGAAAGAAGCATCCTAATAGCTTCTATTCTAGCTACGAGTGCATATGTTTCATCAAAATCAATTTCCTCTTCTTGTGTGTAACCTTGAGCAACAAGTATAGCCTTGTTTCTCACTATGTTACCACTCTCATCTAGCTTGTTTCTAAAAACTCATTTAGTTCCTATAGTAGATTTATTACTAGGCCTATCAACTAATGTCCATACTTTACTCCTCTCAAATTGATTAAGTTCTTATTGTATGACCAATATCCAAAAATCATCTTTTAACGATTCTTTAATATTTTTAGGCCAATGCATGGAATGAATGCAACATTATTCATTAATCTAAGAGAGGATCTAGTAGTTACCCCTTGGACGGATCACCCAAGATTTCACCATCTTTGACATAGTTGAGTTCCCTTGGGTAGCTCACTTCCTTTTCCTCAAGATTCATGTCCTTCAAGGCTTCTATGTGAGGATCTTGTGCTTCTTCTTCTTTGGTTGGAATCTCATCCACCTTTGATGATTGTCCACACCATTGGCTTCAGTGATCCATACATCATCATAATCACAAGAATCCTTCCTCGGAAGGATGTTATCATCGAAAACCACATGTATAGACTCTTCTACAACTAAGGTTCTTTTGTTAAAAACTCGATATGCTTTAGAATTTAAATAGTAACCTAAGAAAATAGCTTCATCACTTTTTGCATCAAATTTACCTAAATAATCTTTTCTATTATTTAAAATAAAACACTTGCATATAAAAGGATGAAAATAGCTAATGTTAGGCTTATTTTATTTTAAAATCTCATAAGGAGTTTTCTTTAAAATTGGCCTAATCATTACTCGGTTAATAATGCAACAAGCGGTGCTTGTGGCTTCTGCCCAAAAATACTTAGGTAAATTGTTTTCACAAAGCATGGTTCTAGCCATTTCTTCTAAAGTATGGTTTTTCCTCTCAACTACCCCATTTTGTTGAGGAGTATGAGGTGCAGAGAAATTATGGCTAATACCATTAGGGTTGCAAAAATCCTCAAAACCAAGATTTTGAAATTTCGTTCCATGGTCACTTCTAATATGTGAAATGTTTTGACCAAGGTCATTTTGAGTGATTTTTAAAAACGTGATTAATTTTTCTAAAGCCTCATCTTTAGTACTTAAAAAGAGAACCCAAGTGTATCTAGAGAAATCATCTATTAAGACATGTGCATATGATTTTTCACCTAAGCTAGTAGTTCTAAGTGGCCTAAAAAGATCCATATAGATCAATTGTAAAACCCTACTAGTTGAAACATCATTAATAGATTTAAAAGAGACACGTTTTTGTTTACCCATAGCACAAGCATCGCAAATTTTATCTAAAGAAAATTTTAGCTTAGGTAAATCTCTTACTAGATTTTGGGAAACTAATTTCTCTAAAACACTTATGCTAGCATGTCCTAGTTTCCTATGCTATAACCATGCATCATTTTCATCTTTAACAACAAACATGCTTGAGATGTATGAATGTCATCTAAATGCACCATGCAAATGTTACCTATGCGATGACCAATGAACATTATCTTATTTGTTTTAATGTCCTAAATTTTGCAACCATTAACATCAAAAAGAATATTAAAACCCTTATCACATAATTTACTAATGCTCAACAAGTTATGTTTTAGACCATTGACATATAGAACATCTTCAATGAGTATAGAATAGGGATTACCAATGGAACCAATACCCTCAATGTGGCATTTTGAGTTGTCACCAAATGTCACCACTCCACCACTCTTTGGCTTTAGCTCTATGAATCTACTCTTGTCACCGGTCATGTGTCTTGAGCATCCACTATCAAAGTACCAAGTGTTTTGACTTGAAGCTTTGGCCTTGTAGCAATGTTCCCCCTACAAACAAATAATTAAATCTTGGTTTTTGGTACCCAAATCATTTTGGGTCCATGTGAATTAGCTCTCAAATACTTGGTTCCCTTAGGAATCCAAGATGCAATCGCATGAATGTTATTAGAAGCTACAAGTTCTTTAGGAACCCATACACTTCTAACTCTTTTACCTTTAGAGTACCATTGAGAGCTTCTTTGTTTGTGTTTCACAAAGTTTCTTTTCACATAGTTGGTTTTAGAAGATTGACCCTTTTCAAAAGTAGTAGTACCAACTTTGTTCAAAGTAGGTTTGAGTTCATGCACCACTTTATGGTGATTATCATGAACTTTGGAAAGAATATTGTTTAAATCAACATGTTTATTTTGAAAATATTTTAGCTTTGAGTTGGTTTTGGAAAGAGAATCGTTTTGAGTTTTTAAATCGGAAATCATTTTCTTGTTTTTCAAAACCGATTCTTTATACTTCTCAACCAACTCATCGTAACCTCTTATAACTCATCATATGCTTCTTGAAGCTCATCAAAATTGAAATTGAAAGTAGATAATTTAGGGTTTACCTTAGAATCATCATAAAGAGCCATGAGGAAAAGGTTGGCAATTTCTTGCTCTCTTTATCGGATGATGATTCCTCATCTCTCCAAGTAGCAACATAGGCCTTGAGCTTCTTCATTTTGAAGCTCTTCTTCTTGAGTTGAGGGTAATCGAATCTAATATGCCCTGGCTTCTTGCACTCATAACAAATGAGTTGATCATTCTCCTCTTCTTTGTTCTTTTTCTTGAAGTATCTTCTTTTTTGAAATTTTCTTCCTCAGTTAGACTTCATGAACCGAAAAAATCTCTTGGCTATCATAGCCAATTCTTCAAACTCATCCTCGCTAGAGTTGATTTCCTCTTAAGAAGCCTTGAGAGCAATTCCTTGCTTCTTCTTCTCTACCTCTTGCTTTTCCACTCTTTTCTTTTCTCTTTTATTTTCTTCTTTTCTTTCTTGCTCCATGATCTCATGAGTAAGTAGAGATCCCACCAATTCATTGAGCTTTAACGTCTTCAAATTCTTGGCCTCGATGATTGTGGTTTTCTTTCCATCCTATGATTCGAGAAGAGAATAGGGAAGCTTTCGAACTAGCTTATCTTCGGGAATGATCTCACAGAAACCCTTGAGACTATTTACTATTACGGAGAACTGGTCGAACATTTTGAAGACGCTCTCATTGGGCTCCATCTTGAAGTTCTCATAGCTCAAATTAAGGATTTCAATCTTGGTCTCATTTACATCGTTGGTTCCTTCGTATGTGGTATCTAGCTTATCCCACACCTCATTCGCACTTGTGTAAGATGACATCTTCGCGTACATATCGGGTCTAAGTGCGTAAAAGATGATGTGTAGGGCCTTGTCATTCACTTGTAGTCTTCTTCTATCTCCATCCGTTATCTTCACATTTGTCTTCGAAATGAGTCTTCCTTCTTCATCTCTCTTCATGGGAATGATTGAACCATCTTCTACTATATCCCAAAGGGTGTAGACGTTGGACTTGATGAAGAGCCTCATTCTATTATTCCAATAGGGATAGTTATCCCCATTGAAGAACATTGGTTTGGTGATAGATTATGACTCATACAAGTTCAGCCCGGAGGTAGATGCCATAGATTTAATTTGTAGTCGATTGATCTTCTTCTAGGATCTCCTCTTGTGGATATAAATCCCTCAAAGAGTTTGGCTCTGATACTAATTGTTGAGTGGATTAATCAATGTGGAATTGGACAAAATGGAGTGAATTGGCTTTTTGAAATTGGAAGTAGAAAATTGAAAAGATAAAAATGGAAAACAAGTCGATTTATAGTGGTTCAAGCTCTGAACAAGCTCTACATCCACTACCTTAACTCCCACTAAGGATTTTGAGTCAATATCCACTAGATATTTTTCCCCTTTTCTAGGCTTAGTAGGAAACCTTTACAAATCGGTTAATCTTTCTACCCAAAGATTAACCAAGACTCTCTCTTTACAAAGAAGGAATGTAAACTTGAAAGTAACTCTCACAAGATTGATTTGTTGCCCAAATTACAAACAAACTCTCCCCAAACTTGAAAAAAATGTATACAATAAAAATTACAACAAGTGTGGTACAATAATTTGACTTTTAAGCTCAAGGGTTTGGATATATGCTTGGATGTTGCAAATAAGTTCAATAGTTGTTACTGAGGCTTTGGAGACTTGCTTTTATACCTTCTCATTGATTTCTAGCCGTTTGGGTGGTTTAAGTCATCAATATAGTCGTTGGGCCCTCTTCTTCCTACCATAAATGCACTTCTACAACTACTCGTATTGGTACACGAACAGCCGTATCGATACATATCTCAAAATAGAAAGAGCCGTTGTGTACAATTATACAAGGGCGTACCGATACGCGAGGAAGCGTATCGGTACGATCGCAGTGTAAAATAAAGGGGTGTATCGAAACGGGCATGGCCATATTGATGCAATTTTGCTCACTTGGGCTATTGTCTAAACCTGTATCGGTACGCCTTGAAGGTGTATCAATATGGGTTAACTAATTTTCAAAATCGCATGTTCCCAATAACTGACAAGGCAACGTTTGAATCATAAATAAAAAATCTTAACAATTGTATCAATACGCTAGTAGTCGTATCAGTACGCTGTTCTTAAATCTTAAACCTAGTATGAAGGTCGTATCGAAATGGATGACGCCGTATCAAAACACCTGAGTAAAATACTTAGCCCATATGAAGGTCGTATCGATACAGATGGAACTGTATCGAAACAGATTCTTACAGTAGCCTTTTAATTTAATCCCGTATCGAAACGCTCTAGGGCGTATCGATACGCTTGGGCGTAAAACTTGAATTTAGCTTTAAAAACACTTATAAAAATTTATAGGGTTTAAGTTTTTTGACTTTGAATAATTTTGTACTTGAAAAAAAAATTTCAATTGTGAGTCTTTGAGATACTTAAAAATTTATTTTCTTTTACAAATAAGTCCTTAAATAATTTGTTATATCAAAATCAAACTTTGGTTTTACATCCTTAATAAAAACTGGGTAAACTACATCAATCATCACTCAACTTTCTTCTCACTCTTATTTTGGTCAATAGAGTTTAACAATTTTCAATTTAATAAATTAACTTTCGAATTGTTCATATTTTGTCCACTCTCAAATGACATGGTTATACAAATAGAAAAAATCGATTAATCTTTAAAAAAAATCGGGTAATGATTTTTTTACTTTGCTTATTAAATTTACCATATTACCATATTCGATATTTTAATAAGCAAAGTAAAAAATATTACTCGAATCAAATATTCCAATTAACCGATCAATCAATTATCCGATTTAATTAGTACAATATAAGATCGAGAATTAAATAATCTGAATTTAGAAATTAACCAAAATAATTTTTAAGGATTAATCGAACCTGATTTCGGTACAAATTTTTAAAATAAATTATTTCGATTCGATTACGGTTTACAGTTTTAAGTAAAATTGATTAACCGGTTTGATCTATTATATACAATATTTCTAAATTTTATGCATTGCAATATCTTATAGTCTAGTGATTTTGATATCATTCTTATTTAAAAAAAAAGTTTTGACTCTAGGTAGGATTAATAGCTGTGAACTTTCAATTTTTGACTTTCTAGATGTTTTTATATTGTTATCACAACCAAACAATTATTAAATTTACCATATTATCATATTTGATATTTTAATAAACAAAGTAAAAAAAATACTTCTAGAATCAAATATTTCGGTTAATTGGTTAACCAATTATCTGATTTAATTGGTACAATATAAGATCAAGAATTGAATAATCTGAATTTATGAATTAACCAAAAAATTTTAAGGATTAATCGAATTTTTCTATTTGTATAATATGCCGTTTGAGAGTGGCCAATTATGAACAATTCGAAAGTTAAATTATTAAATTAAAATTTTTTAAACTCTAGTGACCAAAATAGGAGTGAGAAGAAAGTTGAGTGATGATTGGTGTAGTTTACCCATTTTTTATTAAGGAAAAACGAAAAATAACGTCAACTGCTAACGGAAGGTAACGGGAGGGATCATATTGAATGCGAACTAAAAGTTTGGTGACTATATCGAATTCAAACTAAATGTTAGGTGACCTTATCCAATATTTTAAAAGTAAGGTGACCAAAATGAATCTGCACTAAAAGTTCGGTGACCATTACATAATTTACCCTTATTATTATTAGAGTATTTTCCCTGCGAGCATTATTCATAGTGGGAAAGTGACCAGCACTGATAAAGACTGTATCCCAATCCCCAGAAAAGTAAAAGCCTCCCATTTCATCCAATTTCTAATTATTTAGGTAGATGTTTGATCCACAAGGAAGCTTTGTTTTCACACCCAATTGGGTTCACACTTATTAGCTAGGAAACATCTCTGTGGGTTAAATTAGGAAAACGGTTAAAAACTTTATTTTTATTTGAAAAATAGTCCATGAGAGAAATTATTTAGAGAATTAGTCATTTCTACAGTAAAAGGGAGTCACCACTCACCACCAGCTGAGGACGACTTCCATGGATGATTTAGGAGGAGTGGCAACTTTGGGTCTTTTTTGCATTTGGGATTAAAATGTAAAAATTTAAAATTAGAGGGATTAAAATTGTAATTTACAAAAATATTTAAACCAAAACGTGCTTTTTCCTCTTTTTATATAAACGGTGCATTTTCTTAATTAGTTGAACATTTTTTTTGCAGTTTAGGGACTGAATGAAAATAATTAAAAATACAAGGATTAAATCAAAATTTTCAAAATTCTACTTTCAAGTGAAAAATAAACTCTTAAATTGTGTTATGTCATTATCTTATTGGATGGATTTAATTTATTAATCTCAAATGAGCAATGTTGTTCCTCTTTTTTTAATTGCGTCAATTAGTCCTTATAGTCTAAAATCAGCAATGTTGCTCGTACTTTTCAATTTTATCAATTTAGCCTTCAAACTCATGAATTGTATTAATCTTACCCTTTGATTTTTGTTGACTGAAAGAGCAGTTAAATTCTATACATGTGGCCGTTATTTGCTTCCACATCAATTGTTATCGCCAACTATATTGTCACGTCGATGATGATGTGTTGCTTTTGTTGACATGATAGTACACATAAATTGTACTACCACATCACCAAAATTAATTCGTCATTATCTTATTGGATGACATTACTTTATTAAAGAAAATGATACATGGACTTGCTAACTTAGACGTTAATTATTTAACGACAGAGCGTCAAACATAAGAAAGAGCTACTAGTGATAATGATTCTGTCAGTCAACAACAGTCAAAGGACGAGATTGATGCAATTCAAGAGTTTGATGACTAAATTAATGAAATTAAAAAAGAGGGGCATCAATGCTAATTTTTAAAAATTATAATGGTTAAATTGATGCAATTAAAAAAGATTAACAACATTATTGATTTGAGATTACTGTAGGTGTAAAATCACCTCTTAAGCCTTTTTAATGTGTAATCCTTAATTTATTCAATATTTGTAAAACTTGATAATTATAACTTTTAACCATTTTCTAATTAGGATAATTAATTTATAATTCTATAAACTACTTTCAATTCGATTAGGTTAATAGCTGTCTTAATTGAATAAATTAGTTTATAATTATCATGTGTATTACAATTAGTTATTTTCTAGGAGTAATTGTTGAATTTGATAGTCCTGAGGCCATACGTCTACTCCAAGCTTCGCCTTTGAATTCGGAACCTTTCACGACTCTTACAAATATTCGACGTCTTCTTCAACTTCATTGGGAGATTGTCTTTCGGCATGTGTTCCGAGAGGGTAATGGAGTAAATATATATTTGTTTATAATTATTTTGAGCATTAAAATTAATTCATTTTAAATAATTATCCTAATTAATATGTTATTTTATAATTATTTTAGTTGAACTAAAATTAATTAATTTCTAAATTAAAATTATAACCATCCTAAAAACTAATCCATTTGGATAATTAGATTATAATAGTAGAAACTGATTAGCCATAAACTAACCAGATATAAACATCAAATATTGACACATATATTGTATGTTGGGTTACCACTTTTGATGCTTCTAAGCTTTGCTACTAAAGATTGTCAATCACTGCAACACCGTGGAACATGCAAATACAATCCACTTATCTTCAAGTATAAATATTGGTCCCTATGTTTCTACAATCATGCTTTCATTGCTTCTAAAATTATATTTTGAATATAATTTTATTAATTATTAAGTTTATATGTATTTATTAATTCCTCATCTAAAATTATATTTTAGATATAATTTTATTAATTATTAAGTTTATATGTATTTATTATTTTTATATTATTTTCTTATTTATGAAATTATTTTTTAATTTTATTAGTTAATCAAAATTTTGTTATTTAGAAAAAAAAATATTTACTAAGGACAAAATAATCTTTACAAGTTTTAATTTATCAAAACTTCTAACTCAAAAAACTCCTAAAATAAAGCTCCTAAAATGAGCTTTTTCAAAATGAGAGGTTTCACCTCAATCCGCTATTATAATATTCTATTTACCAAACATCCAAATTAACGGATTCGATTGGTCAAAACTTTTAAAAATGCTTCAAACATCTAATTTTAGCTCAAAATGCTGTTTACCAAAAAAATAATTATTATATTGAATTTTCATACAAACCATTTTATGTCAAAAGATCGTCACAAAGCTGTTTTAGTACTATTTTTTGAATAATTTTTATTTAGAGGAAGGGAAGGAGAAATTTGCTCCTACTAGGTTAGAACTCAAAACTTAGGGAAGAGAGATGGCAACTGAGAGTTTTTAACCACTTACTTTAGAGGTTGTTGACACTTTTTTAATACTAATAAGTGTTCGATGCAATGATGAGATACGTTATATTTTTAAAGAGAGAGTCTAAGTTTAACTTTGAAAACATTATTGTTAGAAAATACAGTCACGAACATTGTACATATATAGTAAAATAGACATAATAAAAATACCTTAACATAAAATGCTATAGTTTGAAACTTGAACATTGTTTAAAATCCTAATATCTTATCTCATTAGTTCGACGAATAATTAATTATTATGCATTTAAAATCTTTGCGAACACTTATAATTTGTTTTTAAGAATGAAACAATTCTTTTGTTTTTGTTTTCGGAAGATTAGGTAGGGATAATTTCCGGTCAATTTGGTTAACTTATGCAAATATGTGGATTTATATTTTATACATGTTGAATATTATTTCTGCCTTTAAATTTAGAGATCCATAGTTTTAAAAAGAAAAAAATATGGTTGATATTATAATTTAATTATTCCCATTATATCGTTATCAAGAAATAAAAGACAAACATGAAAAGACATGCTTTTCTATTTTGTTACCATCCATTAGAAAAATAGACTAATCAATGCTCCAAAACTCATTTTGGTCAAATATATTGGGATTGATTTTTTAGCTTAAGCAAATTGGATGGCGATGCCCACCTTTTGCGTCCATTCTTAAAATTCTTCTCATTTTAGGATTTTTTGTCCACTTTGATATTTAAATTATTATATATTTTTAGTCTATCTAAAAAAATGACTAAATGTAAGTAAATGAGAACAACGAAACAAACAAAACGATGTTATCTAGAATATGGATAAGCAAATACCTATAAATCTATTAATTGACTGAAAGATTAAAAATATTATTTTTATTTTATCTTGTATAAATACAAATTTTGACAAAAATAAATATCAATGAGAACAACGAAACAAACAAAACGATGTTATCTATAATATGGATAAGCAAATATCTATAAATTTATTAATTGACTGAAAGGTTAAAAATATTATTTTTATTTTATCTTGTATAAATACGAATTTTGACATTTATTTTTGAAATATAAAAATTCTCTACTTAATCAAATAGTTAGGCTACCTTTGGAATCATTATTCAAAGTTTGATCCTTATGAGATCCACTATTTGGCCTAGTAGTCAATGATGCTCATCTTGTCCTTATCTCGTATGAATTAGAATCCAAATATGAGAATGTAATAATTCACTATTTAATAAAAAAAAGTTTGATCCTTATGAACCAAGTCTAAGACCTTGTTTGGTAAATAACGTTTTGAGTCAAATTAGAGGTTTGACCAGCCAAATCCGTCAATTTATATGCTTGGTGAATAACGGATTGTAATAGTGGATTGGGGTGAAACTTCAAATTTTGAAAAGCTGCTAATATGAGTTTTTTGAAATTATAGATTATGACATAAAAGTTGTAAAAAATTTGTACTCTTAACAATTACCAAAAATCTCCAAATAACTTAAATTTAACATTCTCTATTTTAATTTACAAGGTGACATTTGAAAGCTAATATTTTTTTCTTTTTATTCTCGCACATTTATTTTTGCATTTAAATAACTCACATATACTTTTGAAGTAAAACATACTCTCATATATAATTTTAAAAAAAATATTTTTCCTTTAAATATGTGATATTAATACATATGCTTCAAATATCATTTAAATTTAATAATTAATTAAATTGTATTAAAAATAATTATATAAATAATAATTAATATATAGATCCTTCATATAGGTTTAGTAATTTTATATTATAAAAAATATTTTTATAATATAATTAGCATTAATATATACAAAATATTGATAACTAATAAATCATTCAAATAAGTATTGAATATGATCATGTCCTTATGTTTTAAATTTAATAATTATTAAAATTATATTAAAAAGATAATTTTACAAGTAAAAAATTAATACGTACATCCTCATATATGCTCAATAATAATATTAAAAAGGTACAAAATGTTAATAACTAATAAATTATTCAAGCAAGTATCAAATATAACTATGTCCTTATATGTCATTTTGCTTGTACAAATAATTAAGCAGCTATTAGTTAATTTTACCAAACACTTTTATACAATCAACTAATGTAATCTGCTATCAGCTATCCGCTAATTGTCAAATATAAATTCTCTTTGTTAAATTGTTGTTATGAATCAATAAAACACTAAATTTTAACTTTAAAAATTGAATTTCAAGTTATCTAAGTTCTTTAATTTTTTTAGTTCAAGTCAGTTAAATCTTACAACTTGAATAAACTGAATTGCAATTTTTAAATACTACTTGAGCCCCTAAGAGTTTCAAAATATGCAAATTAGTCACTCTCAACAAAATAGACAAATTTCAAAAAAAACTTCAAAAATTCAAAAAACTATAAAATACTACCAAATAATTTATAACTACTACTTATATAATTTAAATTTTTCAAAAAATCTCAAAAAGAGTTCAATTATAAAACTTTGTATTGTCCCAAAAATGATAAATTTGATGCTTTAAACAAATCAATTATTAAATCCACGAGTATTTTTTTTGAACAAATAAATCTACAAGAATTTTATTTTGCTTTTAAAGCGTTTTGAAATATATATGGTATTTCTCATTTCTTAATCATGAGGTTAGGAATTCAATTTCTACCAATAAGAATGGAGTACATTCAATGGCCAGACGTTTGTCTCTTAGTGAAAGCACCCGCAGCGAGAATATTAGTCACGTTATCGGCAATGGATACCTTAGTTCAAACAAAAAAAAGAAATATATATGGTCTTAGATTTATGTACTCTAACTTAGAATTTAGTCGTAAATTATAATAATGGTAATATTTAAATTTGACCTATTCTTTTAAATTTAAATAAAATAAATTTATTAATTCATACTTTTTCTTTGTTTGATAAGGTACAACACCTTACAAATAAAACTGGTCAAATTAAGCAAGTATATTTGGTCAGTTGGTCAAGCTGCTTATCTTTGTTCCCTTATTTCCCTTAGGTTATTGATTCTAAACCCACTAGGAATATCCCCTTCCTTCCCCTAAAGTTCTCGCTTTTCTTTCCTCTTGATAGAATTAAAATTAAAATTTATAAAAAAAATTACTCAAACTCGAGTCCCGTAATATGAATATCATTTTTTGGATACTTGTTTGATTCAATATGTATACATTTTTAAAAAAATTACTAAACAATTACCATTCATACAAAATATAATTATGTGTGAGATGTGAATCCATTTCTTATCATGCATAAATATATAATATTCCTTTTGTTCTAAAAAAAAAAAAAGGCTTACAAAGATATTTGTGCAAAAGAGAGAAAAACAAAAGTAAAAGTGTAAAAACAAATTAAAGATGGAGAAGACCTAAACAGGATCCACTTCTCCTGCTTTTACACTTCCATTGGCATTGGCCGCAATCTCTCTTCTTTTTACGAGGCCATACTTTACCAGCAAATCCCTCCCCCAATCCCCGATGTGCAGGACTATGTATGTTCCGATCCCACCGATCAACCCATACGCAATGGAGTAGCTCAGCGGCATCAAAATCAATGTCACAAATGCAGGGATTGCCTGCCTCATGTCCTCCCAATCTATTTCCACCACTGCCTTCATCATCAACACTCCCACCAGTATCAGCGGCGGCCCAACCGCCCATGCCGGTATCGACGCCAATAGCGGCGTGAAGAAGAACGCCAGGAAAAAGTATCCACCCACCGTTAGAGCCGTTAATCCCGTTCGTCCACCTTCTCGTATCCCTGTCGATGATTCGATGAACGCCGTCACCGGTGATGTCCCCAGCAGTGATCCCACGACGATCGACATCGCGTCCGACATGAATGCGAAGTATTGACCCTCGAAGTCTCCGTTGTCGTCTGTGAAACCGGCAAATCTAGCCATGGAGTATAGCGTACCGGTAGTGTCCAATATGTCAACATACAGGAACGTGATCAGAGCCTCCCAAAAGTAGCCTTTACCAATCGTGTCGAAACTCAACGCCCCAGCTGTACTTTCAATTAAATGGATGTCAACGACTTTTTTGAAATAGTCATGGGCCGAATTACCGGCGTCGGTGTCCGGAAAAGTCGTCACTTTCGTGTCACGGAACCACGAAACCGCCGTCACAAACACTATCCCGTAAATCATAGCACCCTTAATGTTTTTAACCAGGCAATAAGCTATAATGACAAAACCGACGATTCCAAGCCATAGCGTGGGGCTCTCCATTCTGTTACGTAGGCAAAAAATGTCGCCGGAGACTGTACCTCCGGGCATTAGACTGACGCTTGCGTTAGCCAATTCTATGACCGGAGCAACGGAAATCCGGGACGAACTCGGGCACCCAGCGAGGGTCACAAGGGTTGATGGATTATACCCGATTAATCCGATTCCTTGATTGTTTTGTAGCCCGATAAACGCAAGGAAAAGTCCGATGCCGGCGGATGAGCTGATCCGGACCGGTTTGGGAACCAATTTAGCTAACTTGGCCCGGAATCCGATCGCTGAAATGAACAAAAAGATCAACCCTTCTATGAAGACTGCCGCTAAAGCATTCTTGTAAGAGACGCTGCCCGACCCGTGAAACCCGACCACGGTATAGGCGAAATAAGCATTCGTACCCATACCCGGAGCCAACGCGAGGGGTAAATTGGCGAAAACACCCATGATTACGCAGCCAATAAGGGAAGAAGCAACAGTGGCTACTATGAGATCTTTACGTACTTTCTCCAAACAGGAAGCGTACCCCGGGTTAACCGGGTCGAATTTGCATGAAACATCGGGCTGAATGACTCTGAGGTTTGACCCGGTACAGTTGGATAATGGAACAGAAGGGTCGGAGCATAAAGGAACGCAATCTGAGACGCTGCAAGGACCGCCGGAGTCGGCGAGGATGGAAGCATTGACGGCTAAGATGTAAGCCATGGTGAGAAACGTGGTTGTGCCGGCACGTAACTCGGTTGTGAAAGTAGAGTTCCGTTCAGTGAGTTTGAAACGTTTCCCGACTTTACTACTGGCCACGGCCGAGTTGAGGCGGGTTAGGAACTTTTTGGGTGGTGGGTGAGGTTCCATGACCATTGAACATGAAAAGGAAGAAACTTTGTTAGCAGGAAACAAGAAAAAAGTATGGTGTTATATACAAATAGCCAAAGAAAGAGGAGAAAAGGTTTGGGTTTTTATTAAATTTCTGGGGAAAATTGATGTTGAGAATAGGGAAGAGATTCCACAGGGAGAAGGTGGGAAGGGATCTTCTTTTATCAGAGAAAGTATATGAGAATTTGAAGACGAAATGAGGCCATCATCGTCATCATCATCATCGATTCTTCTGATTTTTCACACAATTTTTAGGACCGCCTCATCCATACTTAATTACTCTATATTTATTAAAAAAAGGAAATAAAAACAATAAATATTGCAACAAACCAAGTAGGCTCCTCATTTACATTTATATATAAGTTTTTGGTCAGACTAAGACAGGATGAAGTTACCTCAGCATATGGTATTTTTCCTTTTGTTTACTTTGAATTATGTGCCTTGGTTTTCTTCAATGAACACATTAGGTAGTAATTTTATATTGATTTTGTAATAATATCAGCTTTTTTAGAAAGGAAGAAGAGACTTGTATTACCAAATGTTTAGTTAAAAAATCTCTTAAAATTTAGATGAAAAAAAAAGAATACTCTTGATAATTCTTACAAGCATAGAAGATCAACAATTAACCAACGTTCACCACGGACGATAAATTATCATGTAACAGAGCTAAAATTTTACTTGGAGGTGCCGTGAATACCCTACAAGCAAAATCAACCTCCCTTGAGAAAGACAAAGGCATAACTCGTGACAACTTAGCAAGACCATTTGCAACTCGGTTAGCCGTCCGACAAATGTGACAAATCTAAACCTCTCAATCTCTAGCTAGCAAGTCCAAAATAACATGCAAAATCAACGGGGAATCCGCAACCTGATATGAATGACGCCTCGAAAGCAGACAGACTACATCCAGATTATCCACCTCAAGCAACACACGACGAAAGCCCGACTCCCAAACCAACCACAAACCCTCAACAACACCCCATAACTCGGCCTCCAAAACTAAACCTCCAAAACTAAACAAATGCCAACAAACTTAGAAAAATCAAGCACCCATTCACCCAAATTATTTCGCACCACGCCCCCGCACAAAGCCAAACCAGAGCGACAATTACGAGCACCATCGAACTCAACGTATACCACCCGTCCGGTGGCAGCTGCCACCGTGCCTGTACCTGTGAGCCTGCAGATCCTCGTGGCGCAAGCCTATGCTCGGTCTCAAATGCTTGAAGACACTGATTGTGCAAACGATAACTCTCCTCCCATACATTGAAGACATTAAGTTGTGTCGGGTCAAATAAAAACAAATTCTTGTGCTTTCATAACATCCAAAGAACCGCACCGGAAAACACATCCCACTCCTACATATTATTAGCAAAATATGAAGGGGACTTTAAATTCACCCTTAGCCAATCCTTCAAATCCAATGTGAGAATCTCAACCTTGTTCACTCGTACGGTAGACATCCAAATTGCATAAGCCGTCTGGCTGTGTCGGAGGAAATGATCAAGAGATTCCTCCATATCCCCGCATTCACCACACACTGTGGAGTACGACATATGACACCGAGCTTGCTCAACATTAGTGAGTACGCGACCACTTGCAACCAACCATAAAAACATACGAATTCGAGGGAGGCCCCTAAACTTTGCAACAATCTTCCAAATATTCTCATGAGACACATGATCAACCCCTGCACAAAGGTCGTACGCTGATCTCACCGTGAATTGTCGCTTGTCGAATCTCGCCCAACCAATGCCATCGGCCAGGCCAACTTGCCTCGGTGTCATTGTGGCAAGCAGCCGATGAAGGACCTCATTGGGCAGCAACCCTTCCAGCTCTTGCCACTTCCAAAAGCCCCGCAGCATCAACCATGTTCTCCATACTCACAAAAGGTAAGGCCGGCACCAAAGACGGATTGACAACAACATCGATCAAAGGGCCAACATCCCCTAGCCAAGCATCTTTCCAAAAGTCGATCGAACGGGCATCGCCAACGGTTCAAACCAAACTATCACGGACATACGACCATACTAAACTCACCCCTTTCCAAAGGTGAGAGCAGCTGACCCGATGAATCTCAAAAGGAACCACTTCACGCCATTTATACTTTAATCTCAAAACTTGCGCCCAAAGCTGATCTGAATAACGCACAAGATTAAAGGCAAATTTCATCAAGAATGCGACATTTTGCTTCTCAAGTACCCTGAAGCCTAAGCTCTCATTCGAAACAGGCGAACACAAAACATCCCTACAGACCAAATTAACACCACCACTACCATCCGAACCCCAAATAAACGCATGAATGATTTTTTCAATTTCCAAATAAAAACCCTTTGGCAATAAAGTAGTCTGCATTGAGTAGTAAGGAATCGACGACAACGCCGACTTGGCCAAAGTAACACGTCCAGATAAAGAAAGACTCTTGGAAGACCACCCTGATAACCTATCACGAACACGTTGAATGACATAGTGATAAGTAGCCTTAGTGACGCGCGCATGCAGCAAAGGGACCCCGAGGTACCTACCCAAATCAGAGACCTCTTCGAATAAAAGACATTCGTTTTAATGAATATTTTAATTTAAACAAGACATAATAAATACTATTTACATAAGTAGAATATGAATTGCAAAAAAACATGGCTAATTAGCATTAATCATGTAATTATTAGGATTGTTTTAGCATGGAGGGTGCATAGAGTAAAGCTTTCTAAAACAACGTGAGGATGAATTGGTTTGGACGGGATCTGAAATATGAAACAGTAGTAGTGAGTGCCAGCTACTGTAGCAACTTGCAAACACGTTGCCAGTTTTCACATAAATTAAAGCAAAAAAAAAAATCAAAATAACGTATAGAGTTGACTTTCATTATTTTAAAAAAATATTGAAGTCACACACATATACAGTATAATTGAATCGAAATAAATATTAAGTAAAAAAGTCATAATCCATTGGAAATTAGAAGTGTTAGGTGGGAATGGTGTTGTATATCGACTAAACGTGATTATGGATTGTTTCACACCTCTTCCATTTGGGTCAAAGTATCTGACCTCAGCTGCCAACTGCAATTCAATTTTTCTACCATGAAAAAATATGACCAAGTACATAAACAAAACATTTTAATGAAATTAAATTATTAAAATATTTCTCCCATTCTTTAATTATCATGAGAAAGAGAAGAGTATGCATTGTAGTTGTCAGCAGTTACACATTAATTACATAAGGTTTGAAATGGGCTTCATAAATAATAAATACATAGTTGTGTTCCCACTTCCCACTATTTCAGGATCTGTGGTTCCAACATAATAGTCAGGATAACTTGGCTGTCACTGTTAATCCACATGTTCCTTTTTTTTTTGTTTTTTTTTTTGGCGGGTATCAACTTTCATAATCCATTCACCACATGGCTTCTTCTTTTTTCAACCAAATAAAACAAATTTTAAAAATAATCCTATCAAATTTATTATAATTTTGATCTTTCCATTACAAATTTACAAATAATCATATTTATATTTATTAAATCCACTATCTCACATCATAATTTATATGCATTGAAACAAAATAAGATGTTTGTTTTTCACCTTATTTCCCAAGGGCACCAAAAGCATCTGCATTATCAGCTGGTATAGCTTTGCCCTATCTACTATCTAGGATGTGTGTGTGAGATATATTTCAAAAAACATGATATATATATGGGTTAGGATCCACTCACATCATGTAAAACTCAATAAGTTGTACACTTTTTTGAATTGTTGGATGAGTAAGATTATTTTTCTTATTTTTGTTGCGATAATCTTCTCATTTCCTACAATTAATCTCAGCTGTCCATTTACATTCATCTAACGGTCCAAAAAAATATAAAACTTTCAAATATATATGATGTAATTATAAATGAATTTTACATGTTGCAAGTGATTTTTTTTGATAAATCCTAAATTTAATCCTAATTTTATCTAAAGGAAAGAGGAATGATGGACTTTAGGGGAGGGAATAGGTGCTCCTGGTGGTTCTAGAACTCACGACCTAAGAAAATATAAGAGAACAAAGATAAGCAATTTGACCAATCAGTCAAATTTACTTGCTCATGGTGTATGCGAATTTTAACTCCCATATATATATATATAAGTAATGATTCTCCTCCTTATACTTTACTCATTTTGAAGATTAAAGTTTTTTGAGTTTGAGGTTGTTATAAAAATAAATTTCACATCAGCCAACATACTGGTTTTTTTTAATGGGGTTAGTTATTTGAGTTAAAGAATAAAACTAACAATATAAGGAAGACTAAATTATTTTCAAAAACAAATGCAAGGATTAAATTTCAAAACCCAAAGTATATAAGGACTAAGTTCTTGAAGTAAATATGGTGCAGGGATGAAAAGCGTTATTTGGCCTATATTTGTATATATGAAAAGACAATTAATATTAAGGTAGCAACTTCACGAGACGAATGCCCTCGTTCTCTAGAAATTATTGATGAACCTTGTTCACTATCTCATTCGTAGTCTAATTAATCAAGTTCGTTCATCTCAAAATAACTACTTAACAACTACTCACTCTCTAATTACATATAAAAAAGAAGTAATGATTTACATTGAAAAAAAAATAAAATGGACAAACATAATTAATTATGATCACAAATAACGTGGTGAATAAGATTCATATAATAATTTCTCATCATTCGCGGACATAGTACGTTTAGAGTATTCAATGCTCTCATCTACTACTCCCATAAAAGCATGATATTTAAGCCCTCACGATTTGCACAATGGGAACACATCACTTCCTGTTGTGAGCCCTGTATTTAAGGGCACTATTATTTTTGTCTCCTACTCCATTTTATACCATGCATAAGACATTCTATCCCTTATTCCTTCAACACAAAAAACTACATGTTTAAATGCATTTAAATTATTAATAACGGTACTAATAAATTAAAATTTAATTGACTTGACCATTTTGGAATTCAGATAAATCTCAAATACATGTATACTTTTATATTCAAATATTTCAATACGTTTTTATATGTTTTAAAAATTTTGTCACATATGTCAACAGTCTCTAAAACAAGTGGTTAAAAGCTCACAGTTGACACATTCCCTTCCCATAGGTTGTGGGTTCCAAAACCCAATAGGAGCAAATTTTCCCTTCCCCTTTGGTAGGAATTGTTCAAAAAAATTGTCACATATGGCTAGGGACAATGAGATTTATGAAGGTTTTTGGGTTTTGATAGTATGCTAATCTCAGTGAAAGTGTTTTGTTTTTCTTTGCACATCTGTATGAGATTTTTAGTGGACTAGTCCTCTTTTTTTCTCTCTATTTTTGATGAATTGTATTCGTAAAATCTTTCACGGTGTTTAATAAAATGCAGTTGTCATTGTTCCAAAAAAATGTCACATTTTGTTTATTTTTATTGGTTTTTCAAGGTATTCACAGAAGCGAGTCCAATAATTAATCTTTCACGTCCTATATACTCATATAAGAGTAGATGTTGATCACAAATTTTAACATTGTTCCATACACAACGCCAGAGACGAGCCTATTCAATTAGTGGGAGGGCTATGTCCCCTCACCTCACCCTTCAAAAAAAATGTCCTTTAATTTATTTAAGAAAAATATATAAGATAATTATACATTATCCCTAATTTTTAAAAAAAAATGTTTTGCTCCTTGGTGTTTTAGCTCTGTCCCTGCTTAGGGTGATAATCGAACCCTCGACCACTAATTAAGGTAAGAAAAATCATTACCATCTCACCTAAGCCTCATAGTTTCAAACAAATTATTTTTTTAGCATTGGTTTCTATAGTTAATAATTTTTTTCGATAATATATTTCAATTTACCAGCTAACAAATATAAAAAATATTTATTTTAAGATTTTTAAAATTATTCTTTAGTTTAATAATGCCCATTTTAAATATGACTCGTTAATATTTATAGTGTAGTGCATGAAATACAAGCAAAATTTTAATGCATCATATATAGTAATTTTAGTATGTTGTGATACCCAAATTTAAATTATAGAATTGCAAATTGCACATATTTTTAGTAGTGGAAGGATTTGGTTGAAGATTTCAAGGTATAAAAATACCGTGTACCATGGCAATCATTAATTGTAGTCTTGTAATTAGAAAATACATGTGTATGGGGCCTATAAGTTTGGCAAGCTTCCACTAATGAAAACCAGAGTTTATTACTTATTAGTAACTTAACAGAAAACTAAAAAGCATTAGACTATATCATTTTCCTCTTTAAAAATGTGCTTTGGTTATTTTAAATATCTTTCTTGACACTATGAGCTAAGAAAAATCTTAACTTTTAACAGTTTGAGGGATGCGTTTTGATGATTATAGTTTCTACATTCTTAAAGTATGTTAATAGTATAGTGTAAAGTCCAGAGACAGAACTAGAATTAAACAGTGAGATATAAAGACGGTCTAAATTTTAATTTAACATGGACTTAATTTAAAATTTGGATGGAATAAGACTTAGTTTAACAAGTATTCAAACTAAAAGTAACAAAAATTAGCATTAGACAATTTTTTTTGAAAGTGCACGAGTCTCTCATGTGCCCTTAATGGCTCCGTTCCTAGTAAAGATAAGATTTGTATCATACTTTGATGTCTATATTAACTTGATTATGCAAGGATATATTCTTATTAATATTATTTTAAGAAATTATTTATACCATTTTAATATTTGACACCATAATTGAAATTTGAAAATATCTTTTTTAAATTTTAATATTGCAAATCAAAATTTTGATTCCACCACTAAATACAACAAAAGACAATTGTTTTTTCTTCTTCTTTTAAATAAATAAAACAAATGGATACCATTGGAGCTAAAACTTAATCTTACTTTGTGATTCTTGAAATCGCAATGCATGATTAAGGTTGGAATCATATGGGCTAATGATGTTGAAATTTCCTTTTATTGTGATTATGACAAGCACATAGTAATCAATATATCTACTGATATTTGTTATATGTAAAAAGCACTACGTGTGCTTGCCATTGGGCAAAAAGGCTTCCCCAATCCTTACCATCTAAGAAACTTTTTTTCTCCTTAATTACTTCAATATGCACTATGTAGGCCTACACGATTGTCGATTGTTAGCTAAAGTGATTAATTCAATCTTATGTACCAAAAATAATACATAATTTAATCTTACTTCCCAACTATTTATTCAAAATCCCTCCGACATGACATGCATTTGTTCTTGGACCCTATCTTCTCCACTTGTACACTCATGTATAATAATATTCTTTTGTATCGCAAAAGTCACGTTTGTTCATAAAAATTCGAAATATCGGTACTAAATGGTAGGTAAACGTACTGATAAAATTTACTCAAAATGATATGGTAACTTTATCGATAAAATTAGCGGTTAAACAAGACGGTTACAGTTATAATTTTTAGTTAAATGAATAACTAAAAAAATTGATAAGAAAATTAAAAATTAATTTTATACTGATATTCAATTACTAATTATTACTAATATGACAAATTTCATATGACACACAAAATGAAATATATACGACATTATCAAGTATGACAAATTTTAATGGAACAAAATTAGTTCTATTAACAAAATTAATTTTGTCACGTTCCTTACATTTTTCGTATATGTTGATTATTAATGAAGTTGTATTGTATTTTAATTAGTTTAATGGAGTTGCATAAACTTTGGAGATTTAATTAGTCTATATGTTTTTATTAAACATGCACAATATTTTAATTTTCCTAAATATTTTTATTGCTTTAAACTTTGAAGAAAATTTTCATTATAAATATTGAAGACTTTATTTGAATTTTTTTAGTTGATATTTTTTAAATTGTTAAAATTAGTATAATAAATATATATTATTTGTAGTACTAACAATAAAACGATTCATGATTAATCGAGTAATTGTATCGAATAAATTAATTAACCGTTTAGACAATAATCAATAGACAATAGCGGTTCAATAAAATGTCAAGCTGAATTTTTTTTAAATAAGTCAAGTTGAGATTTTCGATAACCATATCGATAAACTATTTTACGTGAACCACCCATAAATACCCCTAACAAGTGTCATATTCGATGCGAATGAAAATACAAATTGGCTTCAAATCAGTAACAGTTAGGGTTGTGAATTACAAAAATATTAGAGATATAAATTAAATAACTAATAAATATATAAATTAAATTATATAAAAAAATTCAAATCGCAGCCCAATATCCCTTGACCCATCCATAAAGCCAATGCAGGACAAATTCAGCTCTTTTGGGAAATGTGATGTGAATGAAAGTACAAATTGGCTTCAAATCACTTCAAACAAAATGGTTAGCTTTGGGGAATCAAAACATCTCTTTATTAATATTCTTATTAATTTTTAAATTTCATAAACTAATAAATTTGCTATAGATTTATGATTTACACATCAGTACTTCTACTTGTTTCTTTATCCAAAATCTTAGATCGTAAAATATTTTTCTTTAAATATTTTTGAATTCTTTTATTTTTCTTGAGCAAGTGCATATTGTCAGTCGTCACGCCTGAGAACAAAATATAATATTAATTTCATATCAAAAAATAGAAGTCTTGAAATATGACTACGGTGACACTGTACATCCTATTAAATTTTAAAAAGAGAGTAATCTCGTGACAATATATTTTTATCACTCTCAAATAATACATTGTCATTTGCTGTGTATCTAATATAACATTTCATTTCAAGTGACTTATTGGTTTGTATAAATGGCTTATACATGTACAAATTAAATGTTACTTGTTAATTTCGGATTTTTAACCTCAATAATTAAAAATTATTATGCACATATCGGATTTTTAATTTTAATGTGATTCAATCTTACGATTTTATAAATAAAAAAAGTAAAATATAGAATCCGTAACTAAATTCAATTCATACTATCACTTCAGTTAATGTAAAAAATAATCTAATTTTACCATATTTTCTTATACTAACTAAAATATCCTCTATTAAAAAATAATTATCTAGAGATCCGCTAATTGATATAATAACCAAAGATGTTCATGTTGTCCATTTGACTTAAAAAGGTAAAATTCCTCTATTTAATATAAAAATAATTATATTGTTAATAAGATGAATGTTCAAAACCGGTCCAATGGGTACTCAGAGGTCTAAAAAGCTCATAATGCAAGTTAAAAAGGTAGAAACGAGAATGAAACATAGTAATAACATGATAGTAATATTGGACTTGTTGGACCTCTGAATATCTGTTGAGCCGATTTTAAACAGCTCTAATTAATAATATTTGTGATTCTCAAGCCACATATAAAGGGAAATGAAAAAGAGAGAGGTGCAAAGTTAGGATCTCTCACCACAAAGATTTTATTATTTTCCCTTTTTCTCATGCTTGGACACATATGATGTGAATTTTAATTTTAGGCCACTTTTCCACTGCTAAAGATACCTTGAAGGGTTTATTGACCTTAAATCTCCTTCAAACCGGTAGGCATGAGTACAACTTATGTTAATTGGTAGCCAATGAAATTTAAAAGTTTTACGTACTACAAATCGATTGAATTTGAAAAGAAAAAATCTTGGACAATCTTGTTAACCTAAATATCTGTCATCTTCACAACATAGGATTAACCATATTATAAATTATGCTATATGGTTTCTTTATTTTCTGTAATTTTTATTACATTCGAATTTGATATCTATTTGAATATGAAATTAAAGAGTATATCCTCATGTGTAAAAAAGTTTTATTTTTTCAAAAAGAAGGGTAAACGTTCATCTTACTCGTCTTGAAAGTAATTCGTATTAACAACCTCAAAGGAAGGGGAATTTTTTTAAACAGTCTCGGGTAATTACAAAGATAATATTTGTTTACTTTTTCTTAACCATTTGATAAGTCACATATACATTACAAACAAAATTGCTCGAATTGAATTTTTTAAAATAAATATTATTTACTTTTTTACTAGACTTACTCATTGAGTTTCAGAAGAGAGGAATTGAAATCACATAGAGATGTGCATACACTCAAATTTTAAATTAATTAATCTAATTTAAAAATATATTTTTATCGTATATTTTAAAAATAATGCCAAACTGATCGAAAGAATGTGGATGAAAGCTAAGGAATATGTTGATTAGAATAAGATAAAAACTTCAATACATAGGTTGTAGTTTACACAAGCTTTTAGTTTTATGGGTTAGAGATTTAGTTTAGACTTTAGAGTTTACGGGATTGAGTTGTAAGGTTTAGACTTTAAGGTTAGTGTTTAGAATTTAAAGTTTAGGGTTTAGTTTTTAGGGTTTAGATTTAATTTTGATACACAGACTGTGTAAAATTTATTTATACAAGGTTGCATATTTATACTATAAACCCAAATCCTAAATTACTAAACATGAACCCTGAAAAACTAAATCATAAACTATAAACCGTAAATTTTAAATACCAACCTTAAATTCTAAACCATAAACCCTAAACTCTAAACTAAATCCCTAACCTCTAAATTATTCTAGGAGTTTAAATTTGATACATGAATCGTATAAAATAAACTTTACACAGCCTGTATATTAATTTTTTTCTAATTTATAATATAAATAAATAAATTTGTGTAAAATTTATTTTACACGATCTATGTATCAAATTTAAACCCTTAAAATAATTCAAAGGCGTGAAATGAATATTATGGAATCACATATAATAATTGACCTAAACCTTACAAACTCTCAAATCACCCATCTGACATGTGTTGTTTGCTCCTCTCATGACTTGTCCCATAATCGTTGCACATGAGTAATAATAATAAGTAATTTAATTTAGTTGATTTGTTCGAAAACTTTTAAAAAAATGGTATTTAATAAATTAAATATGAAATTTAAATGATTTAATTTGTTGAGTTGAATCAAAGAGTTTTTCCGATTCATGTAAACATGGAGGGGAATGAAGATATGAAATGATGAATATAACGTCAAGTCAAATATTGAAGTGAATGATGGGTTGGGCAAATAACAAGTGGAAAACTAAATTTGGTTGAAGATAGATCCAATTCCTTCCTTTCTCCTGGGAATTTCACCTTTCTTTTTTATATTCTCTGGCCTTTACTTTTTAGATATATAATTTTGGTCATTCATTATCTGGACATGTGGACTCCTCATTGCCTGATAAATCATCTCATGCCACCATGTTATGCATTCATTAAATGAGGAATATTTATTAGGATAGTCATTTGTTATTTTGAATTAAGTATTTTATCTATGATTTAAAAACATACATGCTATACATCATTAAATGAGGAATATTTATTAGGATAATCAATTGTTACTTTGGACAAGTATTTTATCTACGAAATTACATTTATTGAATTAATTTCTCCATTTGTCACAAAGTTGCGATTCTTTGCTAGGGAAAAATTTTGATACACAAACTAAAGTTTACACGTGCCTTTTAGTTTTAGGGGTTAGTGTTTTAGTTTAGGGTTAAAAGTTGTAAGGTTTAGAATTTAAGGATAGTGTTTAGAATTTAGTGTATAAGGTTTAGGGTTTAGTTTTTAGCGTTAAGGTTAAAAATTTACGATTTGGGTTTTTGTAGTGTAAAACACAGGTTTGTGTAAGCATGTGTATCAAAGTTTTACCCTTCTTTGCTAACTCAGTTTTTGGAGATGATTTAACTGATTAGTTTAATTCAAACACGACACGTTTGTACTGTACACATGTGAGGTATAAACTAATTCAAACACAAATCTACGAATACAAATACTACAAATACTTTATTTAAAGTTTAGAATAAGATTTAATGGTAGGGTTTAAGATTATAATTTAGAGAACTGAGGTATAGTATGTTTTTTCAGATTAAGGGTTAGGATTAAGATTTAAAGAATAAAAAATAGTGCTTTTTTGAGGTTTATGGTTTTAAAATTTAGCATTAGGACTTAAAATTTATTTCTTTAGTGTTGCACATTGAAAGGAGCAACGAAAAGGAGCAAAAGATTTTTGTTCGGAATCTCCATGCAAGCGTCAAAGGCCATCTAGTTTCAGAAAAGCACATACGAAACATTTACTCTTGAGAGAATACTGAACATTTACCCTACATTCTAAACACTAACATTAAATTCTAAACCCTACAACTTAAACCCCAAAACTTTAAACCTTAAACTAAAACCCTAACACCTAAAACTAAAAGGCAAGTGTAAACTTTAATTTACATAGCATGTGTATCAAAGTTTTTTCCTTAAAAATATAATGGATTATTAAGTATTTAAAATCAAAATCCAAGAAACAATGTCTAATTTGTCTAATATTTATATTTATAGGAACCTAAATTGTTATTGACCAAAATTTTTAAGGGCACGAGTACTATTTTTGTAGTTCAACCCCTACTTGAATAAATATTTAATAAATGATTGTATTTTTTATTTAGATACTAGGACGAAATTTTAGGAAGAAAAACGTCCAAGAATTGAAGCTGACAACAAAATTTTATTATCCCACAATATAAATACAGATGAAGAATCAAAGGCCGAAAGACACATAAACTACATTGCTTTAGCAGGAAATTTGAACAGTTTGAGCTCCATTGTCGGCTTGGTATCTAATGTACTTTGCCATTCAGGTAGCAAATTTCTGAAGCAAAGAATGAAGGACCTGTACGAAAAAAACGAGGAATATATGGACCCGGTTGGCAACATTGCTCACAATACAATGGTCATCGAGAAATGCATTGCAAAGCAGATGAAAAATACAAAAAACAAGAAGCAATCAAACAGGTAATTAGTTTTTGAAGTAGCCAACTGAGATAGATTTCAAAACAAATATCCAAAGAAGCAACAACATAAATCACCCAAAACAGCCGGTTTTCCAATGTTACTGCTATATGGTCGTAAAATTTGTCTTATTTTTTGGTTTGAAGGTCACGGTTTCTTCTTGTTTTGCTTTGCCATCGGAAGAGATATGTGGATGAACCCAAACTTTCTCCTCTGGTTTTGATCATCTCCATGTTCTTTTTGACGATCATGTATTTGGGGAAATGGCTGATCTTCCCTTAGTTCATGAAGCATTTGACTCAAAGCTACCTTTTGCCTTTCTGCAATGTGGCCTTCATTAGGCCTTTTCAGCACACAGTCTTCAGGAGTAACGTGTTGTTTCCTACTCAGAATAACCCTCATTGAAACTGTTGGCCTTAGAACAGGCTTTGGTTCATTATCCATCATTGGGTTTTGCTTCTTCATCGGTTCGTTTAACGGTGATTGAGGAATGCACTGATGTTGATGTTGATGTTGATGCTGGTGATGAGGCTGTGGGGAGTGGAAATGGTTGATCCTAGTGGCATTGTAAATTACCTGTTTTTTCTCTTCTTCTTCTGGAATCCATCTCCTGAGAGCTTCTACAGCTTCAAGTTGCTTTCTGTTTGTGATTTCGACTCTGTTAAGAGCCTCTTCCAATGCTTGTTTACTATGTTTAACTTCTTCTGAAGCTTCCTCCAGCTTCCTCAGGATTGACAGTTTGGAGATGTTTGCTTCAGCAGATTTGTGCACTGCATGGATTACTTTCCTGTTAGAAACCTCTTCAGCCCTTATAACTTGCAGGGTTCGAGGCGACGGTTCTGGTTCCGGCAGGGAAAATCCCGATGAATTGTCATTGCTCGACAAACCCTTCATTCCGGTAAGGGCATTCATTTCAATTAGAGCAAGTGCCTCAGCTGCCCTGGCTGCTTCCTCCATCTTCTTGGCTGCAATCCACCTCAATTCAGCAGTTCTGCTATAGGGCCTATTTTGTTCATTCCTTGGCACTGGCATTGATCTTGGAACTTCAGTTTTCGCAGGATTGACCATTTTCTTAAACTGCTCGAGCTTCGAATTGTTGTCAATCCGAGGTTTCACCTTCACCCCTGCAAACTTACAAGTTAGCCTCTCACGGGTCATTTCAAGTAAACTTTTCTCTTGCTTCATTTTCTTATTTAGAGACTCAACACAAGTTTGAATCACCCCAAGATGGTTGATAGTTTTACCAAGGTTGAGTTTTGCTTGTTTCAACTCCATCAAGATCAAATCGGGAGACGAAAGAGGGCAGGGATTCGAACTCCCGATCCGGATCGGTTGGTAGTGTTCCTTGTTCATTTCTTTGATAGCAGGAGATGGCATTGGCATGTAGTGTTCATCTGGGGTCATGTATTTGAAAGCTTCATTTTGGAGCTGTCTCTTTAAATCTTCCACAACCCTTTTTGTAGTTCCAAGTTCTTCAAGCACATCCAGAGTCTCCAATTCTTTCACAATCAGATCTTTCTCCAATTCTGCTGCTGCTGCTTCAGCTTTCTTTATGTCAAACTCTTCAATTCCGTTCTGCACATATACATTAAACTTGTACATTAACTGAATCTGAAAATTAGCAGGACAATGACAGCTCTCAAGTTATCTACGTCACTTTCAAACCATGCATATATAATTTTAGACAACAATTAACTCTCTACAAAACAAACAATACCTTTCTTACATCATATGTAGACAAATTAAAAGCAAAAAAACCTTACATATGCCTCTCCAAACTTGTACAACAGCACCCAAGGTCCGCTGCCACCAAACCGGGTTACAGCCTCCTTAACCGACCCGAAAGGCGGTGAGGCATCGATCTCTGCTCTCAAACTAACCCTCGGTGTTCCCGCATTTGAGTCCCCGGTGCAAAACTCAAAATTCTAAGAGCCGGACTCGGGTCTCACCTCCTGGATTCCGGGTGTACCTGGAACCCCTTCCATGGGGGAGCCTTGAGGCTGTGCTGCCATTGCATATGCACAGAAATAAGCTTGGAGAATGAATAATAGTGTAAAAAAATGTTAGTGTCAACTTGAGTGTGAATGCAAAAGAGAAGGAAAGCTACATTATGAGAAATCAAGAATCGTGCATGATTATGTCCATAGTCCCAGCAGGTGAAAGAGAAAAGGTGGCAGAATGATTCAATTTCTTCTTTCTCTGGGTGATTCAATGAGGTAGGATGTTTGATTGACATTGATTGTTGGGGTATGATTCTGAGAGTTTTGAATTTAAACAACTAATATGCTGATAAATCAGCATATTACCATGAGTTTGGATTTACATGTGATGGGTGGCTTTATAAACATTTGGCCGTTGATTGCGGTTTTTATGTGGTTTATTTGGAATTAAGGGTGAGCATTCGATCGAGATAATGTTACGCTACTAATTAATTTTAGTTCAAACGATTTTTTATAATCAAATGGATTACACATATATTTTTCTTGCCAATACTGATATTTTGTTTTGCAGCTGTAATCACCTATTTTTGTTCGAGCATCAAGCCCAATTAAAAAAACTACATCAGATATGGGAAGACGCTAATTACATCGTATATGGGAAGATTGACTCATGACGAATTTTCGTTAGGATCTGAATATTTTTGGGCCATGATGTCTTCTTAAGAACTGACCGTTTTTCAGTTAACTTTTCAACGCATCTTGAAACGCTTCAATTGGACATCGGGAGCTCAAGATATGTCCGTTTTACTGAACACAACGCGCGAGTCTAATACGGGAATTTAATTTTATTATAAATTTTCAAACATTTCCCTATTTGTTTTGATTAATTTAGGACCATATTGAATGTAAGTAAAGTGGTTTGGTGCCCAAGTAAAGGCATTATTCTCTTTTCAAAAATAATTAACATTGATGTAGAAGCATTGAACAAAGAAAATACGCAAGAAACATTCTTGAAAGGAATAAGAAGCAGAAGATTTTTCCTAATTTTTTTTCTTGGTTCGAGATTTCATTTCTTTATTTCTTGCTCTTCAATTTTTATTTCTTTAATTCTCGAATCTTCACTTTACATTTCTTTTAATTATGCTCATGTTTAATCTATGTTTTTAATTTGTTTCATTTTGTTTTGATTTATTTCAGTTCGTCCTTTTATTGTCTTATATTTTAATTTTTACGTTATTCAATTTTTGCCCCGTTTATTTTCGCATTTAACCCTTTGTTTATTCTTTTATGTCATGTAAATAAAATTTACTTTTTAGGTTAATATATGTTATATGATGATATAATTTTCATATAAAATTGACAAAAAGGAAAAACTTGTAAATAAATTAATTATAAAATTTACTTTTTAGGCTAATTTTCCTTGTAAATATTAATAAGTTTTAGATGACTTAATTAAACAACTTGCCTTGTAGGTTAGCTATAATAAATGACCTAGATTTAGATTCTTTAAATAATTTGTTTCTTAATAACTAACTTCGTAGATTATTTAGAAAAGTAAATGAACACTATGCTTAATTGTATGCAATTAAATAAAAAAAATTTTAGGTAATCTTTTAGAAAGGTAAATATTTTCCCCCTAAATGTAAATAATTAATTAAAGCCTTAGGATTAATTATCCTAAACATGTAAAATTAATATTTAACCTTTAACATTAAATCACTCATAAAAAATTAAAAGACCATAAAATGTCATTTAAAAAAGGATTTCATTACATCACGAAAAATGAGATATTTTCTCAATTAGAGTTAATTCGGTCTTTTTCTAGCCATTGTACGAAAAACGAGATATTTTCTCAATTAGGGTTAATTCGGTCTTTCCCTAGCCGTTGGAGAACGGTCAAAACTCCTATGTGAGACTATATTTTTGGATTTTAGGAATTAATGTCTTAATCCCTTTACATCTAAAATTGACTAGGGTTTCCTCAGCCGTGAGTGAATTCGAGTCACTTTTGGAACTTTGTGAATTTTTTTCTTTCGGATTACCAAAGAAAATATTAGTGATCAAGTAAGCGTCATTCTTTGTGAATTCGAGTCACTTTTGGAACTTTACGTCTAAATTTCATATTTTTTATATCGTGTATATATATCAGGAAAAATGAAGGACTTGACTCGAACTTAAAAATTAATCCACTAATTATTAAAATTTTGAGTTATTCGAATTTTTATTTTACAAATCAAACTATATTTGAAATTTTTTTGAGTTGAGTTTATAAAATTTAGAGTCGAATTGAAAATTTTATTTTTTTCAAGTCAAGTCGAGTTTTGCTCACCCCTACCCACATTGCTGATGAGTTTTGAGTGTGCCTATTTGTGAGCATTATGTGCATAGACATACAAGGGAGTGCTTAGGGACCACAAATGGGATGGGCGGGTGTGGATATCTCTCCTTATATTTGTACTCACCTGAAATTTTCATATTTACCACTTACTCATTCTTTATGGTGGGTACAATTTTCAATTTCACACTACACACGCTGGTACATTTTTATATCCATCTCTCGAATTCGACCCGACATAAATATTCTTTTTTTTTTCATTTTTATTGAATAAAATAGGGGGCTAATTGAAAAAATTACATATAGAGAGGACATTATAATAATTATTTATTTTTATTAGACAAAATAGAGAGCTAATTAAACTCTTATTTTGGGTCGAATATTTTTCACTATAAACACAAACTGACTGAGCTTTTTTAAAAGAAATCCCTAATCATCTCGAGTTAGGTTGGAACTCGTCTAGTCAAGATCAAATGACCATCCCTAATTATTAATAACATGCAAAAACTTGAAAGAAAGAAAGAAAGAAATAGGAATAATTCTAATTCCATTACTTTTTTTAGCACAATCTCTCATAAACAAGACCTTAGCCATTGAACAATTATGGAAGAAATCAAACAAAAAAACACTCAGAACCTATTTCAGAATCTTAACTGACACAAACAAACAACCGCTTCAAGGAAACAAAATTCCCACTTTTTATTTTCTTCTACACTCCATAGGCAAAAGCACATCAATAACCCCATCATGTATTAGTTCACCCTTCTGCAGTTCTTCCTCACCTCTCCGCTTGATCCTGTAAGGGGACTAATGTCTCCCATCTTGATCATTGCCGCAACGAAATCCGAGTTGAATGTGCTCGGGTTGTTACCGTAATCACGAACGATTGAATCCGTGGATCCGCCGTTGAACAACTGTTGATCGGGTGGAGAAGTCCTCTGTTATTGACTAGGTTCTTGAAGTAATTGTTGTCGAATGATGTGGGAGTTTGGACATCAAGGGGTGCCAAATTATTGTCCCCTGAGCCCGTTGCTCTTGGGCAGTTTCTTTGCCTTGTTTGAGCAAAGGAAGCGTCAATGTTGCTCTCGTTGTATATGCGAGCCCTGAATGATGTGCACCTTGCTTGTCCAATTGTGTGTGCCCCTGAACACTTGAGACTGTTAGGATACGGGTTTAACTATTGGATACAAGTATATTCAATACTATGTCCAAATATGTATTCGACACGGGTCAAAAATAAAGAGTTCGAATATCATAATATCATACGACTATGTAGTTGTAGTAGAGGGAACAAACCAGATAAAGCAACCAAGTCCCTGGTGGAAAGTCCAAGAGCATTGAACCGGGAAATGAGCTGGTTCAAGTTCGAAGTCGGCTGAGGAATGCCGTTATTAGCCGCGGACTGGCTAGCAGTTCTTGCATCTCGTCTTCCAAGTTTCACATTCCAGCTGGGTCCTCCCAACTACAGATCACAAAACAGGGTATTCTCTAAATTACTTGCTCACTAAGATCCTAGCAGTTATGGCCAAGATATGTTGAGGACTTACAATTTCAACAGAGTCTCTAGCAGCAATGGCCAAGATATCCGCACAAGACACTACACCAGGGCAAGCATTCTCAACTGCGGATTTGATATTGTCGACGACATCGAATCCACGAGCCGAGTTTCGATTCGGGTTAGCGTTTTTCTCTCCGGTGAATGACGAGGTGTCGTCGAGTAGCAATGATCCGTCACATCCCTATCATGATAAATCAAGGTACATATTGATTAGTTACCTACCACCAAGTCAAATCCATTAGGATAGGTATCATAATATAAAGGTCAATCCGGTCGGTTTCCTTTGATACATTACATTGACAAAGCAGTCATGGAAGAATAATCTTAGCAGAGAAGCACCAATACGGGCCTCTTTGTTGACAGCAGACCTGACGGTGGATTTGACAGTGGAAAGCATGTTTGGGCATGATTTTGAGTAAAAATTGGTCGAGAGTTGAGCATTGCTTCTTCCCAATACAACCGCAAGGAGAAGCAATGTCAAACAAAACTTGGAAAAACAAGCCATTTTAGTATTAAGCAACAAACACTGGAAAATTTGTATTTGCTTAATTTTGGCTTGGGAACAAAGTGTGCCAAACCCATGGCTTTATATACACAAAATTTTCTCCATCCCATTGAAAGCTAGCACTATAGCCTGTAGGCAGGTTACCTAACGCGTAGACTGTTGAAATCAGCATGCAAATTCCGCTTTCAGCTTTTCAAAAGATTATCACAAATTTAGAATAGTGATTTTGATTGATGATTATAATTAAGAAGTAAAGATGAAGACTTGCATGGTTAGAACGCGTATTTGTTTGAAAACCTGGGTAAAGACTTTGGTACAGTGTTTTCACATCAATTTGTTGGCAGCTAAAGTTTCAAAGCTCCCCATGTCAAACTACTTTAATCACATTAAATCTTGTTATGATTTGGTGAGCACATATTTTTTTTGTTGCCCTTCTTGTTTTCAGGTTTTTTTTTTACTAATCTAGACGGACCTGCATCGCGCACCTGGTTTTGGTGGGTAAGTTTTTCAATGAGAATTTTTTCTATACACAAAATCTCGAATTTGAGACATGCTTAAACGATATCGAGCTGCTTACCACTTAGACTAATCTCGTTGGCCGCTGAACACTTGCTTTAGATCAATGATACAGCACAATTTCACTGCTTCTCTTCAAAACCAAGCAAATTTGAAATAATACAAATCAATCAAACATTTCCCTATTTGTTTTGATTAATTTAGGACCATATTAAATGTAAGTAAAGTGGTTTGGTGCCCAAATAAAGGCATTATTCTCTTTTAAAAATAATTAACATTGATGTAGAAGCATTGAACAAAGAAAATACGCAAGAAACATTCTTGAGAGGAATAAGAAGCAAAAGATTTTTCCTAATTTTTTCTTGGTTTGAGATTTCATTTCTTTATTTTTTTGCTATTCAATTTTTATTTCTTTAATTCTCGAATCTTCACTTTACATTTCTTTTAATTATGCTCATGTTTAATCTATGTTTTTAATTTGTTTCATTTTGTTTTGATTTATTTCAGTTCGTCCTTTTATTGTCTTATATTTTAATTTTACGTTATTCAATTTTTGCCCAGTTTATTTTCGCATTTAACCCTTTGTTTATTCTTTTATGTCATGTAAATAAAATTTACTTTTTAGGTTAATATATGTTATATGATGATATAATTTTCATATAAAATTGACAAAAGGAAAAACTTGTAAATAAATTAATTATAAAATTTACTTTTTAGGCTAATTTTCCTTGTAAATATTAATAAGTTTTAGATGACTTAATTAAACAATTTGCCTTGTAGGTTAGCTATAATAAATGATCTAGATTTAGATTCTTTAAATAATTTGTTTCTTAATAATTCGTAGATTATTTAGAAAAGTAAATGAACACTATGCTTAATTGTATGCAATTAAATAAAAAAATTTTAGGTAATCTTTTAGAAAGGTAAATATTTTCCCCCTAAATGTAAATAATTAATTAAAGCCTTAGGATTAATTATCCTAAATATGTAAAATTAATATTTAACCTTTAACATTAAATCACTCATAAAAATTAAAAGACCATAAAATGTCATTTAAAAAAGGATTTCATTACATCACGAAAAATGAGATATTTTCTCAATTAGAGTTAATTCGGTCTTTTTCTAGCCATTGTACGAAAAATGATATATTTTTTCAATTAGGGTTAATTCGGTCTTTCCCTAGCCGTTGGAGAACGGTCAAAACTCCTATGTGAGACTATATTTTTGGATTTTAGGAATTAATGTCTTAATCCCTTTACATCTAAAATTGACTAGGGTTTCCTCGGTAGTGAGTGAATTGAGTCACTTTTGGAACTTTGTGAATTTTTTTCTTTCGGATTATCAAAGAAAATATTAGTGATCAAGTAAGCGTCATTCTTTGTGAATTTGAGTCACTTTTGGAACTTTACGTCTAAATTTCATATTTTTTATATCGTATATATATCGGGAAAAATGAAGGACTTGACTCGAACTTAAAAATTAATCCACTAATTATTAAAATTTTGAGTTATTGAATTTTTATTTTACAAATCAAACTATATTTGAAATTTTTTTTGAGTTGAGTTTATAAAATTTAGAGTCGAATTGAAAATTTTATTTTTTCAAGTCAAGTCGAGTTTTGCTCACCCCTACCCACATTCTTTGATGAGTTTTGAGTGTGCCTATTTGTGAGCATTATGTGCATAGACATACAAGGGAGTGCTTAGGGACCACAAATGGGATGGGCGGGTGTGGATATCTCTCCTTATATTTGTACTCACCTGAAATTTTCATATTTACCACTTACTCATTCTTTATGGTGGGTACAATTTTCAATTTCACACCCGCTCACGCGGGTACATTTTTATATCCATCTCTGAATTCGACCCGACATAAATATTCTTTTTTTTTTCATTTTTATTGAATAAAATAGGGGGCTAATTGAAAAAATTACATATAGAGAGGACATTATAATAATTATTTATTTTTATTAGACAAAATAGAGAGCTAATTAAACTCTTATTTTGGGTCGAATATTTTTCACTATAAACACAAACCTGACTCGAGCTTTTTTAAAAAGAAATCCCCTAATCATCTCGAGTTAGGTTGGAACTCGTCTGGTCAAGATCAAATGACCATCCCTAATTATTAATAACATGCAAAAACTTGAAAGAAAGAAAGAAAGAAATAGGAATAATTCTAATTCCATTACTTTTTTTAGCACAATCTCTCATAAACAAGACCTTAGCCATTGAACAATTATGGAAGAAATCAAACATAAAAAACACTCAGAACCTATTTCAGAATCTTAACTGACACAAACAAACAACCGCTTCAAGGAAACAAAATTCCCACTTTTTATTTTCTTCTACACTCCATAGGCAAAAGCACATCAATAACCCCATCATGTATTAGTTCACCCTTCTGCAGTTCTTCCTCACCTCTCCGCTTGATCCTGTAAGGGGACTAATGTCTCCCATCTTGATCATTGCCGCAACGAAATCCGAGTTGAATGTGCTCGGGTTGTTACCGTAATCACGAACGATTGAATCCGTGGATCCGCCGTTGAACAACTGTTGATCGGAGTGGAGAAGTCCTCTGTTATTGACTAGGTTCTTGAAGTAATTGTTGTCGAATGATGTGGGAGTTTGGACATCAAGGGGTGCCAAATTATTGTCCCCTGAGCCCGTTGCTCTTGGGCAGTTTCTTTGCCTTGTTTGAGCAAAGGAAGCGTCAATGTTGCTCTCGTTGTATATGCGAGCCCTGAATGATGTGCACCTTGCTTGTCCAATTGTGTGTGCCCCTGAACACTTGAGACTGTTAGGATACGGGTTTAACTATTGGATACAAGTATATTCAATACTATGTCCAAATATGTATTCGACACGGGTCAAAAATAAAGAGTTCGAATATCATAATATCATACGACTATGTAGTTGTAGTAGAGGGAACAAACCAGATAAAGCAACCAAGTCCCTGGTGGAAAGTCCAAGAGCATTGAACCGGGAAATGAGCTGGTTCAAGTTCGAAGTCGGCTGAGGAATGCCGTTATTAGCCGCGGACTGGCTAGCAGTTCTTGCATCTCGTCTTCCAAGTTTCACATTCCAGCTGGGTCCTCCCAACTACAGATCACAAAACAGGGTATTCTCTAAATTACTTGCTCACTAAGATCCTAGCAGTTATGGCCAAGATATGTTGAGGACTTACAATTTCAACAGAGTCTCTAGCAGCAATGGCCAAGATATCCGCACAAGACACTACACCAGGGCAAGCATTCTCAACTGCGGATTTGATATTGTCGACGACATCGAATCCACGAGCCGAGTTTCGATTCGGGTTAGCGTTTTTCTCTCCGGTGAATGACGAGGTGTCGTCGAGTAGCAATGATCCGTCACATCCCTATCATGATAAATCAAGGTACATATTGATTAGTTACCTACCACCAAGTCAAATCCATTAGGATAGGTATCATAATATAAAGGTCAATCCGGTCGGTTTCCTTTGATACATTACATTGACAAAGCAGTCATGGAAGAATAATCTTAGCAGAGAAGCACCAATACGGGCCTCTTTGTTGACAGCAGACCTGACGGTGGATTTGACAGTGGAAAGCATGTTTGGGCATGATTTTGAGTAAAAATTGGTCGAGAGTTGAGCATTGCTTCTTCCCAATACAACCGCAAGGAGAAGCAATGTCAAACAAAACTTGGAAAAACAAGCCATTTTAGTATTAAGCAACAAACACTGGAAAATTTGTATTTGCTTAATTTTGGCTTGGGAACAAAGTGTGCCAAACCCATGGCTTTATATACACAAAATTTTCTCCATCCCATTGAAAGCTAGCACTATAGCCTGTAGGCAGGTTACCTAACGCGTAGACTGTTGAAATCAGCATGCAAATTCCGCTTTCAGCTTTTCAAAAGATTATCACAAATTTAGAATAGTGATTTTGATTGATGATTATAATTAAGAAGTAAAGATGAAGACTTGCATGGTTAGAACGCGTATTTGTTTGAAAACCTGGGTAAAGACTTTGGTACAGTGTTTTCACATCAATTTGTTGGCAGCTAAAGTTTCAAAGCTCCCCATGTCAAACTACTTTAATCACATTAAATCTTGTTATGATTTGGTGAGCACATATTTTTTTTGTTGCCCTTCTTGTTTTCAGGTTTTTTTTTTACTAATCTAGACGGACCTGCATCGCGCACCTGGTTTTGGTGGGTAAGTTTTTCAATGAGAATTTTTTCTATACACAAAATCTCGAATTTGAGACATGCTTAAACGATATCGAGCTGCTTACCACTTAGACTAATCTCGTTGGCCGCTGAACACTTGCTTTAGATCAATGATACAGCACAATTTCACTGCTTCTCTTCAAAACCAAGCAAATTTGAAATAATACAAATCAATCAAACATTTCCCTATTTGTTTTGATTAATTTAGGACCATATTAAATGTAAGTAAAGTGGTTCGGTGCCCAAATAAAGGCATTATTCTCTTTTAAAAATAATTAACATTGATGTAGAAGCATTGAACAAAGAAAATACGCAAGAAGCATTCTTGAGAGGAATAAGAAGCAAAAGATTTTCCTAATATTTTTTCTTGGTTTGAGATTTCATTTCTTTATTTTTTGCTATTCAATTTTTATTTCTTTAATTCTCGAATCTTCACTTTACATTCCTTTCAATTATGCTCATGTTTAATCTATGTTTTTAATTTGTTTCATTTTGTTTTGATTTATTTCAGTTCGTCCTTTTATTGTCTTATATTTTAAATTTTACGTTATTCAATTTTTGCCCAGTTTATTTTCGCATTTAACCCTTTGTTTATTCTTTTATGTCATGTAAATAAAATTTACTTTTTAGGTTAATATATGTTATATGATGATATAATTTTCATATAAAATTGACAAAAAGGAAAAACTTGTAAATAAATTAATTATAAAATTTACTTTTTAGGCTAATTTTCCTTGTAAATATTAATAAGTTTTAGATGACTTAATTAAACAATTTGCCTTGTAGGTTAGCTATAATAAATGATCTAGATTTAGATTCTTTAAATAATTTGTTTCTTAATAATTCGTAGATTATTTAGAAAAGTAAATGAACACTATGCTTAATTGTATGCAATTAAATAAAATCTTTTTAGGTAATCTTTTAGAAAGGTAAATATTTCCCCCCTAAATGTAAATAATTAATTAAAGCCTTAGGATTAATCATCCTAAATATGTAAAATTAATATTTAACCTTTAACATTAAATCACTCATAAAAATTAAAAGACCATAAAATGTCATTTAAAAAAGGATTTCATTACATAACGAAAAACGAGATATTTTCTCAATTAGAGTTAATTCGGTCTTTTCCTAGCCGTTGTACGAAAAATGATATATTTTTTCAATTAGGGTTAATTCGGTCTTTCCCTAGCCGTTGGGGAACGGTCAAAACTCCTATGTGAGACTATATTTTTGGATTTTAGGAATTAATGTCTTAATCCCTTTACGTCTAAAATTGACTAGGGTTTCCTCAGCCGTGAGTGAATTCGAGTCACTTTTGGAACTTTGTGAATTTTTTTTCTTTCGGATTATCAAAGAAAATATTAGTGATCAAGTAAGCGTCGTTCTGCAGACGTGATGGAGGTATTAATCTTTCCTCACACGTAATCGTGCCTCCGAACCCTCAATCTGGTTTGTTTTTAGGATTTTGGTCAGCCTAATATAATAAAAAGGACCGGTGGCGACTCCGTTACCACAACAACAATATATTTTCCAACAAAAATGGCCAATATATCTAACGTTCCCTAGTTATCCTAAATTGGTTAAGCAATCCTATTCTTCGTCCTTGGAAATGAAGGTCAATTTTTGACGAAATTGATCGGCAACAACATTTTATAGCTTTGGTGCAATTCGAGTATACTTCCAGAGAAAAGAATTGTGTTGCGGATTACCTTGCAAAAGCTGGCTCGAAACGGCTTGAACTGTTTAAAACTTGATGGTAGGATTTTTTTTCAGTTGCAGTATGTATGGCATGCTGGATAGCTTGCTGGATATAGTGCAATGTCTTTGTGTGAAGTTTGCTAGGGTTTGTCTCATTGTCTTGCTTTGAAAATCTCAAAGTAGATTGTGGTGTTGGCGTGGCACAGTAGATAAATTTGAAGGTTTAGCTCGAACAAGTTTGGGTACACCGAGTGAACAATTTGGCCTGATCGATCATTCAATGTTGGAAGATATGGCAAGGCAAGGGCTGTTTAAGCATGGTGGTAGTTACCGTTAATGTGTTGCGTAATTGGCTGGGCACAGGCGATTTTGTTCTGTCATTTATTCTTGAAATTAGTAGATTGTTGATTTTTACTTGGGCTAATTTCTACGGACTTGTGTGTATTCTTTTTCTCTACTTAGATTAAGAAAAGTTTTTAATGAGACACATAATATAAATCTTAAGATTATTTTTTATTAATAAAATCATTATTTTATTAATTATTGTTGAGAAAAAAAAGATAAGTTGCTGAATGTAAATAATATTATAAAAGAGAACTTCAACTTAAAACTGTCCTCTTTATAGTAAAAATAACTAGGGACAAAGAGGATTATAGAAATTTTTTTTGAATAATGAAATCTGAATTTTATTAATTACCATGAAAGATAATATAATACAATGTATCAAAAAAAGAAAAAAGGGGCAAGTCCATTAAAAGTCTCTTATAATAATGCAAAGAAAAGCAGATACTTCCATCGATTTTATTATACCAAAATTCAAAAACCTTCCTTAATTTCTTTGTCTCTATCCAAACGAAATAGTCCATTAAAAGTCTCTTACAATAATGCAAAGAAAAGCAGATACTTCCATCGATTTTAGCATACCAAAATTCAAAAACCTTCCTGAATCTCTTTGTCTCTATCCAAACGAGATGTTTTGCGGGGTGAAAAAGGAGTGGTGAGCGAATCAAGCTACCAGACAGATTGCTCTGCTACCCATATCTGATTACATCGGCAATCAACCATCAACCGAGTGAGAATCTATCTTTCTAAGACCACCAACAAAACCATAATCAGAAATTAACGTCGTGAATATTTTTGTAAGAGCACCAACCGACCGCTAAGGTATGCTGAAAATCATGCCACAAGTACAGATGAAACGAACCACAAAAATTATCAAAGAAAATTGTGTCACAATGACAGAGGAAACGCGTGTCACAAAGGCAGATATTCTTATTAAAACATGAAAAAACAAAAAATAATAAATCCGACAGTCGACATCTAATACTAAAATTGATTGTTGACCATCAATTAAAGAAAATAAAATAAAATTACAGGCGACAGAAATTTAAAAAAATTTAAAAAAGAGCGTCTAGGTTAAAAAACCTTGAAAGTTAAATATGAGTTTGTCTACGTCTAACCATTCTTTTAGTGTTATATTTATATATCTACAGTGTAATGGTTGTTAAGTAGCAACTAATAATCTTTAAAAGAGATAAAATGCCCTATATTCCAATGAAGGGTCAAATTTGTCCATATAATAATTTGAAATGAGTAATATATTCTTATTATTTTTGGTAATTTTATCTTCAAAGTCAGTCAATTATAATAATGTTGCCTTTTGACTGACGTTAACCGTTACAGTAATGACGTGATAGTTAACGGTAAAGTCAATCATGCAATTTTGCCCTCAGTTTATTTAGTTTTTGAATAAAATTAGATAAATAATGTAGTTTTTCGAGCTGAACTTTTACAAACATAATATATAAAAATCGATTAACAAATTGGTGTAAATATCCTTTGGGTCCCTAGTAATCATAAAAATAAGTAAAGTGAGAAATCTCACAAAAAATCAAAATATTCTTCATTTTTTAAAAAAAAATCCATAAACTTAATAAAAATAAATAAGATATTCAAAAAATTATTGAAAATAAAAACTATTAAAAAAATTAAAATGTGCTAGGAATTATAAAATGATAAAAATATAAATATAAATTTATAAAAATATTTATAGTATTAAAAATGAACAATTTCATTAAAAAAAATTCGATTTTCTACATCAAACTGATACTCATTAATATTTAAAAATATGTTCAAGGAATATTAGTTGGCTTAGCATAACCAGAAACAATTGAAGACTTTTTCAATAATTTTTATAAACATTTTGATTTTTTGATTTTTTTATATTTATAACTTTATATTTATGTTTTATCAATAGATGAAATTGTTTCATTTTTTAATACTTTGTAAATATTTTTAAATTTTATATTTATATTTTATTATTTTATAATTTCTAATACATTTTCATTTTTATATTAGTTTTATTTTCAATAATTTTTTTGAATATCTTATTTATTTTTATTAAGTTTATAGATTTTTTTAAAAAATAAAAAATATTTTGATTTTTTGTGAGAGTTTACACTTTGCTTATTTTTAAAATTATTAGGGACCCAAAGGATATTCACACTAATTTGTTATTCGATTTTTCATGTATTATGTTTGTAAAAGTTCAACTCGAAAAAATAAATTATTTATCTAATTTTATTCAAAAACTAAATAAACTGAGGGCAAAATTGCTGCAATTGAATAACTTCGAGGGTAAAATTGTATGAATGACTTTAACGTTAACTGCCACATCATCATTTTAACGGTCAATGTCGGTCAAAAGACAACATTACTGAAATTGACTGACTTTGAAGATAAAATTACTAAAAAAATTAAGAATAACTTTGCTTATTTCAAATTATTATAGGGACAAATTTGACCATTTAGTCAAAAATAACAATATATTATAATTTCATTTTTCTTTTAACTTTTTTGACTTTATATGCCAAAGTAATTAATTATTGTTTGGTTATTCATTATAAATGTCGTGTTTTGCACGATAAATAAATTGAATAGAGAAATACTTTTCGAGAAGAATAAATACTTCATCATTATACGAATTTATATAGTATAACAGACACATAATCAGAGGAAAATAAATAAATAAATAGAGATAAATGAGAGAATCCAGCTCAACTAACCTTCAAATCTCATTCCATTTTCAAGGCTTGAGCCTTGAGTTTCGGCTGTGTTTGTCGCTCTTCAGTTTCATATGCTACAATTTTTATACAATCTATAGATATTTTTTAAAAATTAAAAATTTAAAATATTTAATCTCATATTTTTTTATGTTTCACCAATAACGTTATTAATCAAACTAAATTCAATCGATTCTATTAAATTGTTATATGAATATCTTATAAAATTCTATTAAATTGTGTAATAATTTAGATATGATAAAATCATAAAAATATGTAAAATTAAATATATATATATATATATAAATTATTGTATCTATTTATTGCTCAGCCTAAATTCTTAGGTTGTGAGAAAATTGTAGTGCCAAAATCAGGTGGTCTATTTATTAACCTTAGTAGTTATGTTAATCCTATTTAAATGTGTTATATTACATTTTGAAAGGGAGGATTTCACATGGATTGAATATCTTATAAAAAAGTTAATATCTGACAAATATTAACCAATGAGATTAGTCTAAGTGGTAAATATGAGCAGAGTCAAAATTTAATTTGAGGTGTCATAATTTAAAATTTTTATGAATGAAATTTTTTAAGTATACAGAAACAAACAATGGGTGTCAATTTCTTTTTAACGGGAGTTAATTTTCTTTTAAGATTGTCAATATTCATTTAAAGCTGTGTTAATTTTATTTTTAATATTATTTTATATTAAAATTGTAGGGGAAATTTTTAAAAAAAAAATTGGGTGTCACATGACACCCTTTTGATAATGGTGGCTCCGCCCATGGTAGTAAGCAGCTTGGTATTGCTTAAACATGTCTCGAGTTTAAATCTTTGTGTATGTAGAAAATACTTGTGGGGGGCTCACCCACCAAAATCAAATGTCTAATGCGGGTCGGTCTGAAATAAGCCTAACCATCTTTAAAAGCAATCTAACTATCTTTGTCTCAAACAAGCAACTTTTAATAAGGGTGACTCTGCCCATGGTAGTAAGCAGTTTGATATCGCTTAAACATGTTTCGAGTTTAAATCTTTGTGTATGTAAAAATAATTTGTGGGTGACTTATCCACCAAAATTAGATGTATAGTGCGGGTCGGCCCGAAATATTTTGAAAGGTTGAACAAGCCTAACCATCTTTAAAAGCAATCTAACTATCTTTGTCTCAAACAAGCAACTTTTGATTAGGTCATGGACCACCCCAAGCTCTCATTTATTACGGCTTTGCTAACCCGTAACCAAAATATCCTCATTGCTCAACTGTTTTTCCTCCTTCAGATTACTATGGACGGTCCACATTAACCCACATAATCTGCCTCATTAATAATCTAGATTCTACCAACAAAATTATTAGCAAGTTATAGCTACCCTATTAAATTCCCCTACCCTCTCAATCCACCTCTCAATCCACCATTAAGTTCAATCATTTTTATGAAACTCCATTCATATTACTTCAATTCGAGCCTACGTGTTACATATAAGCATGTGTCTAATGTGCATTATGTTTTAATTGATTTAAATTTTTTAATAGTCTAAATGTGATTACAATGTAGTATATGTTAATGCATATTCTTAACTCTTTGACTTTGCACACACTTTGTAAACAAAGCGATTGAACCCGAGTCTCTTAGGATGAAAATCGTCCGTTTTTTCTACTGGGACCACTTGTTGGGTTCTAATTAATTTAATACTTAATAAGTTAGGGTTTTGATTTGAGTTATGTTTTTCTTAGGGAATTTATTTTAGGGAAATTATACCATGCACTGGCGGTGGAAAATATTTTATTTCTACAAGTTCTCTAATTTTAGGGTTATGGATTTAGTTTATGGTTCATAGTTTATGGGTTTAAGTTTAGCGTTAGAATTTAGGGACTGTGGTTTGAATTTAGAGTTTAGCGTTAGAATTTAGGGGTTATAGGTAAAAACCTAAATCCCTACTATATTACCCTAAAAATTAAATCCTAATCTCTAAACCTTAAACCCTAACACTAAACCCTAAATTCTAACTACAAACCCTAAATTATAAACCCCTAAACTGAATACTTAACCCCTAAAATTAGGGCGTTTGTGAAAATAAAATATTTTCACTGCCGGTGCATTGTTTATTTTCCCTTTATTTTAATTGATTTATAAATTAAGCATCATTGTAATTTAGAAAAATTATAAACTCAATACATAATTTCTAAAATTAGAGATTTTTTAGGATTTCTAATGGTTCTTTTAAAAATTTTATTACATGCGAAATGTTTTAATTGTCATGTGACTTTTTTTAATTGTAATAGCAAAGAGGTACCGTGTTAAAGAAAATGATGATATATGAGCAAACTGATGAAAAAGTAGTACACGAGCATGCAAAACTGTGAATTAACCTAAAATATAAGGGGGAAAGTGATACTTAGGCTATTATATAGTTGGCTTGTGTCTCAAGGTGAGAACTTAATTTAAAAATAACGCTGTGATGAATAATTATAAATTTGAAACATGAATCTATATTAGACATGAACGATTATACTGAAAAAAATAGACATGAACCACTAAAAATGGGTAAATTGCATTATTTCATCACTGAACTTTTTCCTCCCTACTTTTTCCTCCCTCTTATTTTAGTCAGTGAAGTTTTAAAATATCAATTTAATTATTAAACTTTTCAAATTGTTTTGGCCACTCTATCATTAAATACTTAACTATGTTATGACTGAACATTTGTCTTTTAAATTTTAGAAAATGGCCCCAAAACTTTCTTCATTTTTTATTAAAATACTTAGTTTTAAACTTCCTTTGATTTATCGACAATGGAGCAACTTCTTCCAAATTCGTATGGCGGGGAGGTGGAGAAGGAGAAGACGAACTATATATATATATATATATATATATATATATATATATATCATGATTCCGCATTGACTTGATGATGATGATTGTAGATCAGAGTGATTTGGAGATTCACGAATTTTGGTTTTGGAGTTGAATTTCACGAGTTTTAGAGAGATTTTAGAAAAAATTAAACTAATAAAGTGGAACGGGATGATGGGACGAGATCATTGGAGTCTTGAATTGTCAAAGAAGACACCAAAAAATGGTGATTCCGATGCCAATATGACACATAGATGAAGCAATAAAAGTTTCTTCTTTACGAGAAGAAGATAAAATCAAAAAAGAAAAAAAAAATATGCGCACAACATGTGGCTTTCACATCAAAAAAACAATCCATCTCAGCACATGTGGCTGCCACATCACCCTCGCATATCTGATTTAAGGCACGAATGATCAAAGCATGAATAATTTGAAAATTCAGATACCAAATTAAAAAATAAACCTGAGTGGTCAAATTAGGAGCGAAAAGAAAGTTTAGCGGTTAATTTTGTAATTTACCCAAGAAAAATTGGGTAGAGCCTTAATTATATATAGTACCACTAGAGTATACTTAAAAAGTCATTTGGCCTTGAAATATTATATTCTTCTCTTTCACCAGGCTTCAACTTCGGATCTCGAGCATTGTTTAGAAATTAGAGATCTACTAAGCTTAGCTAACAGAAGACAAGCACATCAGTTGCAGACATACAAAATGTCGAGGGACAGTAATGGCTACGAGCTTCAGCATCATCAGAAAGGTCTCCAAATCAAGCAAGAAGACAAGTTCTTCTGCAGGCTCATGTCCAAAGAAACTTCAATGGCCAACTCTTCCTGCAGGGTCTACTACGGCGGAGCTTCGGGTGCTGTTCCCTTCATGTGGGAATCTCACCCCGGAACCCCCAAACACCCTTCATCGGACACCGCCATTCCTCCTCTCACTCCACCACCTTCCTATTATTCCTCTTTCAACTCAAAATCTAAGCATAAAAAGGGCTTCAAACCCACCCTTTTGACCTCCATATTCCCCAGGGCTTTCCCTTCTTCTTCACGCTGCTCTTCATCATCTTTATCGTCATGGTCATCGCTGCATGATTCTGGTTCTTCACCATTGCCTAACTCTTCGATGAACCGGAAACTGTTTCATCGGCAAATGAGCTGTTTTTCATGTTCGAGGTCGCCGGTTCATAGCTGCATGGATGATGATGATGAAGAGGAAGATGAAGGGCTTGGATCACCAACTTCGACATTGTGTTTTGGGGTTAAACCCTGGAATCCGAATGGGTTAAAAGGACAAGGTACTAGTAATTAATTCAATCAAACACCTTCAGCTTCCAAATGTTCTTAATCTGTGGATTTGGTTTTGGTGTGTTTCAGATGTTGCAAAATCTAATGCAGGTTGTGAAAAAAATAATGATTGTTATGATGTTTATGTAGCTTGTGTAAACATTTCAATAAAATTATATTAATGGCTAATCTACTTACTGTGTTTTCCAATTTAATATCGTTTTAACTAATGTTATTACACTATTGAAAAAATTAACGCTACTACACTGTTTAACATCAGTTTTTTAATATAGATATTCAGTTTTTAGAGTTTTATATAAAAATACATTTCCCCCACACTTCTCCTACCTAGCTTTCATGGCTGTTCACGTGGTAGTTTGGTCTTCAATGAAAATGAATATTTCTTACATAAAAAAAAAAAAACTTTTTCTTGACAAATTAATGACATTAAATGTCCATGCGGGATGCTTTATTTACTGTATAGATTTGCGTTCACTGTCTACTTTTTTACATAGCATCAAATTAATAAAAAAAAGATGCCCCACAAGGTTCAGTGTGATCATAGAATGCATTGCACTGTCAATAAAATATGATTTAATTGAAAAGTGAGAAAACAAATTTAAGCTAATTGAATTTAATTGTTTAAATTTGAGTAAGTTGATTTTTTTTAAAATTCTAATACACAAGTAGCATAAATTTTAGTTTATAATGCTTGTTAGATTTATGGTTTATAGTGTTAGTTTAGAGTTTAAAATATAGAGGCTTAAATTATAAATTTAAAATTTATAATTTAAGGTTAAAGTTTAAATGAATTCTAAATTTTTTTTAAAAAAATTGTATAATATTATTTTACACAACTTATATATAAAAATATAAATTTTTTAAATTTTGGGCACATTGGCCTCTCTCAAGTCTTAACAAAAATACAAAAAATGGTATTTTTGCCTTATATTGTTTTGAAAGAGGAAATGTTAAATTATATAAAATTCTCTAAAAAACTATAAACTGTTAAATTAAGAAAAAAACCTTCCAAAATAATAATTTTGAACCCTTAAACTAAATTATTAAATCAAAAGTATCATACTATAATATACTTGTTTTTGCCTTATATTGTTTTGAAAAGTTTTCAAATATATATGGTCTTAAATTTACTTACTCTCGTATAGAATTTAGTCTCACTGTACGAGAATTTTTTAGTATAATTCTTGGTATTTGATTCATCAGTTGATATGAATGTTTTTAATTTTATTTTTTAAAGTTTAACTCAAACAAATTTATGTGATTTGACTTAAACTTCATTTCACTCGGCTCTGACTTAAAAAATTAAAATTAAATTAATATAATAAAATATGACTCGTTAACTATTTTTTTTATTTGATTCGATCGAGAGTTCACTCATATTTCTAACGAGAGAATTTATATTTGATTCTTCAAAATGACATTATTGAAAGAAACGGTCACAACTCACAAACCTCAAAAAAATTAATTTCCATAAATCGTAAAAAAAACGTTTAATAAATTTTAATTATTAAGAAAATAATAAAAAAAAGTTACAAATTTAATTCAATTAATTTATAATTCAATGTGACAAATGGTTAAAAAAAAGGAGAAGGGAGAACGTGAGCTCGTGGGCTCATCATTAATATCCCATGTTCGGTTATTGTCACCTTTAATACCCTAATCATTTAATGGGCTAAACTATTTAGTTCCAGAAAATAATACCAATATTTGTCGGTGTTTCACAGCAAGTTCTCACCGGACGCCTTTCCACGTGCATTTAGGGTAAGCGCTCGATCGAGATGAGTCGAGTAAATTTTTTTTAAATTATTTTAGTTAACGCGTCATATTTTATAACTCAAACTTTATTTGAAATATTTTTGATTTGAGTCGAGTTTATGAAATTCGAGTCGAGTCGAGTCAAGTTTTTGAGTTCCTATACAAATTTTATTGTAATTATTTATCATGTTATAGTACAGTTTGATTTCAATTTAAACGACTTTCTCTGATCATATAAGATATGAATATATATTTCTTCATTTTTTTTTCATATGTGCATATATTTCTTCATATTTTTTATATCGTGTATATATATCAGGAAAAATTGAAGGACTTGACTCGAACTTAAAAATCAATCCACTAATTATAAAATTTCGAGTTATATTCGAATTTTTATTTTACAAATCAAACTTTATTTGAAATTTTTTTGAGTTGAGTTTATGAAATTTAGAGTCGAATTGAAAATTTTTATTTTTTTCAAGTCGAGTCGAGCTTTGCTCACTCCTACCTACATCGCTGATGAGTTTTGAGTGTGCCTATTTGTGAGCATTATGTGCATAGACATACAAGGGAGTGCTTAGGGACCACAAATGGGATGGGCGGGTGTGGATATCTCTCCTTATATTTGTACTCACTTGAAATTTTCATATTTACCACTTACTCATTCTTTATGGTGGATACAATTTTCAATTTCACACCCGCTCACGCGGGTACATTTTTATATCCATCTCTGAATTCGACCCGACATAAATATTCTTTTTTTTCATTTTTATTGAATAAAATAGGGGGCTAATTGAAAAAATTACATATAGAGAGGATATTATAATAATTATTTATTTTTATTAGATAAAATAGAGAGCTAATTAAACTCTTATTTTGGGTCGAATATTTTTCACTATAAACACAAACCTGACTCGAGCTTTTTTAAAAAGAAATCCCCTAATCTTCTCGAGTTAGGTCGAACTCGTCTGGTCAGGATCAAATGACCATCCCTAATTATTAATAACATGCAAAAACTTGAAAGAAAGAAAGAAAGAAAGAAATAGGAATAATTCTAATTCCATTACTTTTTTTAGCACAATCTCTCATAAACAAGACCTTAGCCATTGAACAATTATGGAAGAAATCAAACATAAAAAACACTCAGAACCTATTTCAGAATCTTAACTGACACAAACAAACAACCGCTTCAAGGAAACAAAATTCCCACTTTTTATTTTCTTCTACACTCCATAGGCAAAAGCACATCAATAACCCCATCATGTATTAGTTCACCCTTCTGCAGTTCTTCCTCACCTCTCCGCTTGATCCTGTAAGGGGACTAATGTCTCCCATCTTGATCATTGCCGCAACGAAATCCGAGTTGAATGTGCTCGGGTTGTTACCGTAATCACGAACGATTGAATCCGTGGATCCGCCGTTGAACAACTGTTGATCGGAGTGGAGAAGTCCTCTGTTATTGACTAGGTTCTTGAAGTAATTGTTGTCGAATGATGTGGGAGTTTGGACATCAAGGGGTGCCAAATTATTGTCCCCTGAGCCCGTTGCTCTTGGGCAGTTTCTTTGCCTTGTTTGAGCAAAGGAAGCGTCAATGTTGCTCTCGTTGTATATGCGAGCCCTGAATGATGTGCACCTTGCTTGTCCAATTGTGTGTGCCCCTGAACACTTGAGACTGTTAGGATACGGGTTTAACTATTGGATACAAGTATATTCAATACTATGTCCAAATATGTATTCGACACGGGTCAAAAATAAAGAGTTCGAATATCATAATATCATACGACTATGTAGTTGTAGTAGAGGGAACAAACCAGATAAAGCAACCAAGTCCCTGGTGGAAAGTCCAAGAGCATTGAACCGGGAAATGAGCTGGTTCAAGTTCGAAGTCGGCTGAGGAATGCCGTTATTAGCCGCGGACTGGCTAGCAGTTCTTGCATCTCGTCTTCCAAGTTTCACATTCCAGCTGGGTCCTCCCATCTACAGATCACAAAACAGGGTATTCTCTAAATTACTTGCTCACTAAGATCCTAGCAGTTATGGCCAAGATATGTTGAGGACTTACAATTTCAACAGAGTCTCTAGCAGCAATGGCCAAGATATCCGCACAAGACACTACACCAGGGCAAGCATTCTCAACTGCGGATTTGATATTGTCGACGACATCGAATCCACGAGCTGAGTTTCGATTCGGGTTAGCGTTTTTCTCTCCGGTGAATGACGAGGTGTCGTCGAGTAGCAATGATCCGTCACATCCCTATCATGATAAATCAAGGTACATATTGATTAGTTACCTACCACCAAGTCAAATCCATTAGGATAGGTATCATAATATAAAGGTCAATCCGGTCGGTTTCCTTTGATACATTACATTGACAAAGCAGTCATGGAAGAATAATCTTAGCAGAGAAGCACCAATACGGGCCTCTTTGTTGACAGCAGACCTGACGGTGGATTTGACAGTGGAAAGCAAGTTTGAGCATGATTTTGAGTAAAAATTGGTCGAGAGTTGAGCATTGCTTCTTCCCAATACAACCGCAAGGAGAAGCAATGTCAAACAAAACTTGGAAAAACAAGCCATTTTAGTTTTAAGCAACAAACACTGGAAAATTTGTATTTGCTTAATTTTGGCTTGGGAACAAAGTGTGCCAAACCCATGGCTTTATATACACAAAATTTTCTCCACCCTCATTGAAAGCTAGCACTATAGCCTGTAGGCAGGTTACCTAACGCGTAGAGTGTTGAAATCAGCATGCAAATTCCACTTTCAGCTTTTCAAAAGATTATCACAAATTTAGAATAGTGATTTTGATTGATGATTATAATTAAGAAGAAGTACAGATGAAGACTTGCATGGTTAAAACGCGTATTTGTTTGAAAACCTGGGTAAAGACTTTGGTACAGTGTTTTCACATCAATTTGTTGGCAGCTAAAGTTTCAAAGCTCCCCATGTCAAACTACTTTAATCACATTAAATCTTGTTATGATTTGGTGAGCACTTATTTTTTTTGTTGCCCTTCTTGTTTTCAGGGTTTTTTTTTACTAATCTAGACGGACCTGCATTGCGCATCTGGTTTTGATGGGTAAATTTTCCAATGAGAATTTTTTGTATAAACAAAATATCGAATTCGATACATGCTTAAACAATATCGAGCTACTTGTCACTTAGACTAATCTCGTTGGCCGGTGAACACTTGCTTTAGATCAATGATACAGCACAATTTCACTGCTTCTCTTCAAAACCAAGCAAATTTGAAATAATACAAATCAATCAAACATGAGACATTTAAAGGTTCATAAATTAGGTTATGATCTTTCTTTTTTTCACAAACAAACATTACCTGAGCCTCGATAATAAATTTAAATAAATAAAATTAAATTATGTCACACTCAATGATACGAGTGAAAGAAAATATTTTTCAAAAAATTATTTAATAAATAAATAAATGATAAAATATTTGTCTAATTTTTATTAATCACACACTTAATGCTATACTTCTATTTCAAGCCATATGAAGTCTTTAGAAATAAAATAACCTATATGTTTGCTTATTGATTTATTTAATTCATAATATTATAGTACTTGCCAAGTTATTTTCCCTCGTTAATTACACTTATCATAAAAACAATCATACACAAACCAATTTTTTCTCTCAATTCTACTTGGCAATAACAGTTTAAAGATAACTGTCAATTCCTTCCATTTCTCTTTGTTTTTTACTCTACTTTTCTTTCTTTACCTTTTTTTTCTCTGTTTACATATTTGAAAAGTTATTTTTACAATATTTTGGTTGTTATTACATATTATAATCAATTGAATAATAAGATTCAATAATTGATGAGTGGTCAAAAATATTTATTTTATACGAATTTAAATCCCAACACGAAAATATAATATCTCTACTTAAAAAAACAAAATCTCTTGAATAGTGTCAGCATTTTACAGAAACTTAAGTTTGGGTGTATAACCTACTGGCATGAGAGTTATAATCTTTTAAAATTTCAATTGTTGTGTAATTAACTTTTTATTATGATTAAGTTCTAAAATTAAAAAAAAGTATAGTCGATCCTTAAAATTAAGTAGCTTGTAAAAATTTCAATTTTATCGTATAAAATAATTATTTATGAATTAATTACTTAAATTTTAATATTTCAATTAACTCTTGGCTTGTTAACGCGAGAAGCTTCTCTGGATAGATTTAAGACCAATTAAAAGCCTCGTCACATTAAAGCCTTGCGTTTTCTTTTTCTTTTTTCAATTTCTGTCCATGTCAATTGTCAACTGTGTCACAAACATAGCTTTAATTTAGGTCAGAAAGGACAACGTTTGGTTACCAGAATGTCTGTGAATCAACGGTTAACGTGGAATTTAATATTTATTTTTCCACGTTGAGTGACATCTTCACAATTGTTTCCTTGGAAAAATTCTACATTTGCATGGCTTAGCTCATAACAAATGCATAACTTTTGTTATATGGTCAATAACGAAATTTATAAATGATTAGATCCAATACATTTAATTATGGTAGATTAACTGGATTTTTTTAAACGTAGTTTTCTATCTATAATCGCCACAAAATTTTTTTTATCTCTTTTTGTTTAACCGGTGACGGCAATTAGTCTTAATATTAGTTGTCAGTTATCGGTGTTTATAACTTTTTTTTTATATATATTTTTTAATTTTAATAAATTTTTTCTCTTGTAGCACGTGTTTCCTTTGTCTTTGTGCACGCTTTTCATTGGCTTTTATAGTTCGTTTCAACTGTCGTTTGACATAATTTTAACATACCGTAATGATTTTTTGGTGCTTGTATAAATATCTTCACGACGCTAGCTTTCTAATTTGATTCTGTCGATGGTCATAGAAAAGATTGATCCTCGCTCGTTTGATGGTTTGTTAGCCGATGTAATCAAAACTGTGTAGCGGAGCAATCTGCCTGATAGTTAGTTCGCTCACAACTCCTTTTCCATCTCGTAAAACGTCATATTAATCTCTATGAAAGGGTTTGCTTTTCTTTACACCTTTGTATGAGAATTTTAGCATATTGGTCATTTTTTCTCTTTTTAATGCATTGTTTTGTAATATCTTTCATGATAATTAATAAATTCTTATGTCATTGTTCAAAAAAAATTGTGTAAATTAACTGATTATACTTTTTCTTGCTCCTAAAGTCTACCGTACACTAAATTATATGTATCCTTGAGTAGGGTTTACATAAATGACTTATCTAACAAATTTGGACAAAAATATCAAGGTTGAAAAAAGAAATTCCACAAATAATAAAACTCATATAAAAGAAGAATAGTCCAACTTTAACTTTTTATACATATGCTCAGTTAGATCACACTAATTTAAATAAGTGCTAAATATAAATATGAAGTCGAGAATATATACTTCATTCGTCTCTCTTGAATTGTTTTTTTTGGACTTTTTACGTAATTTTAAGATTAGTAAAAGAGAATCACGTCTAGTTAAAGATGTTAAAGAAAGACGTTTTACGGAAAGGTATTTATGTAAAATTTTCTTTCTTTCACAATTTTTATATTTTATTTTTATTTTTTTAGGATGGAAGATGAGAGATTTGTTCATATGGGCTTCCAATCACGCTTCTCACCTACACTACGATGATACATGTGTTAAACGCAACACCTCAAAATAGAGTTTAAAAGGTTTTTTTTTTAGTTCGATGATAGAAAATTACTTTTTGATTATTAAAAAGGTTATTCTGAGTATTAAAATCAGTGTTCAATGAACCAAAGTTAGTCCGATTAAAGAATAATTTGAATTGAAATTTAATCAGGAAACCTAGAAGTGAAATTGAAGTTTAAGGATTAAATTGAATAGAAAGCAAAAGTGAAAGTTACTCGTGTTACTAATCCAAGGAAAGGGACAGTATGCTAGTGTAATTAGAGGAATTAATCTAAGAGACAAGTGTTCTTATTGATAATTAAGGACAAGTTTGTAAAAGAAGGAAATTGAAAGGTTTTATAAAGTAATTTGACCAAAAAGCTTAAATGATGGAAAATCTAGAAAATGACTTGGAAAGGAAGCTTTAGGTCCTTAAATACAAATTAACCAATTTGCTATAGCTATAGATTTAGTCTAATTGAAAAAGGAAAAGAATGAAAAATTATTTAATTAGATTGTACAAAAATAGTTAAGAAAATAAATAAATTAAGAAATAATAATGATTAGATGTCGCTATATGATTAGAGAAAAATAATTATGAAAATAAATAAACGAGAATAAATAAAAAATCTTTAATTAGATGATGACATGTCATTATATGATTGGATGCTTAAATTTATTAGATTAAATTGATAGAATGTGTAAGTAATGAGGATCGAATGTATAATTATATAATTTTTTTTATTTACCACGTCATTCTCTGTTAAATGTTAATGGTAGTGGCTTGATTGAAATCATTTAAATAGTTTAATGGTTTGATTGAAAAATATTAAAAGATTAGTGGTCAAAATAAAATCTCCCCATAATTTAGTGGCCTTGGAGGAAATATACCTCTAAAAAAATCGACCCCATAGGGTGAAATTAGTAATTACCATTCCTATGATCACGCCTTTTCTGAGTTTTCCAAAGTCCCTATATTTTGTGCATGAAAAAAATACGCAGTAAAATTCTAACATTAAATCTTAAGATACTAATTTATAAACTCTAAATCCTAAATGTTACACGTCATTCCTTCAATTTTATTTAATTTTAATCGTAATATGTGTTTTATTTATTAAACACGTTGTGTTCATTTTCATATAATGTAATTAGAGTCATGACAAAATGGTGGAATAGAACTCATATTAATTTGAATGCCTTTGAAAGTAAAGTTGCTTAAGGTCGAGTCCGTTGGACACTCTTTAATTCAAACTTTTTTTTTTTTTTTGGCTACAACAGAAAAGACCAAACATTTACAGTCCTATGTAGTAATGCAGTTTCTAAACAACAATAATTCACAATTCCAAATCAACAGAGATCTCTTTGCATCAACTACAATTTAGCAATGCCGTAATAGACTACTAGAAGAGAGATGGCCAAGACTCCAGCATCTAATATGGCTTGGTCAGGTGGTAAATGAAGATTATAGGGTTGGTTAGAGCACCTAAATTGTATTAATCTAAATCATTCACCTATATACTCCTTTTCATCTATTCTGATACATCACCTGATGCTACCTTCTCTTCCAGTTTAAATGCATTGATCTCCGCAAAATAGACTCTCTGCTTGTCGATGAAATCTCCAGGCAACTCATACTCGGAAGCATTTATCTCTCGGTCTTGTTTCTGTGATAACGACATAAACCAACAAACTTGGTTCAATGTATATTAATAACAATGTCTTCGGGTCCGCATATGCATATGGAAGAAAAATGTGCAATATGACTTGGTGAAAAAGAAAACACTTAAACTACTAGTAACAAGATAACTAAAGCAAATTGTGTAAAAAATTCTAAAGCTAGATACCGATGGTAGTAATTGTGATAGGGGAAAGCAATATACAGTTGTGCATCATCTGTAAACACTTTTGATCAAATTGTTGGCTCTATATACAGATCCGAAAGACTTTAAAGAGCTTGTGAAAGAAAAAATTGTCTCAATGAAAGCCAAAAAATTTACAAACCAAAGATCAATAGCATGATTATCCATTCAGTTTAAATTAGATTAAGAAACTAGGGGAATCTTTAAACAAACCTTTCTACATGGCATTGGGCATGATTTGGAGAGACCAATATCACCATCTCCGTATACTTTCTTCCTACATTAAAGACAAGGAGAAACAGCATTAATAAAGGAAATCAAGGGAAAATATTCAATGGAAGATCATCATAATCTGATCAGACATTAAGCAACAGAGATCTTCCGGATTAACGGAACGGGGAACAAACATAGTACTTAACATTGATAGCCGAAACCAGAAAGCATACATATGAGTAAAGAAAATAAAATATTTGAATATGCAACTGTAATTTTCAATAGCTAAATTGGACATGCTATCACAGCATACAATAACTCAAAGATCTTACTTCGATAATCGAAGCATTTTGCTCAAAAGTCATTTTCTCACTGCACAAAGAAAGGTTAGAACATTGACTTTAATGGAAAGATATGCTAAAAACACAAGGAAAACACAGGCGTCTAAAACAAAACCGTATCAAAATTGACTTTCAGCTAATCAGAAGAAAATAACATTGACTTTAATGGAAAGATATGTTAAAAACATTAGGAAAACATAGGCGTCTAAAACAAAACTGACTTTCAGCTAATGAGCCGCTCACTATCTCTAGAAAGAGTCGATAATGAAAGGAAAAGGAAGATATGGAAGATAAAGATTAAATGAAATTAGCTAAACCAATTTAACAATTAAGTCAGGCCTTTATCTTTCTACTTTCCACTATCCAATATGGTCAACCTATACATTTGATCAACAAAACTTTTGGGGTACTCATCTAAGTACTGTCACCCGAAGCCTAACCATATAAAAAAGTTGGGAGTGAACGCTGAAGATCACTTCAATCATTTGTTAAGTAATTACTAGTATATGGCTACTTAGTTCTTAGAACAACAAAAACACTATCTGCAGGGGCGGATCTTGACAAAACAAGTTGCGGAAGCCTATTTGATTTTTTTTTTAAATTAATATAAACTAAATTTTTAAAAAATTTTGAGACTTAATTAAAAAACTATACAAAAAAAATTTAATGAGAATTTTAAAAATTTTGAAGGGGCCAAAAGTTAAATACCCAAAATTTTGGGGAGCCAAGGCCTCCTGTGGCTCCCACCATGCTCCGCCCCTGACTATCTGATAGCATAAATGGCTACCATTCCATAACATTGATAATAACTAAAAAGTGTATCATGCCTGAATCTAACCAGGGTTCGCAGTGGTGGAGGAACTGGATTGGAAAAAAGAGATATTCTAGTTGTAAGATATCTAATGAAACCGCCACTGGAATTGAGATCTCATTCAAAGAGAAAGATAATAAATATCTGGAGTTTCTTTTTGTATATCCACTTATTCTTTTAATTATGCTATGCTAACAGAATTTAATCATCCTTCGCCTTCTAGTCATCAAAAACTAATTGTTATCCAAGGACCAAGTACAAAGCCTGGTTAAAGGGAAATCACCTTAAGTTTGGCATCCGTGTTTCAAGAGAGCAACTCAAAGGCTCCACAATTTCCTTCCCTTTATTCTTCCTTTTTTCAGCAGTGTGTCTCCTGCTGTAAACTGTAGTCAGCTCAGAAACTACAGAATCACCATCACCTGAAATCAAAACCATATATACAATCCATTAGACCCAAAATACATGCATAATCCATAAAACTAGGGACCAAAAAAGGTAGAGAAACATAGATAACCAACCAAAGTGTATTTTCAACTATGGTTTCTCAAATGAAAAATAGTTGGTACTCGTCGGACATTGTCTAGAATCTAGATAACTATATTCATTCATGCTATGTAGGTTGCGTTAAAAGTGAAGTAAATGAAAAATAGAAACTAAATTATTCGTCCACAATTAGTTGGTCTAGCGGAATGAAATTAGATCCTAAGAGAAGTTCCAATTCTCATGTTATGAATAGAGCAAACTAAATTTGAGCGTTGTCCCATGGTTATACCAAAAAACACTAAATTAGCTGTATTGATGCGAAAACGTTAATCAATATATTAGAATTAAAACATCAAAACCCAAAATGAATAACTAAAAAACCCAAAAACGCTGTATTGAAATCCAATCAAAACCCAGGAAAAAAAACCGAGAACCCGCCAAAATCACCGGAAAAAGAAGGCGTTTTGGGCGTCGGAGACAGGGTTGAGCTAGGGTTTTCCTTGTTACTTGGACCTTTTATCGTGTCTTTCTTACTCTTCTTGTCATTGTGAACATTATCATCGATGGGGGATCCAGTTGAAGTCAAATTGGCTTTATAATTAAGATCTGCATTGGGGTTGTGGTTGAGAAGGGATTTAAGAGGCAAAGAGTGCGGAGATCTGGTTTGGGGTTTGATTGAAGAAGAAGATAAGAGTGAAGAAGGTAGAGATGGCGGGGTTGTGTTGCTGAGATCAGTGAAGGGTTTCCCTTTGCTGGTTTTTCGTCTTGATTTCATTTGTTCCATTTTTCTGAGAATTCTTCAACTTCGGTTCCCTTCGTAGACTGCAGTGATGAAACTGGTTTTGGGGTTGGCGGGAAAACTCGGTTCCCTTCTTTTTTTCGATTCGGCCATTAAGATCTGGAAATGGATGGAATTGTTGAGAACAACAATTTGGGCGGCTGATGGGCTACTCTTTTTCTTGGGTTTGATAAATGGATTTATCGATTCTTTTGAAAATCCAATTTACAATAAATTTGAGCTTCAACCTATGTTCTTCGGTTTCACCCAGTTACTTAAACAAGCTTGAAGTTTTCAAAAATAAATAAATAAACAAGCTTGAAAAGTGTTATTAACTCATTTAACTTTCACATCATTTTAGTATTTTTCGATCCAAGTACTCAATCATAAATGAATTTAAAAAATAATTTCAGTGATAAAGAGTATATTCTCTTTTAATTTTCATATTTAAATAGTATTGTTTATAAGGTGTATTTATAGTTAGAAAAATAAATATTATCATAATATCATATAAGATTGTTATGAAAAATATCCAACAAAACTATTTTTAAAAAAAAAACAATATTATAAAGTTATTTTTTTAATAATTTGATTAAGTAATCTTTATTTTTTTTATTAAATTAAATTCCATCAAACATTTTTTAAAAAATTAACTTATTTTGTCAACATCTCATGTTGTATGTATGAGCGTTTTTTTTTAAAACAATAACATTATTTTATTAAAGATGGGGAAATATACAACAAAACACACCCTAAACCTAAGAGAAATTTAGAAGTTATATCTACCAAAAATTTATACATGAAAATAAAACATAAAAACTCAAAGGACGTGAAGAAAAACAATTTTTTTCTTGACATGATCTGCAATTTTTTTAAAAACTCGGCAATCATCATCATAATCTCATTATCTCTATTCAATTAAATGTTTTTGTACTGATGTAAAAGATGTGATTGACATAAGTAATGTTGCAGATCTGCTCCTTTAATAGCTCTGATTATGTCAACAAACTGTCACAAAGAGGATCTAACTATATTAGACCATCGATTTTTCTTAATCAAAGACATGTGCATGATAGTAGCTACACGAAAGCGTTGACTTTCCTAAAAAAAAATTGTAAGGATAAGTTGATTTTAAGTTTTTTTTTGTTTGAAAATGAGTAAAAAAAATATAAACTTTCAAAAGTTCAGATGTCTAAATTAGATATTAACAATTTTGTTGATGTGTCACACCAACTGTCTAACGGGATTAGTGTCCAAATGACCAAATTATTATAACCCAAAAATACAAATAACTAAAATATTTTTTTTAAACCGGTGACCAAAAGAGAACATACATAAAATAAAAAAGATCATCAGTGTAGTTTACCCTCAAATAAACTGAATTATTTGCAATGACCTCCGAGAAAAGGTATAGCGAACCTATAAAATTTTAAGGGAGATAAAAATACATAAAAAATCGAAAATAATTCTTTTAGACTTTTAGGTTGCGTCCCTCAGTTCATCCATGGCTATGAATGTCATAGCAGCTGGCCGGGTTGTCTTTAAAAAAACAATGAATATATGATGTTGGTTGGCCAACAAGTACTTGCTGTTGTGACGTTGGAAAGTCATTCTTCTTCCTACTAAAAAAATCCCATTCATTGAAACTCGCTCTAAACACATTTCCAACCAATTCCCCATCTGACAACAACTCCCTTCCACCTTCTTCTCTTCCTCTTTCTTTCTTGCATTCTAAATTCATTCATCCCATTTGACCCTTCTACCCCCACACTGCCCACCAAGCAATTACTCTATATAAGCTTTTGAAAGGGTGGATGTGTCATTTGATGTAAAATGAAATATATATATATATATATATATATATGACAAGCCCCCATCACATGTTAGTTGCTTTATCATGTTAATCAACTTCAATTAAATAAGGAATAACAAGCTTCCATCATTATCACCCAACAATTCTTTTAATTAACAAACTTCTTCTTCTTCCTCTGCAATTTTGTAGGCGGCAAAGATGGATTGTTTCAATTTGCAGTTCAATGCCGTTTATTTTAAGGCCTCCAAGGAATACAATATGCGGGGTTTGCTACGAAGGTGCTATAAATGTGATCACTTTGATGAACAAGCTCGAAATCGATCATCATTATAAATCAACTCCTACTGCATCTTCTTCACCAAATTCTTGCAAGGCAAGCAACCTCTGTCTTCCTACTTTTCTTTTGTAATCTCTTCTGGATGGCCTAGGATTCGATTGATTAATTCGTGTTTTCATGTTCCTTTTACAAATTTGTTCTTGATTCTTGACACAAGTGATCTTTCTTTCGCAATTTGACTGCTGCACGGATTAACAGCCTATATTATGCTGCAATTCAATGGTTACTGATATATGATATAGAGGATACGTTAAATATATAAATTTGCATGATTATATTTGAGATGAATATAAAAAAATGGATGCGATTTGTTTATGGGTGATAGCAACAGCCACTTGGGAATCTTAGCAAATGGATAACAAACATGAAGGAGATAGAAGAAGATCTAAACAAGAAAATAAGCTTCTTGAGTGGACTCATCGTGGCTTTTCGAGATCAAATTCACACTGATATTCAGCTCAAACCTGGCAACCAAGGTCCTTCCATGCCGGCACACAGGGCTTTACTTGTAATTCCTCTCCCTCTTTTGTTTTTTTTTTAATATGAATAATGTGTCGACTAAAGGATAAACAGCTTGAAATGACTTGACAGAATAACACAACGATTACTCATTTTCTAAAATGATAGGCAGCAAGATCAGAGATATTCAGGAACATGCTGGATTCAGACGGGTGCAAAGCTCCACCAAGTGATACAATTACTCTTCCAGAGTTGAACGCAGAAGAACTCATCCCTCCTCCACTTTCTTTACAGTGGAAGTATGGGATTCGACAAACTGGAGAAACATGTGTATTCTTTGTGCGTGGCGGCCGACAAGTACGAGATCCCGTACCTGCAGGATTTCTGCGAAAGATACATGTTGAGCTCATTGAACGCCTCGAATGTTCTTGAAATTCTGGAGATCTCCGATGTTTGTTCCAACAAAACATTAAAGGAAACCGCGTTGAACTTCATTGTTTAGAACATGGAGGATATTGTTTTCTCGGCAAAGTACGAAGTTTTTGCACCCAAGAATCCTCACCTTGGGGTGCAGATTACAAGGGCATTTTTGATGGATGCCAAAACCAAAAGAATTAATGGAGTCTGATTAATTTATCAACATATTTTGTATCAAAACAAATGATCACCAAGAGTATATAGAATACATCCTTATCTTACATGCATTTATGCAAATACGCTAATCAATAAAATTATTTTTTTGGATTTTCCTTCGTTTTTCAGGACTTCAGCCTGACAAATTCGAGCAAACCAGTGTCGCAGACCTGACTTTAGTGAATGTGTCTCTTAGCGGGAATTTTTTACATACACAACTTCTCGAACTTAAGACATGCTTAAACAATATCAAACTACTTACTACTTGAACTAACCCCGTTTAATTTTTCGCTTTTAATTTGTCAACAATTGTCTAGTTTATGGATTAAGATTCAATTTATTTTAATATCCTTGATCAGAGTTTAATGTTAAGTTTTTAAAAAAAAAAGAAGTGCATCTAGTAGCTTGATCGAGTTGGCAAAGGTTAATTATTAAGTCTAGCCAATGAATAAAAAATTGGATTTTTTAAAAGAAAAAAAAACTTTGGATTGATTGGATGTTAAATGAGTGTATTTTTGTTGTTATTTAAATCTATTAGATCCATTGAATCAATTTTTTAATTAATTTAAACTAAATATTAAATTTGTTATTAAATAAATATTAGATATAATGATTAGTTAATAAAATATGAATTAAATTTAATGTATGATATTAATATCTAATAATTAAATAGTTCAATGGCTATTATGTAACATTTATAAAGTTTAATGATCATTTTGTAACAACTAATATATATTATTAAATTTTTAACGACATTTAACAGTTTAGTGTCCATTATGTAACCAAAATGAGTATTTTAAGATATTTTAGAGAGCATTTGTAAACTTTACCTATTTTATAATTTTTAAAAGTTTAGAGACCAAAATGAATATTTTAAGATATTTTAGAGAGTATTTGTGAATTTTACTCTATATTATTTTTAGTTAAAAATAATATCAAATTGATAAAAATGTGTAAATAATGGGGTTAAATTTATTTTTTAATTAAGACTAAATTGATTGGATACGTAAATATGAAAGATTAAATGTGATATTATACAAAAAAAATTAACTGTCACAGCATCCATTGAACACCAGTCAACAGCTTATAATATTTTGTAACAAAATTTAAATTTAATAATTATTTTGTAACTTTTAAAAATTAAATAACTAAAATGAACTTTTTATCATAATTTACTACTGTTTGTGAACTTAATCATAATTTAAATTCTTTTATAACTAGGCTTTTATCTCGCCTTTGCTTTGCAAACGACAAAATGCAAATTTTTTTAAGGGTAAAACTTTGATACATAAGTTTGTGTAAAATTATAAAACACAAATTTTAAATTCCTAACCCTAATACCTTAAAACCTAAACTTTAAACTATAAACCCTAAATTCTAAATACTAACCTTAAATTCTAAACTCTGTTACTTCAACCCTAAACTTTTAACCTTAAACTAAACTCCAAACCCCTAAATTTAAAAAAACGTGTAAATATTTGTTTATACAGATAATGTATCAAACTTTTTCTTTTTTAATAGTAGTAATAAAAAGCAAATTCTTGGATTTAACATTGAAGTCCCTTCTCAATTCCAGATAAAAATCTTATTTTGAGTTTTAAAGCATTTCTATTTTCCTTTTCAATTATCAAGAAATAGTTATATAAAGATGGAATATTCTACTAATATTAAAATTTTATTTTTTAAAAAAATGGAGTGTCACAACCCAGTATCGTGTATCCACAGTCTACAATCATTCGGTCGAGTTCGGTCATTAAGCGCGATCTCATACACCTGGCCCTTAGCTTTGATTTTTAATTTTCTTTTCTTTTGGTATTAGGGTTGTGGATATGTACGGAACCAAAAATTAAAATTATGAAGGACGAAGAATAATTAGTCGGAATGACAAAGTTGAATTGAATTAAGAAAGTAAAATTTGGGTTGCTAATATAACCAGGAAAAATGTTTGCCCCTGTTGCTTCGCTATGGCGGTTTGTTGTCTGTTAACGAAAGTTTATGTTAAAAGAAGGCTTAATAGTTAGTGCCAAATTTATATTTTTTTAGTTTGACGCTTAATATTTTTGGGTTATTTTAGTGTCTAAAGTTCTATTACCCAATTCAAATTAAGTTTTTTTGTCAACTGCTGTTAAAAAATTTTGTTAATCAATTATTATATAATACGTGGCTTAATTTTTTATTCATTTTCTGACTTTATTTTAAAATATGAACTTCTTAAATAACCTCAAAATTTTAATTTATTTATTTAAAGTTCTCAAATCACATCTCCCTCACCGTCCAACATTTTCCCACGTCGGCGGTTCACTATTTACCACCCATGCGTCACGTACCTCATCGTTCAACATCCCCCACTCTTTAGTCGTCAGTTAGAAGCCCAATCAATCTATTTTTTCTTTATTGTTGGATGTCTGTCGACGAAGCAATCAGTGATTCATTTGCCGATTTTCGATGACGTGATTATGAAGTTTTTAGTCGTGGGGGTCGATGAAGGCAAAGGTAGCCAGTGGTAGGAGAGGAGTAGTTTAGGAATTTAGGGTTTGGGTTTAAAGAAATTAAAGATTTTAAGTTTTTTTATAAAATTAAAGATTTTATGATTTTTAGAAAATAAAAATGAAAGAAAATACCATAAATATGTCACGTGTCGTGTTTTTATTGGATAACGAAAATTTTTTAACGCCTGTCACGAAAAAACCTTAATTTGAGTTATAAAATAAAAAGTTAAATATCAAAGTAGCCCAAAAAAACGTTAAACATCAAACTAAAAAAATATAAGTTTAACACTTTTTTAACCGTTAAGCCTTAAAAGAAAGAAAACCTTGCCATGTTAACCAAAAGTTTTCTTAGCAAGGAAGGAAAAGTTGACATACATACATGTCACAAGCACTTGCAACAGCAGTGGAGTGGAGCGGGAAAAGTTAGCAGGTAAATGAGTGTTCAAATTATGTCATTTTTTTTAATTAGGTGTTTAGTTTATTTTTTAGGTTAAATAGGTGGCTAACGTTTTATTTCATGACTCATTTAAGGTTTTCCGTTAATTTTTACCATTAAAGGACATGTGTCATCTCCTAAAAATTCTAAAGTTATACTAAAAATAAATAAAATTAATAAAACAAAATAAAAATATATCCTGAAATTTTTAAATATTCCTAAAATAGTCTCCAAATCCCCAAACCCTCAAATTCAACCACTGACGCCAACATTGGCCGCGTTGCTATGACAGAATGAAGCGCCTTTCCCTCGCCGAACAACCCACATGCCATTCGTCGTATGTCCTGCCGTCGTTCATCGCGAATCGTTCGAAAAAATCGTTCGACAATTTCGGCGTGAATGCCCAAAATTTGTTTGACATCTTCTATACGAAAGTGTTCAATTTTCATAAGGTCCTCTCCACTGTTATTCAAAAGGTCCAATAATGTATGTATATTAAACTTTTTGAGACAATTATAGATCCTGGGTAGTTCTGATTGGTCAATTTCGCACGATGTCGGTCGATTTCCGGCGACGAAGTGATGAAAAAAATGGTCGTGATGGTCCGACGACCAATGTGGTGGGCGGCGGCGTAGCAATCGGCGGCGGAATCAATCCAATTCGAGATTTAGGTTTTGGAGAGTTAGGGCTTTTGGATTTTGGGGTTGTTTTATGAAATCTAGAAAACTAAGAGATTTTCTGAAAATTAAGTAATTTTATTTATTTTTAATATGATTTTGGAATTTTCAAGAGATGATACTTGCCTTTAACGGTGGGAGTTAACGAAGAACATTAAATGTGTCACATAATGAAACGTTAGGTACTTATTTGGCTCAAAAAATAGTTTGAGTACTTAACTAAAAAAAGACATAGTTTGAGCACCTATTTAACAGTTAAGCCAACTTTGTTAACCAAAAGTTTTCTTTGCAAAGAAGGAAAAGTTGACATACATACATGTCAGAAGCACTTACAACAGCAGTGGAGTGGGAAAAGCTAAAACAAAGTTAGAGAAGGAAAAACCATTGGATTACAGAACAGATTAAAACGATTGATCTGAAATGTTGAACAAAAAAGCAAAGGTGACAAACCTGTAACACTTCTCAATCTTATATATATATATATATATAACCCACCACCGCATAGACTTGTTTTTAAAGCTAGAAGAAAAAAAATGTTTTCATCATCTTCTTCCTTCTCTACTTCTACCATATTCGGTTCAACTTCAACAAACGCCTCCGTAACAGCTTCAGGTTCCTACTCCTTTTACTAGCTTTTTCCACCCCTCATCAAGTTTGAATTTCAGTGTTGTTATTTTTCTTTTAATAATTGGAAACTATTTAGTAAATAGTGAACAAAGTTTTGCTTTTACCTAATGTTTGTTTGTCTGCAGGAAATCCGTCTTGGTCTATTTCAAATTTGGGTTCCACTTCTGCCCCTGCATCATCACCAAGTAGATGGTATTTACTATTTATAGGGTTCTTGTTTCCAACTTTATTAATGTGCTACATTTTTATAACCCTTTGCTGCTGCTTCAGTCGCCCTCTTCTGCAATTTCCTATGATTGTTTTTTATGCTTTTGTTTCTGTAATTTTCGTGTCCATAATTCAGTAGTTTGAGTAACAGAGGATGGTATTGCCTAGTTATGCTATATTTGTTAAGCATCCTGCATTGCTTGTTGGCTAATCTGAACCAAAAATGGGAAAAATATAAGAAATGGTGCATTTTGCCTTACAATTGATACCATGGGAAGCTGAAACCGTGTCACGGAGTCCATGAAAGTGTGTATTTCCTCCATGATTTTCTACTTCTCATGCTGTTTTCTTTCTTTGGGCTATCTCAGGAACCAGTCAACTGTGACTACACCAGCAAGCGAAGTAATAATGTCTTGCATTGCACCATGATTCATATCCTTCTCATTCGCCTCGTTGTAAATCTTGTTTTCCAATGATTCTGTCTTTGTTTCAAGAAACCATTAATCGATACCGAAGATGATTTGAAAAAGAGATTAAGTTTCCTTGGTGGATTTATGGTGGCTTTCAAGGAACAAATTCACACTGATATCAAGCTTAAGCCTAAAAATGGACCCTCCATTTCAGCACACAAATCTGTACTGGTAAAAACTCCCTAACTATGCTTCAATTACATATTTTCTTTCTCTGTCCGTTGCTTCGAACAAACATTGATCGCACATTTACTTATACGTAGGCAGTAAGATCAGAAATCTTCAAAAATATATTAAGCTCGGACAACTACAAGGCTCCACCGAGTGATGGAGTTAAACACCGAAGAGCTCAAGTCACTCCTAGAGTTTCTTTACACTGGGGATTTGCCGGTGGACAAGTTTAAGAAGCATGTGTTTTGCATTATATGTTGCAGCTCATAAGTATGAGATCCTGTATTTACAAGAGTCGTGAGAGCGTTACATGCTGAATTCTATTGATCTCAGATTCACATTCGAATAAGAAGCTGAATGAAACGACTCTTAGCTTCATCGTGCGGAACATGAAGAGCATAGTTTCATCAAAGAAATATGAAGATTTCGCTTCCAGCAATCCACATCTTTGTGTTGAGATTACAAGGGCGTTTGTTGATGCCAAAATTTGAGCTTCTATTGATGGAAGAAATGGGGATGATGATTAATGGTAAGGAAATCTTTTGGAACAAATTTTAGTTTAATCCAAAGTCTAGTATAATAATACAAGAATTCTAGATGTTGAGATTCAAATTTAAATGTACAAATGTTCAGTACAACAAATGCTAAAGAAACTGGACCGTTTGAAGGTTCCTCAACATTTGCATCCCCAAAACAATTTAACCCTACTCTTCACCAGAACTTCATTTGTTTCCATAAAACGGATATCGGATTTAGAACCAGAAAGCTGGAAACTTTGGTTTTTGTCGACCGGGCAGTCGGACTTGTCAAAAACATATATTTTCAAGCTAAAATGTTTTTTGAACCTTTTAATGAATGAAACACTATGTTGGAAATTTCATATTACCTATCAAAAGGGCTCCCGAACCAACTGTGTTCTGTGTATACATAACTATGAAAAAGATTATTCCTTTTGCGAACCAAACGGCCCTAAATCGTTAGGGTATGTATGGGTATATTCTAGTATTAAATAAGTACTCAATTATTGAATCAATGCGTTCTTCGAAGTTGTCTGTTCTTGTTGCCATTTCAATACAATCCGAGTTTCCAAGTTGTTTTCCTAAGCAGTCATTGTCAATTAATAATAATTAATTATAAAGGATCAATTTGGCAAGTCAAACAACATTTGTCCTTGTTTTCACCAAACACCCAGATTAAATTATTGTCAATAATTGAACTTGGGAGTTCCTTTGTTTAGATTTGGGGTTTTAGAAGTTAGAATCAAAGTGTACAAAAATGGAGTCACCCTTCAAAGCAGAGATATTGAAAGGCAAAGTAGCTTTGGTAACAGGAGGAGGCTCAGGAATTGGATACGAGATCTCGTTGGAGCTCGGGAAACATGGGGCCTCCGTTGCCATCATGGGGCGGCGCAAACATGTTGTTGACTCTGCCGTTGCTGCTCTTCGTTCCCACGGCATCCCTGTAATTTCCCTCTCACTTGTTTATATTCCTTGTTTTTTGCCGTCCCCCAAATCTTAGGAACTGATTTAAGAACACGGGTGCAAAGTTTGTCTCTTTGGTTGAAAGCATATTCCTTTATTGGGAACCATGTTCTACTAGAACAGATCCAAAACCTTGATTCATTTTAATGTCTAACATGATGATTGCAGGCTATAGGGATTGAGGGAGATGTTAGAAAAGAGGATGATGCAGCTAGAACTGTGGAATCAACTTTTAAGCATTTTGGCAGGCTTGACATCCTTGTCAATTCTGCAGCTGGCAATTTCCTTGCGGCTGCTGAGGATTTATCTCCCAATGGCTTTCGAACAGGTTCTGCATTTTGTTTCCTTGAGTTTTCTGGTTGTTTTATTCAAAACCTTGAGCAACTGTTTCTGATAGATCTGATTATTTAGATGAATGATTACTTGTTTTCTGATTTTGCGGTTGTATTTTGTCTAAACAAGGCATTTAGTTGGTAATTGATTCTTTATTTCATTTGATTGCTTTTGTTGCAGTCATTGATATAGATTCTGTTGGAACTTTTATAATGTGCCGTGCGGCTCTTAAATATCTTAAGAAAGGGGGACCAGGGAAGGACCCCTCCATTGGTGGAACAATTATAAACATAACTGCAGTCATACATTATGCAGCAACATGGAACCAAATTCATGCATCCGCAGCCAAGGTTAGTAAATTTATTTGGCAAGCTTGGTAAACCTTTTTTACTTTTGAATCTTTTAAATCGGATTCAGTTGCCATATGCCGTGTTTCCACCAGGCGGCTATTGATAGCATTACCAGAAGTTTGGCATTGGAGTGGGGTGAAGATCATGGTATTCTAGTCAATGGGATTGCACCGGGGGCTATAGGGGACACTGCTGGTGTCACTAAGCTTGCACCTCGGGAGATACTGAACCAGCTTAAACAGAAACCTATGTACAAATTTGGGGAGAAATGGGATATTGCAATGGCTGCTCTCTATCTTGCATCTGATGCAGGTTTGTAGTTTTGTCTCTTTGTTTAGTTCGACGACCAATAACCTTTCTACATGAACCGTTTCCTTATGCAACCTTAGAAGATCTTAAAATACATTTAACCTCCTTCTGATTAAACTCTTTTAGACCTATAATCTGAAAAGAAGCAGCATTTACAGAGCATTTGAGTTTTAAAGGGGAAAAGCTGGTTTTCAGTGTATATTGAGCCAGCTTGTGTCTTGTGATTATTACCAATATTCTTGTTTGCTAATACTGTAATGGTGAAAATACTGGGACAAAATGGAAAATACAGAAAATGGGATTGTTTCATGTGCCTGATGCAGTGATACCTAATGCCTGAGGAAGTTGTGGCTCAAGATTTAGCATTCAGTGAAAAGAATGATCTGGATTTATTTAAATCTAACTCCATGGAGAACAGGCCTTCATTGTCATCCATCCATGTGGTGCTCGTCCATGAAACCTTGTCCTAAACGAACCCGGAACCTCTGTTGTAATATGTGTTACTTGGACCTAGTTGTGTATTTTTTGGATAGGGATGTTTGTCCAAGACAGTTATGTCATGTTTTCTAATTTTTCATTATTCGAAAGGTCATATACTTATGCCTGAACATGTGTGTTGTTGAAACTTAACTTTGCTTAGTATTATTTTCATGATAAAAAAATCAAACAAAATTATGTGATCTTAATGACAGATAAAGCTCTCAGTACTCTTTGTTTCCTACTAGTTTTTTGTGGCCATTGTTTCCTTCGAGTTGTGTACTAACTGAATGCATTGCATCTTTTCAATGGTTGAAGGAAAATTTGTTAATGGAACGATCTTGGTTGTCGATGGAGGACAATGGCTGAGCAAACCCCGTTTGATATCTAAAGAAGAAGTGAAGAAGCTGTCTAGAAGAGAGGAGACAAGGTCTAGGGTTGCACCAACTGGGTTGCCAAAGAGCAAATTATGATAAATCAATGTCATGTTTTTGTTGCTGAGGCTATTCAATTCTGTTTCGCTAGTAAGTTGCTATGGGATATGTTTAACTTTAGTAAGAATTTTCTTCAGTAGGTGTGGAAAACCCCAAGATAATAACTTTGTTTCACCTCTGTCCCTGTAATAGTATGAATAAAATGCTTCAGCAATGGTTTGTGTTCCAATATATCAAAAACTAGATTTTTTTAAAGTAGATACTTGATTTTTGCTATTGATATTTTTCTCTCTCCCAGGTAAGTAATATTACTCTTTCAATAAATTGCACTCGTGAAGTTGGTAAAAAAAAAGTTAATCCGAAACAAGTATAACTACGAGATTTAAATAGCGGGCGTTATATAACAGTAGTAACGCTAAAATACCATTGTTAAAAATGGTGGAGTGAAATGGAATCATACAAATAATAGTGGGATTGTGGTCACAATTTAACGGATAACGGTCAATTGTAGCAATAACGGGTTGTTATTTCTGTTATGTTTTACATTAAGTTGTGTAATTAAAAAAAAATTCAACATGGTGATATTTGCATTGATCGTAATAACATCTTTTATGTCCGCAATCGCGATAAACTCTAGACTAGGGCTGAGCGTTCAATCGAGTCGAATAAAAAAATTTCGAGTTAGTAGAATTCAGAATTATATTTTATGATTTAAATTTTATTTGAAAATTTATACTTTTTAATAACATTTTAAGTTGGGTGAGTTTCGAAACTCACATAAAAATTTTAAAAGCAAAATGACAAAAGATGCCACCAACGTTTGCATGTTTTGTCATTTGTCCCAATTCAAAAACAATTTTATTTTAACGTTTTGAAATATTTTTTTTTTAACATTTTAATTTGGTAAATATTTTTTTACAAATAATTAAACTTGTCGCATGTTAATTTTCCTTAATCAAAATTAACTATTAATTAACAACTAATTCACAACAACAAATATGATATGTTCAAAACAAGTGAAAAGATTACTTATTAAGGAATAACTCATCTTCAAAAGCGGCTTACATTTTGAGAAGAGCATGTTAAGTGGTTAAGCATTTCATACGAACATGGGCTTAAGACCTTCAACCTTTGTCCAAGTTTCGGCCTGTAAATCCGACTTGTCTCATTTAGTTAAGCAGTTCAACTCTGCAAGAATCCAACCGAAGTTGTAACTCGTGTCGACTGTCTCGGTTTCTAGTTCATTACATTAAAGTTACGCAGTCACAATATCTTAAAAAAAGAGCAAAAAAATTAGAAAAATCTCTTTCTTCATCTAAAAAAAAGGCAGGCCATGGAAGTGGTGGAGCAAGAGATGAGAAAGTCAAGAAAGATTTCATCTTCATCTTCTGCTCTTATTAATAATCTTGATGATGGTTGCCTCATGCATATTTTCAGCTTCTTATCTCCCATTCCAGGTTGTTTTTTTTAATAAACCCTTTTCTTAATGAATATTTTTCATTGATCTCTGAAAAAGATTGCTTCATTTGGTGGTAGGATTATATTTTATCTTCAATTTTTTTTTTTTTTTCATCTGGGTATTAAGGAAATTGTGTTATTTTTCACTCATTGGTTTTCATTTCATAGGAGGTAGCCTTTTAAGGTTAATTCTAGTACCCCAAGGTATATTAATGAAGCAATTTTATTATTTTAGGCATTTTATCTTGGTGATAAGAAATTAATGTTATTTTTAGATTTATTGGAATTGAACTGAAGGTTAATTCTAGCTATTTTAGGTATGATAATATTTAGTCTGGAGTTGACTTTTGTTGAATTCATTTCTTTTTCCATGTTCTGGTGATTTTTATGATGGAGTGAGAAGGCATTGTAATAGATTTGATTCTGATAGTTCTTGTATCTGCAGAATCTTGTTTGTGCTTGATAATTGGGTTAGATTAAGAACCTGAGCTTTCATTTTGGTTTTCAATCCCAAATGCCTGAATTTAGGGTAGTTGGATTGAGAATGCTGCTGATCTTCACAAAACCAACAATCTGAAATTCCCTTCACTTCCATTCTATTGACAACACAACACCCTCAGTTTGTGTTTTACATTACCTATCTCCACTTGAGTTCTTGCCACCAAAGAAATGAACTTGGATATGCTTCGTGCAACGCATGGAGTAATATATACTTACCGGTTTCTACTTATTGTAATCAATGGATCCCGTGGTCTTTGAGGCTTTGACTACTTATACTAAATTGGAGGCTTAGCAAAACTTTTCCTGTGTAGGAGGGTGCAATGGTGGCTGCAATGTATGGATTTATATATTTTCATCGAAAGATTTCTCTTATTGAATGCATCCAAATTAGTGATATTCTTGTATCTTTAGTTATGCAGTGCTAATGATAGGGTATATAGTTGTTTCGCAAGATAACTTGACGCTAATGAAGTTAAAAGGTCTGAAAAAATGCATTCTTATTGTCCTTTTTTCTTTGTTTTCATTCTTTGAGGACCAATGGTCTCCAGATATGGTGTTCGGAAGTTTTACATTCTAGCGGCTTGAAAGCATTTTAGTAGGCATTGTCATTTCTGATGTTTTTCAATCCCATTACCAAGTGCAATCTCTTTTACATAATGCTATTGAGTTGCAGATCGGTATAACACCGCCCTCGTTTGCCACAGATGGTGTTATTTGGCATGCCACCCTCAACTGTGGCTGCGAGTCGATAGATCCATGAAGGATTTTTCTGAACCCGGTGTCTTCCCTAACTTAGAAGAAGCTGTGTCTGCAGCCAGGTAAAACTACTATTTCTAATTTGTGGTTTGGTGGTTATATTATATATTTATGAAACCATTATCTTCAAACTCTCCCTTTCAGACCTGGTGACACTATTTTAATCGCAGCTGGCGGCAGTCATCTTGCCTCTAATATTCAGATTAAAAAACCACTCTGCCTGGTATGCATTTAGGATTCTGCAAAAGTTAATTATAGATAAATTGTGTCCTTGGTATATATTTACTCTTTGAAATATGAATTTTGAGGAAAAAACTCGTGTCCAACAGCCATGCTGGCGCATATCCATACATGAGTATGGGAATGTAACCCTTCAAGTGCCCTTCAAATACATAAAAAACTTGCTAAAAAGTTGATCATACCTATGTTTGACACATTTCTGTATCAGACACACTCTATTGTTTGAGTAACCTCTATAAAATTCACTTAAAGATGCATTGGCATTATTTAAAAATGTGATGTCCTATTATATGCCAAATGTTTTTTTTTTAATGCCGATACCATTTATTTGATAATGGAGAAACTTAAATTTCATTCTCATTCTTTTATTTTAGCTCCTCTTTAGTTAGTTGGTACATTTTTCATCTTATTTTAATGCATATGATATTTTTCTTCTATAAAATGCACTTAAAGTCAAAGATGCTTCTTATTGCATTATCGGAAATACGCTTCAATACTGGTGCTATGTAATTGTTCCTGGTAAAGAGACATCAAGGCCATGAGTAGAGAATGAATATTTAACTTTTAAGTCATTATTGTAGCTAAAATTTTTTTTTTTGTCACACTTCTTCCTCAACTTACTTTCTTCAGATCGGCGGAGGAGAGCTTCCTGATGAAACTACTCTCGTCTGTTTGCGAGGTTCAGACAGGTTTGCAAAATTTCCAAATATGTTTTTGCCTTGTATATTGAATGGTGATTTGTTGAGAGGTTTTTCCATATTATATCTAGAAATGTTTTCGAGCCACCTCCATATTGATGGAAATCAGCAGCCACACGATTAAGAATGAATTGACTGAAATTTTTTCCGTGATCTATAATAAAACTAAAACAGAAAATTACTTGTCTGGCTGGTATGAAAGAACATAGATATTCAACAATCTGGAGATGGCTCTCATTAGGTCACAAGTACCTTTTTTTCCACCTTTATCGAGAGAAAACAACCATGTCTATGTGCTGTTCATTTTGCTGGAGCAGTGCATTGGAGTTTCTATCAACCTGCAAGCTGTCAAACTTAACAGTAAAGGCGGAGCTAGGTTGCTGCTTGCTTCATAGGAGCGGAAGACTAATTATAGACGAATGCATACTTCAGTGTGAATCAAACCCGTTTGACTATCTTTCATGCCCGATCGTGAGTACAGCCGGTAGTGGGATATTCCCTTCCAACTTGAAGAGCGACGGAGATAGTGTTTCTGTTTCTCACACTCGGATTGAAGGAGGTGCAAAGGCTGTTTTGACCAGTGGAGATCTAGCACTACGGCGAGTTCGGGTGATTTATTCTTGCACTTGTCTCTATTTCTGGTTTGATGTTGATTGTAAATAACTGGATTGGATCATAATCCTTTTATCTGTCAGTCACATTATTGCAGATTAGGGAATTCAATTCTATTCCTAAATGTTGTTTGTTTTATGTAGGATCAAAATCTAATGTAGCCATAGCCAAAGGCATTGTACGTTATCTATGTTATTTTTCCCATAAGACCATTTGTAATAAACGTTGTTGTTAATCACCGATTTTTCTCTTATTTATTCATTTAACAGATTTGGTCTAAACAAAAATGACATTTATAAAGATTTATATATATTTATACAAGTAACAGAAGAAAGAATACGGAAAACAACTCGTGATGGGCCACATTTATTTAACTTCATATAATGATCTAAAAATTATTCTTCCCAAAAAGCATTATATAAGTCCGTTTATTTTATCATATTATGCCGATGTGGGATTAAAGTTTCAATCAAAGATATATAGCGCCAATAAAGTACCACATTAGTTCTTTTCACTCTAAAAAGAGCTAAACTAAATAAATTTTATATAAGAATTTTTTTTTGATATACAACATGTGTAAATTAAAGTTTACAGTTACTTTTCAAATTTAGAAGTTAGAAGTTTAGTTTAAGATTTAAAGTTTAAGGATTTAAGTTGTAGAGTTTACAATTTAAGGTTTATGGGCTAGAGTTTAAGATTTAAAATTTTTTTAGGTAAGAATTTTAGATTTTAAAAAATTATAAAACACTAAAATTTCAAAAATTTTTATATAATGGAAGATAGTCTTAAATCGTTAATAATTTATATTTTACATAGAATGTCATTTAGCTTATTTAAATTTTAAAAAACAAAGAACAGCACAATTTGACAAAGCCCTACATACTGCAATGAGGTTAGTCATATGTTAAAACGATGTTCGTGGTATACACTTAAGTATATATAAGAACAAAGGATGAGTTCGTTCCCTGATGGTGTCAAAATCCAGCTAAGTGCCGAGAGTCATTCCAGTAGACACATCTAAGGAAGATTAATTGGCACCTGTCCGAGCTCCGCAGTCAAAACAAAAAACAATTAGCCATTGCAAACCGAGAAAAACTCAGGAACAAAAAAGTATGATACTATAGCAAGTCAGAAAATCTAACACATGGTGATTTCTTTTTCACTTTTGTAAAACATCCTATCAGGCATTCAAACAAGAGTAAATAGTATACCTGCATCCTAGAAAAGGCGGAACAAAACAGTAATACTATAGCAATAGTAATTTATACTTTTGTAAAAGAAATGTGAAATAAACATCATGAAGGGAAAAGTGACACATATCTGGACACGGTTGTCGGGATATGATTATCCAAAGACTCCAAATACGTAAAAATCTTGAAAATTTTTGAACATACCCTTCTTGGGCACATAACCCATGTTCAACTCTCATCTGAGTAACATAGTTTGACTTACACATATATGTAATTGTCAAAAAGAAAAACATATTTATATAGAACTTTACTCTGACAAGGGATTAACCTGCAAAAATAAATTTATAGGAAATAAAGAAAGAAAAAGCAAAATAAAAGGGGAAATTATTGAGTAATATTTCTTGTAAAAGAACATGAGCAATTGATATTATATTAGAACTTTATTTCTTCAGAAAGTCATAACATTTGCTCATTTTGCAAAATCATCAGTTCAATGAAAGTCATTAAAACCTGAAGGGAGATATAAAAGATGATTTGTGTAATTAAGTTCACGGTTATCAACAATCTTATGCATCGAACTTCACAAAAGCTATAAATCATGGATGTCATCCATAGGTTCCCCAACATATCTTCCTCATGCATGTTTAGTTTAAGCAAAATGTAGTATTAAATTGCTACCTAAAAACAAAACTAGAATTCATTAAACAAAAGAATTTTACTGAGATTGTAGTGAGAGTACCATAGAATTTGATCAGATTACATCCACCAACTAGCATAACAAGCTGAAGGCCACTTCTTCTTGTCGGTTATGGTCATCGCACAAAGGCCGAAGCGCAATTGACCACTTCATCAAGATGCAAAGCACTTATAGAGAGCCTTATTACTCTCTTTCTTTGCTTAAAACATAGTGAAGGATGGCCATTTAATCTGCACCACCTGCAAGCAAAACTAACAAGAAAAATTGTTTACTAAACATCATCTTAGAGGATGGCCAGAAAAAAAAAACAAAACAGAATCTTAGAGAGAACAGAAAGGCTGAGAGATGCAGAAGTATGTTTGATATTTCTTCTTTTTCTTTTGTTTTGCTCCAGGGGAAAACTATGGTTTGGAGTTTGTGGATGGGAAAACGAGTCATGTTTTCCTAAGCATTCAGTTTCAAGTGAGAAAAATCTCACAAAATGAGATCACTGAGAAAAAAATTTTGCAACCTATAGAAAGAATATAATTGCACAAAGGGGAACAAACTATGTTTCTTCTACTCTTCATTTTCCCTAGAGTACCCATGCCCGACAACCATATCAGACACAAATTCGGACAAGGCTATGGGGGGTATGATTTTCCAAATGCAAGGAAAACTTAGAAAAAATTGAGCATACTCTTGTTGGACACATGCCCACATCCAACACCTCCCAATGAGTCCAAGCAACATAGGGAACAAAAGTACCAGGCTGACTGCAAAGAAGCTGCAGTTAAAGAGGTAATAACAAACTTGATTCAAGCATCCTTCGAAGTACAAACATCTACTGGAAACAAATAAGCTAAAAGTCATCAACGAAAATGCATGACCACAAGAGAGGTTATATATGATAGATCAACCTTACTGTCCATATAAATTTGTATTAACCGCACAGAGTACCCTTGACCCTCTCTATGGATGCAAGAAGTTACGTAGCTTTATCACATAACCAGCAAAGATTTACAGTAAAATGAAACACAACAACAGTCAGACTCTCCATAACCATAATCTGATTAGGTTTCCGGCCAAAAATCTGAATACATTAGTTAGTAAGCCTTATTCCACTTTCATAGTATTTTTCATATAACAAATCCAACAATTTTCCCTGCCACAGTGCCACCTGAGGATTCTAGCTAGAAATGAGAAAAACAGCTCTAAACATAAACATGGTGGCAAAACCTTTTCACAAAAAAAAAAGTTTCTCTGCACAACCTATCAATATCTGACAGGATGGTATCTCTCAATTGAATCAAAATCCTTATTGCTGAGTATCTTACAGAATTTTTAAAAGGTGGCGCAAAATAAATAAATAAAAAGTCAAATTTCCTTGTAACCATACCCCACAAAGTACTGCTACCAGGAGTATGCATTAACTTAAACAATCAGTTTGCCTCTTATATCAGCTATTATCATCAAGGTTGAGTCAGCTTGTGCTGATAAAAAATGAAAGATAGAAACATACTTCCAAGACAAGGAGTTACCTTCTAAGAAAACTCACATATATTACAAATCAAAAACATCAAACATTTGGGGTGGGGGAAGGGTAACATGTGTCAAACAAAGAAGCACTGTTCACACCCCACTAGAATGGTTATGGATGTCCATGGCCCTCAAGTTTCAAATGATTGATAAATAGTTCAGTACATATCCATGAAAGAACATGGAAAGATAACCTATAAAAGATAGGAAGAGTACTCCTATCTTATACAACGTTCACAGCACAAAATAGAAATGAAAAACCTAAGATAGGATGCTGTTTAATCTGAATTCATTCACCCAATCACCAGTGCCTCCCTTGAGAACCACCTCCCTTGTTTTTGGAAAAGAAGGTATTCTTGGGTTTTGGTAGCTCGTGAATGTCCATCACTTGTATCGTTCGTTGCTTTTTGGCTTCAAAAAGCACAGAAAAAGTGCAGACAATCACATTTAGTATGAACCCAATGTGAGGGATTCAAGATGAAGTAAATTGTGGAAGAAGAAAAGAAAACAAACCATTTTCAGCTTCTTTGTAACTTTCTTGAAGCCTTTTCCTTGCAGAAGCCAGCCTTTCAGAGTCAAAATTGCTTTCCTTTTGTTCTCTCTGCCTCTACGAAACCCCCAGAAAGGTGATTCAACAAATAGCATGACAAAGTCTCTACAAATACCAACTCATCAAACCCAACCCTTTGGTCAACAGACAACACTAAAATAGTTAAATTAAGTTGAGGTTTCCCTTGGCCTTTCTGCTAATATAAACTATTTGGGTGTAGTAAGTAACAATAGCTTCTCATTCCTTGAGAATCAAGGGAATTTGTCAAAACACTGGTTTCACATCAACAAATCATTTTGAAAGCATTTGCTATCTAAATTTGGTATCAGATCTCCATGTCCTAATACCTGTACGTTTTGTGGAGGAGTTGAATGAGTATGTCTTGATGGAGGATCTTTTACGGGGAGGAGGGATTGGCTTTGGCTTCCTTTCAGGTTCTGAATTATTCTTGTCTGAACCAAAACTCCCATCTGTCAATTGTTGTTTGGAAAGGCATTAAAAGAAGGTTGATTAATTGAATGCACAAAAGAAAGATACAAATATCATATCCAACTTTGAATCAGATTCTACTTACTGTGTGGATTTGGAGAGTATGCAAAATCAGGAACCTATAACAGAACGGAATCTTAGAAAGATACAAAAAAATAAGGCAGAAATTCCAAAGCAACTTTCACATGAAAAAGCATTTTCTTTAACCTGTTGACGACCATTTGAGGGAGCTTTTGCTGTGGTGAATCTCCATCTGCTGGTAGACAGTATTCATAGTCATTTTAATTTTAGTGACATGTCAAAATTCTTCATGTTACAGTTTAGATAATAATTTTACCCATAAGTCCAGCAGGTTCAGGTTCTCCAGGTTGATTCACCCTTACCCATTCATCTACAATCTCTTTCCATTTCCTGAAGAAATAATATAACACACTTTCATTGATAAATGCTTCCTCAATTTGTTCACTTACGAATAGAATAAAAAAACTAAACATTTAACATATATGTGATTTCCAGAAGTTCATTAAAACCTGACAAGTTGCTTCACTAATCTCCTAACATCATTTGATGAATGCTTCCTCAATTTGTTAACGTGTCTCCCGATGTCAGTCTCCTGAAGATAGAATCATAACATGGCAATGGTCTTAAAGCAAACAAAACAGGGAATTATACCAAAAAACAGTGTTCCACATAATTATTAGTACCTTGAGAGCTTGAAATGTTATATCCATGTCTGCCAAGCTTTGAAGTAAATCAACCAAAGAATCTTCAGACTGTACAAATAATTTGAAAATATATATATATATATTCATTCAAATCAAAATCCAAAACAATTTATCAAATCAACAATAGAAGTGCAGAAAAATTCAAAGACCTGATCAGGTAGTTCAAGACGCTCCTTAATCTCAAGAACCCTTTTCTGTTCATCATCAAAAAAGCCTCCATAAGGGTCCAAATCATCATCTTCATTATCTTTATCTGATTGAGGCGTAAAAGGTGACCCTTTTTCCTTCCTCCTCCTTTAGCTTCATGGGGGCTATCTTCTTTATTAACTTGATATCCATTTGATCTCTCACCAAAATCACAGCTTTTACACATGGTAGCCATGGAAGTAGCATAAAGCCTCTCCACAATCCCATCTCTCCTCTGCTTCAACTCTTGGCCATAATCCAAAGAAGCTACCAGGATTGCCGTATCTATAAAAGTCCACACATCAACACCAGCTGTTTCAAGAACTGATCTGAAATCATCCAAATCCATTACAATTCAAACAAAAAGTTGATGATTATATTGCAAATTCCAAGGGCCTGTTTTTCAAGCTATCAAATCAATATTTGACCTTCAACATAATCAGATCTGATTGAAAACAGAAAGACCCAAAGCTTGAATTTTGCAAAATTTTTCAGCTGACAAAAGGAAAACAATTCTTTGAAGTCAAAGCTGAAATGGGTTTTTTAACAACTTTATGGTTTTGAGTTTGTTAATGGAAATGGATTTTTGTGTGGGAATTGGAATAAACAAAATGAACAGATATAACTTTTTTCTTTCCTTTTGGATGAAATGACTATGATTTTTCTTTATTTGGGAGAGAATAATAGATAAGTGTATTCTTTTTCTTATAATTACACAAATATAAGTAAAGAAAATGTAATTACACATGAGTGAATTGTTTTGGGTAACCAAAATGGTCAGTTACCTTACTCACCAATTTCAAAAACTAACGTTGTGGTCATTTATTATCTTTAATAAGTGTCAATTGTCACACTTTTACTCATCAATTTCAAAAAATTAATAAATTTAAATAATCACTAAACTATTATCAAAAGAAAATGCAGATCCAGGTGCCTAAAAATAATTTTTATAATTACATATTTAATTTTTCATATTTACACATATAATTAATTTAGTCTTAATTTTAATAATAGAAAACAGCCACGTACTCTCTAACTCTTACGGAATCAATGATGGTTCTATACTTAACCAAAGCAAAACCTTTAATTGAAAACAAGATGGAGTTCATTCGAATATATGCATATACCTTAATATCAAGTAAAGAAACATCAAATAACTCTAATCCTCGCATCAACTTCATAATGAAAAACATTCTTAATTAATATAAATTAATATGGATTAAATTGCCTTTATTGAGAGGACTAATTTACACAATTTCAGAAAACGAGAGTGACCAAAGATGTATTTTTACACGTTAGATACGTTAACATCACGAAAGCATCCCGCGCCCATCTAGGTTGCTATTTGCCGCCAATACCACTCATAAGACCACCATTGATTCAGTAAGAGTTAGGGAGTACGTCTGTGACTGTATTTCATTAAATTCTTATTTGCAATTAAAGATTTTTATATTAAAATTAGGATTAAATTAATTGTATGTGTAAATATAGAAGACTAAATATATAATTTTATAAATTATTTTTAGTTCGGTGGTCAAAATAGGAGTGAAGTAATAATTTAGTGACTATCTAGCTAGTTTACCCTTCTCTTTACTGTGTCAAGTCCCGGCAGTTGTCTAACGAAAATTAACACTCAAGCGACCAAATGTTTAAAGCGCGAAACATAAGTGACCACAACGTTAGTTTTTTAAAATTGGTGAGCAAAAGCGTGCACTTACTAAAGATAAGTGACCATTTCAGTAGTTTATCCAATTGTTTTTTATTATTCACCTAATTCCTGGGTCACTTTAATTAAGCAAGGGGATAATTCATAAGTGACCCCTAAACTATAGCAAATCATTTAATATTGTACATGTACTTTTGATGACTATAACCGTTAAATAAAAATGATATGTCGCATCCTAATTACAAATCAACATTGGTCGGTCAAATGGTAAGATATTGGTACCGTTTAAACAGATTTTGAATTCGAGATTTTATGTATGCAGAAAATTCACGTCGAGAGATTCACCTACCACAATTGTGTGTATAATACAAATTAATTTTAATTAATTACGATAAAGCCCTTGAAAATTGGGAGAAAAAAATAGGTTGACCTACCTATTTAGATCAACAATTATTTAATCTAGACCTAAAGCGAAAATCCATCATCTTTTAGGCTTTGTCAAATTAATAGTTCGATCAAGCTATTAATAACCAAGAACAAGAATAAATAAATAAATACTAACAATTTATTAAAAATAAAAAGAATGAGAATACTGAAACTATTGTAATGAAGAAAAGGAAAACTAGATCATGAAAGATTTAAGGACTAAGGCTTAATGCACTATTTACCCTTAATATTTACTATTATTCTCATATAGGACTTAATATATTTTTTAGGCTCATATGCCCCTAACGTTATAGACGTTATCTAAATTGCCCCAATAATTTATAAAAAAATATGACCAATAATATCGCGTTATGGCAACATCTCTATTTATTCTTTTAAATTTTTAGATAAAATAAAATAAAAATATTAAAATATTTATTAAATTAATTTTATTTTTTAAAAAACTACACTTTTAAAAAGTACGATTGACATGATGTGCCTTTGTTTTATATGGCCATATCGGTCATCCGATGGGTGTCATTTCGGTAAATAATTGACTTTGAATTCCAATTCAATAATTAATTTTTAAAGGTTGATTCTTGGGTAAAAGCTTAATAAATAAGGGTGTTTTGATAATTGATCTAAAAGCACATTTTCGAAAGCTCAAAGCAATATTTTTAAACTTTTTTACATTTCGATTGAAAAACAATTTTCATCTCAAAAGCTCCTTATTCTTTATTAATTATGATGTTAAAAGTGCTTTTGGAAGGAAAAACACTTTTTAACCGAAATGAAAACTAGTTCAAAATTTGAAACAAATAAATATATAAAAACACTAGCTTTTTTTCCTTCTCTATGTAACATTCTTCTAATCAAGTTTGCAACACCTACAAAAAAAAACTAGCCCAATTTCTCACACCAGCTATTAACGTACTTATCTTGCAAATAAAACCTTGTTGATTTTTGTTTTATCATCTTACCATTTGAAAAAGACAAAAAGGTACATGATCTCCCTTGTAGTCTTCAAATTAGGTTTAAGTAAGTTTCAATTTTTTTATAAAAAAAGAAAAAAAAATTAATCAGTGTGCCAATTGATGTGATGAAAAGTGCTTAATGGACATGGCATTAAAATTTGGGTAAAATTTTGATACACATGCTTTACACAAGCATGTCTATTTACACTATAAAAATTAAAATCTTAAATTTTTAACTCTAACCCTAAAAAACTAAACCCCACACTCTAAACCCTAAACCTAAATTCTAAATACTAACCTTAAATTTTCTAAACCATACAGCTTAAACCTCTAAACTAAAACCCTAATCCTTAAAACTAAAAGACACGTATAAACTAAAATTTACACGGCCTGTGTATCAAAATTTTTTCCTTAAAATTTTGTCCATGCTACGATCATAAAATCAGTCCATTTGAGCAAGTTTAATAACCCAACTGACCTATTTCGTTGCGTAACTTAGGAGTATTTTGCCCCTTATTGGGACAAAGATTGTCCCACGTATGGAAAAGGTTTAAATATGTATATTTGGTACTTAAATTAGACACTTTCTTTTTAAATTGGTATTTAAATTTTTTGCTCTCAAATTGGTATATGAGACACATTCTTTCAAGTTGACGCTTAAAGAATTTTTACTCCTAAGTTGGTAGTTCAAGTAGACATCTTTTTCTCAAATTGATACAAAAAAATGTATGTTCTATTAATTTAGTCGTAATTTTTTTTATAATAATCGGAGCCTAATTAAAAATTCCTTTTTATCGGCAAATTTGTTGACTTTCAAAGGGAGGAAAAGACTGCCCATATTTTATTGATAGACAAAATACCTTACATTCGTTACTTAAAGACATATAACCACAGATTGAATAAGGGCCTTTGTCTTCAGGTAATTACAAACACAAAAATAACCTAAACTGACAGACCACTTTAGTTTGACCTTCGGTGCATTTCTTGATCCAGCATTATCTAACCTGTAGTTAAGAGAGAAAGGTATTCCAAGCTGTTCATTCCATTTTTTGCCAGCATATCTGCTTCAACGTTACCGGATCTTGGGATATGTCTAACACACATCCACCCATCTTTATACCAACATGCGATCCAGGTGATTACATTTGACAAGCCGGGGCTTTTGTAGGATCACGAATCCAATCAAATACCACCTTGCAATCAGTTTCTACCGCCAGTTTAGCTCTCCCAAACCATGCCGAGTCTCGAAAAAATTCTATGTTATGTTTGATGGCTAGAGCTTCTGCTAAAATTGGTGGAGCAGCCCCAATTATTTTCGAAAATTCCATAATCCGCACCTCTTCCTCATTGCGTAGCAGACCCCCTATTCCACCCCCACTTTCGTCGGATCTCATTGCCCCATCGACATTAAATTTAAGCCAACCGATGGGAGGAGGCTCCAGGTATATGGAGCTGGCGCCTTCGAGGGCCTCAACATAATAGCTTCAGTATTCACCGGGTTAGAAACAATGTCATGCACTGAAGCCTTTAAATCCGGGGAGTTTGCCTTTATCCGCCACACTAACCTTAGTTTAATTATTAAAAGCATTTGCACTGTGTCTAAAGATTTCTCTTTAAAAATCATTTCATTTCGAAAAAGCCATATTGACCAGATTACAGCGAAAGGGATAATTCTCCATACCTTTGCCTTGTTGATATCCGGACCAGCTTCGTTCCAAGCAACCAAAAAGGTTACTGGATCTTCATGCATCGTGATTATAACACCCCAAAGATTGCAAAAATGGTTCCATAATGTCCAGGCTACTTTGCACGTGAAGAAAAGATGAACCACAGATTCTTCGTGGTTTTTGCATAGAGGACATCCGGTGTCTTCAATTATTGCTATCCCCCTTCTAACTAATTCCAGTTTCACCGGTGCTCTTCGAAGGAATATTAGCCACATGAAGGATTCAACCTTTAAAGGAGCGATCCCTAACCAAATGAAATTTCTCCAATCAATATTAACCCCATCATTCGCACCATTAATTTGTCCTGCGGTTTTAACCGGGTATACCCCATCTGCTGATTTTGCCCATCGTACCCAATCTTGGTTGACATTTGATCCAGAAAAGCTTTCAAGCAACTGACTTAAATGGTTCCCCTGATCCTTTTCCCATTCAAATAGGTTGCATCGCAAGGGTATATTCCACGGCCAGCCATCTCCACCCTTCGAACCAAACTCAGCAATCGCCCCATTGTGTCTGCAGGAGACTGAAAATATGCAGGGGAATTGATCTTTCAAAGGCCGATCGCCGATCCAACAGTCCTGCCAAAACTTTCAAAGGCCGATCGCCGATCCAACAGTCCTGCCAAAACTGGATTTTTCTCCCATTGCCCACTTGGAGACTAAAGTTGGACCTTATATTACTACCAAATTCATCTTCAGCATAAAAAGACTTTAGTATATCTCGCCAAATCCATTAAACTAATCTCGGGATATTGCTTGGAGGAACAAGAGTGTCTTCATTTATTTTGTATTTGCAGCTCACCACTCTTTTCCACCAAGTATCTTCTTCTGCACCATATCTCCAAATCAACTTCCCGAGAAGCGCTCTATTCTTCGAATCAAGGTCTGCGACCCCTAGGCCCCCTTTTTCATCGGTTTACAAACTTCTTTCCAGTTCACCCAATGTATTTTTCTTGTATCGTTCGATCCTCCCCATAGGAATCTTGCCATCAAGCTATTCAACTTCTTTGAGATTGAAACTGGCATCCTGAAAGTAGATAAATAATACATAGGAAGGCTTGCCATGACTGATTTTATCAATGTCAGTCTCGCTCCAAATAATAAACCCTTGGCTTTTCAACTTGCCAATCGATTTGAGAATTTAGTCACCACTGGCTCCATAGAGCTATATTGTTTCTCTTGGCTCCAAGAAGTAATCCAAGGTATTCCGACGGAAAGGAGCCTAACATACAGCCAGTCAAAGATGCCCACTGGTTCAGTAACACATTGTCCACATTGATTCCGAATAATTGACATTTTTTTAGGTTCATTTGTAATCCTGCTGCAAGCTCAAAAACCCTTAAGACTCTTCACATTTCTAACTTGTTCCTGTAAAGCCTCACAGAAGGTTATTAGATCATCAGCGTATTGAAGGTGGGTGACTTGCATCTGAGCATTTTCCATATCAATGGAAAGGCCTGAGAATAGATTCTTTGAGGCAGCTTTCCTTAGAAGCAAATTTAGAGCTTCCACTACTATGTTAAACAGTAACGGGGAGAGTGGACAGCCTTGCCGAAGCCCCCTGGAAATCTTGAATTTTTCTGTGGAAGAGCTATTCACCAGAGCCGCAATTTTGGCCGTAGAGATGCATTGTTCGATCCACTTGCACCATTTGCTGCCAAACCCCATCTCCTTCATTATGCGAAGCAGAAATTCCCAATTTACCGTGTCATACGCCTTTCTAAAATCCACCTTAAATACAATTCCACTTGATCCATTTTTGATTGCAGCATCAATCACTTCATTAGCTATAAAAGCGCAGTCTAGAATTTGCCGTCCAGGAATGAACGCAAACTGAGACTCACCGATTATCTTGGACATCATCGGTCTCGTTCTGTTAGCTAAAACTTTAGCCAGTACCTTATAGACTGCTCCCACAAGGCTGATCGGGCTTTAATCTCAGGTGATTACCTTGGACATTATAATTTATTGATTTGTGGAGATTAAAATTCGAACCATACTTATCGGAAGTCATCTCTTAAAGACACCACTCCATAACTAAACTATCTTTCAAATTCACCCATTCTTAATCATAGTGAGATTTATTTCTAGCTTTACAATGCAATTCCTAGAGTTAAAATGTGATTAATGCTAGTTTTTACTCTTTCATCCGCTAGAGGATTGCAAGTCAGCCTATGAAGTTGGAAAGTAGACGACAGTAGAGAATAAGGTTCGTTGGCTTGGCAGTAATCCAGTGATGGTATTCCGGGAACGAGTTTGGAGAAACGGATTGCAAAAGCTCTTACATTCCTAGAGGAAACTGGTTCTGCTTTTGTTTTGTAAGAGGAGTTCTCAAAAGGAGCTCTTACATTCTTAAAACGGTTGACATTCACAAAATCTGGACATTAATCTGCCTAAATCTAATTACTCACTACTAAGTTGTGCACTGAAGAGAAGTTGAGACGATGTAGGGTAGTTTGGTTATCAGATCAATATATTCTTAAAGATAGTTAACATTTACAAGATCTTGAGACCAATCTGTCTACAATCTTGTGAATCATTACTAAGTGGTACACTAGGCTCTACACGCTTGTAAATAGGATATCGAGATAGAGGCACTACAAGCAGAGTTGCATTGATAGAAACCAGGACGATGTAAGGTAGTTTGGATATCAGATCAACACATTTACAGAATCTATCTGCCAATCTGTTTAAACTCTCATAAATCATAACTAAGTTGCACTATTCTACAAGCCCATAAATCGAACAATATAAGCGGTCTATACTCAAACCATTGTTTGCATACAAATAGACCTAACCTACCTAAAATAAATAGAAAAAATCATGAAAAAAGGAATTAGGTATCCCTTTAACCTGAAACAAACTAGGAATAATTCCTAAATTCTTGGTTCCATATGAAAGAACAAAAATTTGGGCAAATATGTGTGGAAGTTTCTTTGATGTCGAGTGAATTCAAGAACACAAGTAAAACATAACAAATAGTCTATTCTCATCATCCCAATCCATCACTTAGAATATATGCGAGTCCATTACATTAAGATAACACTAAAAATTTACAATACCATAAAGAAAGAAAGAAAGAAAGAAACAACCTCCTCAACAATAAAAATGCTATGACATTTTGATTACATCATACTATTAGTATTATTACAATATCCAGTTAAACAAGACACCGAATGAATGAAGAACAGGAGTTTCATTATGTACCATATAGTGCATTATCCACATTTCCACATCATCAATATATGTTAACAAATGAAGAACATGAGCTTCATTATGTACCTTTTAACACTTTGTAGCAACCAAAGCTTCAATCGCAGCAAGAAGGGCATCGGATCAAGCCGTTTTCGTTGCATTCGAAGCATCTCTTGAGCAAGCCTTCGTCTTCATCGAACATTTTCCGACTCCCATTGCAATTCCCACAAGGCACGAACCAGACATCCCCACAAGCATTGCAAACAAACCCAGGTTGTCTCCTAGGGAAATCATCAAGAACCTTAGCCAATTCACCCATTTCGAACATGCTTTTAATCACATCAGCACCGCCGATGTACTTCCCCTTTATAAAAACCTGGGGCAAAGTCACATCCTTCACTTTCAAGATGTTTTGCAACTCTTTCTTATAAGCAGCATCCATGGAAATATCTCTTTCATCAACCCAAACTCTGAACCCTCTAAAAATCATCCTAACGGCATAGCAATCCTCGTAAGTCCTTCGAATTCCTCGTAAACTGGTTAAATAAACAACAATTCGATCTTCAGTTCCGGGTAATCTTATGGTAGGGTTAATAAATCCCGATGAAAGCGCCATTGATTTTGTGGTTCTTAAAAAGGGCTTAGAGGCAGGTTCTTTAGGACTGGATAAGTTGGAGGAAGATGATGGAGATTTGCCTGATTCGAATAAACTCCTAAGCTTTTGAACTTTACCTTTGACGGAATCCATTGGTTCGTGAATTTTGGCAACGGAAGCAGCTCGATTTTGAGACTGCTGATTCTGGAGGTAAAATTGAGCTTTTGGATTCTTCGAATCAACTTTCGAGGGGGCGTACATTGTAAACGAACGATTTAAGAACCCAGATGACGACGATTGTGACGAAGATTTCACCTTGTTCTTCCCCATTTCTGCCATCGATCCAGATACTTACAAAAACACACAAAAATCAAATCTTTTTTGCTTTCACGAAGAATAAAATTGAAGATTTTCAGAGTTTTCTATTAATCTTTATTTGGGTTTAGTGGATTTTTTTGTTTAATTTCTTGTTGTGTTTTGCTTTGAAAAAAAAATAGATTGAAATTTGTTTTTAATTTTAAGAAAGAAATGGAGGGAGAGGAAGAGGTTTGTTTTTTGTAGGAATAACCTCAAAGCAAGAATTTCGCTTCCAACTAATTTTTCCTTTTATATAATTATTTAAGATATGTTGGGTTAAAGTCCATTAAAAGTCCTTCTATTATATTTGAAAGTTTATTTTAATCTCTATATTATAAAAAATAACATTTTAATCCTTACATTATATTAAAAATTCATTTTTAGTCCTTACTATAAAAAGAAACATTTTAGTCCATGTACGTTTGAAAAGTTAACATTTTAGTCTAAATTGCCAAAATTATTGTTAGTTTACTTAAATATTTTGGTTTACGCATTTTTTAGCTCCTCTCAATTATGAACTCGAACAAATCAATTTCTATCGAAACAATTTTTGTGATTTTTTTTATAAATTTATAAATACTTATAAAGTTTAAATGTAAAATTAATTATTACTCTAACTTCAAACTTTGTTGTTTTTACTTACAATAATTATAACTACAATTACAAGTTAAAAACATAAAAAAAATGTTTAATTGAAAATTGTACATTGGATTTTCATATTTAGAATAAGAGTAAGGGTTTAATTGGAAAAATAATAATAAAATATTAACAATATTTAGAATTTTATTAAAATCTTCAAAATAAAAAAATATTACAAAATTATATTAAATTCTTCATTTTTATTTTATTTTTAAAATTATTCAGTCATAGTTAGGCATTTGTCGTGTACTGGTGAAAAAAGTCAATATCATTGATCGTTCTTATTTATCACGTATAAAATTTACATTGAATAAATTATTTTCTTTTTTTAAAGAGGAATTTGCACAATTTTAAAATTAGCAGGTTCTTAGATAATGTTTAAATCAAAATATCAAAATTAACAAACTGTATTTTTAAAAAATTAGACCAAATATTTCACTTTCAAATGTACAAAAACTAAAATAAACTTTTAAGTATGGTACGAAAACTTCTAATAGGCTTTAATCGATATATTTTTAATTTAACAATATTTAAAGAAGAATTAAAAATATTTTTCCAGCGACCATTAGTTTAATAAGATGGAGAGCGTCACACAATTATTAATAAAGTTACATTTATATTACTCAATTATTGAAACTTATAATTAATTTACTCAATTAATATTCTAATTACAATTGGATTACTCTTCCGAAAGTTTCAGAAGGCTGTCGAAAATGGAAACGAAATCCATTTATGGAACCTCTCTCTACGAGCCATTCCTATATTAAAAGTTAAAAAAGAAAATTGTTCCAACCTTTCTTCAGTCCACCAAAAGGGTGACGGTTGCCACTTTCCACCTTATATATATATAGAGAGAGAGAGAGAGAGAGAGAACATTGGTTGAAGGGGGAAAGTAGTTGCAGTGGCCGCCATGAGTCTTGTTGCTTCAGCCGGGGGTCACTCCTATTTACACGCCGGTAAAGGGTTTTCAATATCCAAACCCAAGAGGTACAAATTGGGTCCTCGAGCTGCTTTGGTTGAAGCCAGTCCCAGGGTCAACGGTTCGCCATCGCCCATGTCTATGCAGCTATTACCGACTCGCCGAGCGGAGGACCTACAGGCGGAGGCTCGGGCCCTTGCTCGAGCTGTTGGTGCGTCTGTTTACAGTCCTGAATTGCTTGTCAACAAGTATGGGTCTCGACCCGTCAAGGTGATGATTTACTTTTGATGTTTATGATTAAATCGTTATAAAAGAAGGGGATTTAGTCGGGGTTTAACTTTTGTTAATGAGGAATGCAAATTGCTATGATTTAGGCAGTGAAGAGGACTTTGGAAATCTTGGTAGCCTTGGGTTTTTTTGCTTTCAAACTGTTTTTGGATCAAAAGAAGGGGACATTGGATCTAAACAAGAGAAAACGAGCAGCTGAATTGAGGACTATCTTCACCAGATTAGGCCCTACTTTTGTAAAATTGGGTCAGGGTTTATCCACTCGGCCGGACCTTTGCCCACCGGAATATCTCGAGGAGCTGTCTCAGCTGCAGGTATTGGTGTATTTTATCATCTCATAATCATGTTTAGATATTCTATATTTGTATCAATGTTGTTATGTTAATAATATGAGCATTTTGAGACATTCATGTACTCGTGTTCCTATTATTTAGCCAATGAACATGAAATTGTGTCATGTTGTGTCTGATATTGTGAGATCTACTTTTCTTGGGGTTTTGCTCCTTGGGTCGATTTTACTAAGTCTGATGTGTTCGTAGGATGCTTTGCCTACATTTCCTGATGCAGATGCATTCTCATGCATCGAAACAGAGTTGGGGTTGACGCTGGACTCCATTTTCTCTGCTATATCCCCTGCTCCTATTGCAGCTGCTAGTTTAGGTCAAGTGTACAAAGCTCAACTTAAGAATTCGGGTCAAACTGTTGCTGTCAAGGTGCAACGACCTGGTATTGAAGAAACCATCGGGTTTGATTTTTACCTCATAAGAGGTCTAGGATTTTTCATTAATAAGTATGTTGACATAATCACCACCGATGTTGTTGCCCTCATTGATGAATTTGCCCATCGAGTTTATCAAGAGCTCAACTATGTTCAGGTTAGTTTTTTTGGTCACCGATCTTATTACATCCTAATGCAATTGTTTCCCTCTTTTTTCTTCAGAAACAGAAACATCCTCAATCATCCAGAAACATGCTTCTCTTTTTCTCTATGTTTGGTAAATTAATTTGAGGGAGTTGATTTAGATTTAGTTTGCTTTATAAATTCTGAGAATGTAATGCATATGCTAGGTACAAATTAGTTAAAAATTGATGTACTTATCTTTTCTGAATTTGTGAAACAAAATAACAAAAAAGAAGTGCACTTTCTTATTCTCTGTGCCAATTTTGCGGTACTAGTGTTAATTTTGACAGGTGCCTGCAGGAGGGACAAAATGCAAGGAAATTCAAGATGTTGTATGCTGACAAGGAGGATATCCTTGTTCCTGATATCTTTTGGGATTACACGAGTGGCAAAGTATTGACAATGGAGTGGGTTGATGGAGTGAAACTAAATGAACAAGCCGCCATTGAAAGGCAAGGTTTGAAAGTTTTGGATCTAGTGACCACAGGTATCCAGTGCAGCCTCAGGCAGCTACTAGAGTACGGATATTTCCATGTGGATCCTCATCCTGGTAATCTGTTGGCAACACCTGAAGGAAAGCTGGCTTTTCTAGATTTCGGAATGATGAGTGAGACCCCAGAGGAAGCAAGATTTGCTATAATCGGCCATGTTGTACACATGGTTAATCGGGATTATGAAGCTATGGCCCGTGATTACTATGCTCTGGATTTCTTGTCAACCGATGTAGACATTTCCCCAATTGTGCCAGCACTTCGGGACTTCTTTGATGATGCTCTTAGCTACACTGTGAGCGAACTAAACTTCAAAACAATAGTTGATGGTTTGGGTGCTGTTTTATACCAATACCCATTTAATGGTGAGCTGATTTTTTCCATATAATTTTGAGCCCTATCCTCTAGTTTTGTTAGTGGATGTTTCTTAAATGGATTGTTTTTCTATAGTCTATATTGCTCTGACTGTTCATTCTTTTGAGTACCCGTGTCCAAACATGGGTATAAGAATATGATCAATGTTCCTCCAAATACATGGAAGTGGATGATATAAACTGAATATATATGTTTGTGTAATTTTCTTTAAAAAGTCTCCTACCACTATTGTCATTTTATATCTTCAAATGTCTCAAAAAACACCTCTATTTTTTTAACATACATCTAAAGCCTGAGTGAGGAGAGATGATATGGACTGAATTCCTTTTATGTCGACTAATGGTACTTTTTTTAATTTCTCTGCAGTACCTCCCTATTATGCACTGATACTGCGATCACTTACTGTGCTAGAAGGGTTGGCCCTTTATGCCGATCCAAATTTTAAGGTGCTAGCTGCCTCATACCCATACTTTGCTAAAAGGCTTCTCACAGATCCAAATCCATATCTGAGAGATGCTCTTATAGAGTTGCTTTTTAAGGATGGGAGGTTTAGGTACGGATAACTTATACATCCTCTTTTTTTGTGTATTCAGTTCTCGATGAAATCTTTCAATGTGAAATATGTAATTTTGGTTTGTTACAGGTGGAATAGACTAGAAAACCTTCTTGTTCAGGGAAGCAAGGACCGAGATTTCTCCTCAAAAGATGCTTTGCAACCTGTTTTAAAACTACTACTGGGACCAGATGGTGAAGACCTTAGGACTTTGGTCATTAAAGAGGCTGTTCGTGTTACTGAAGCTGTTATTCTAGGCTCAGTTGTTGATACATACAACTCTGTACCATCTTTTGTGCGTACTCTAATGTTCAATGGCAATGGAAACGGACCACTTGCAATGAGCAGTGCTGAATTGCAAAGCATGATGGAGCTTCGGGACCAAGTCTTTCGAATCTGGGGACTTCTGCGATCCTCTGAAAGCTTTGATCCAGCACTTTTGCAACCTATTTTACAAGTAAGTAAACCTTGTTTATAGTATTGTTTAGTGACTATGGTAGAAAAGAACATACACAGACACAAACACAGAAGCCATAATTTATGCACCAATGTTACAAGCTACTGTTAGAATTTTTTTATTGATTTTTGCGTCTTATATCAGTTCTTTTTGCCAAAATATTTTGGATGGTTGATACATATGCTTTATTCGAGTGCAAAGATTAATTGTTAATATATAGTTTAAAATTGCATAAGGTGCAAAGTATTTGGGTCTTCACCATGAACCTTTTTTCATGGTTCCAACAGTGGGAGGTATTTATTTAAGCTATATTACTTGGATTTGTGTGCGAGTGTCAGACATAGGTATGTCTGACACAGGTATGTTTAATTTCATCTAAATTTTTTTATGAATATAGAGGGTCTTAAAATATACGACAAAAATGGATATTTCAATGGAAGTGAAGAGTCAAAGCAACATAGATTTTAAGAACGTATACCGTTACTAGGAAAATTGAACGGTATAGCTGTTGTGAGGATTCCAGTATGGATTAATGGTTTAGTAGTGGATACCTTAACCTATGGAAAATCCTGAATTTGCAGGAACTACTTTTTGAGATCCAAATACCCTGCTATTGAATGAGGAACCAACTCTTGATGTTTCATTTAGTCCCAAACCATTTCTTTACACAATAATAATTATATCCGATGGAACTGGCTGATTACTGGTTCTTGACCAGGTACTTCAACAACCCGAGGCACACAGCCTAGGCGGCCGTGTAGTTGGTGGGATCACTCAGCGTCTTGCAGCTCGCTTACTGCAACAGGTCCTTCGGATGCCGTCGGTTCCCACTTCAAGTTTATGAGCATTAGAGTCTCGGTAAGTCGATAAATGTATGTTGTAAACCTGAAAATCTACAGCCATTCTTTTTTCCAATTAGTTATTCAACTAAAAGGAATAACATTAGAGAAATTTATAACGAGAAGAACCTTTGGGGAATGTATGACCTTATCAAATGAAAAACAGAGGCTTAGGTTCTATTTAATCAATTTACTAAGTGATGGATGCGAGTATGGTTACTATTAAAAGAGCAGGGTTCAAAAATCCAATACATATTCAATACATGTTTTATATTTATCTTAAATATAAAACATCTCGAGTATAATTCTATAATGACGAGGAAACATACGAATATAATATGAATATAAAGCGTAGAGGTTGATTTTAAAATTAAATTATACTTAATTTACTTATAAAATTTTATTATTGATTTAAGGGAGTTCTTTAAATTTTTTTAATTAATTAATCTCTTAATTTTTTTCAATTAAGCCCTTGAACTACAAAATTTAATCAATTAAGACCTTAAATCAATAAATTAAATCAATTATGTCTTTTGATTAATTTTAACCATTAAATCTGAACAATTTTGTTCAATCCATTATTGTAGTGTGTTGTTTCACTTGACAGTTTTCATGATTCTTTTATTTTTTAAATTTTTTTTTAAATATTTTAAAAAATCTAAAAAAACTTATAAAATTTGATTTTTTTGTAAAGGTAATATGATAGAACTGTAGTGTATCATGTGAAAAACTGTCAAGATTTAATGGTTAAAATTATTCAAAGTGCTTAATTGATTTAATTTCTTGGTTTAAGGACTTAATTGATTAAATTTTTTTGTTCAATAACTTAATTGGGTGCAAAGAAACCAGGGACTTAATTAACTTTTTTTCAAAAGTTCAAGAGTTTTTTACACCTTTAAGTCTTTATTATTTTTGTATATGATAACTATTGTATTAATAAAGAAAATAAGAAAGTATAAAATCACAAAAGGATTTATCATAAATATATTTATTTATTTCACTAATCCAATGGTAATGAATTAATTAAATTTTATATAATGTAAGTCGATCATATTTATCTATTTGATGGGAGAGAGCTAGTAGTAGGGTGTTCATGGACGATTAACCGTACCGGCATGCTTTATCGGTACGGTTATCGAAAGTCTCGGTTCGACATTTTAATGAACCGTTACTGTCCCGTTTTAAACTGCTTACTGCCTAAACGATTAATCGATTATTCGGTACGGTTACTCGGTTAACCATAAACCGTTTTATATATTTATTACTACTAAATTTAATAATTTTATAAAATCAACTAAATAAAATCTTCAATATTTATATTTAAAAAGTCTTCAAAGTTTAAAACTATTAAAATTTGTGAACATTTATATTAATTACACAAATATTAATAATAACTAATAATTTATATTAATTACACAAATATTTGTATAATCAATAATGTGATATCATTATAATATTTTTAAAAGAGAAAAATCGTTAAAATTTCCTTCGCTATTTGAGTCAACTGAAATCGAGACAAGAACGCTAAAAGAGAAAAAAGTACTCTAAATTTATTTCATTTTATGATTACAATAACATGAACATTAGTTCAACAGAGTTGTTCAATAACAAATGTAAATAAAATAAAGGTACGACAGCATGAACCGTAAATGAGCTGTAAGATCAAATCAATGCCTCAAGGCACAAACTACCTACAACCACACTAGAAACCCAACAAAAACAAAAGGATATAACATATATCCCACTATATTTCAATACTATAATAGATGCACGTTCGAATAGACGTACACTATACGTTTGGTTATTATTAATAATTTAATATAATTATAAAATATAGTTCAAGTAAGGTAATGAAACATATATTAGTAACGATGAATAATTTAATATTAATATAAAATTAATTTTAAAATCTTTTATCGATTTTTTCGGTTAACTGTTTAGTGAAAAATCGTATATGTTTTCGTCTAACCGTTAATTTTATTGGCACGGTTACCATATCGTTTCGACTATTTTTTATCAATACAATTACCTATTATTTAGTTATTTTTTTTAATTTTTCGCTGTAGTACATCGATTCGGGTTTTTATGAACAGCCTTAACTAGTAGCATACCTGATAGAACTTGCCCTCCCATTGAAAAACTTAATTAAACTAATTTTTGGTATAAAATTTAATTGGTGTAAAAATAATTTTAAAACTAAAATAGTTTTTTAAAATATGGTTTTTAACCTTAAGTTTAAAATATTTTTAAAGATAAATTATGTAAATTATCACTGAACTTTATTTTTAAATATTTTTGTCAATAAAATCTTAAAATGTTCAGTTTATTCGTAAAAGTTAAAATAAAGTTAAAATATAAAATATATATTTTTTATATTTTTATGTTAATTTTTGGACGTTGTCTATCTACCGACAAATAGAAAAAAATTTCTAAGATTCAAACCGTAGAAAATCTCATCAACATGAAAGAAGCAATATACTGAAAAGTGAATTATATCCGATGGTGAAAGAGAAAAATCGATAAGGGAAAACTACTATTTTTGTCGATTTATAAATTTTGAGATTTTTTCAGTGAAATAGAAGCTAGATTTAAATTAATGAACAAAAAAATTTGATAAAATTTAAAACTAAACGACCATTACTTACTACCGTCGAAAGTGACGTTAAACAACAATAGACAATAAACCACATCCACGTCACAAACATTATCATATAATTAAGAGAAGAATGACAAAATGCCTGATATCTAAATTTTAATAAATATATTAAGAATATTAAAATTTCATTAATTAAAATAAATTTAAAAATAATATTTAGTGATATTTACGTGAGTTACACTGTTCTTTATTTTATAATCAACCAAAAAAAGAAAAGGGATGGTAAAAAAATCCGGAAAGCTGATCAAGTGGGAGAAGTTTCGTTTTTAACTAAAAAAATCAATACACTCATCCAAAACACTCCATTTCCCGCTCCTAAATCTACCAGAAATTAGGGTTTGGGGGTTCTATTCAGTGCTGTGCAAATTCACTCACTACAGCTCTTCGCTGCCCAACAGTTTAGGGCTCTCATCCGGGGTTTTTCACAATGATGTATGGTAATCAACAACAGCAGCAGAACCAGACGCCGTTGCCGCAAGGTGGGGAATTCCCAAGAGGTCCTCCTCCATTGCTTCCGCAAATGATGCGGCATCCCTCTGCTTCTTCCACTACTCTTAACTCAGATTATCACCACCCTGGTCCTCATCCTCAGATTCCGCCTTATGAGGGTAGGAGAATAATTCTCAATTTGTCTATTTTTTGTATTTTTTTCATTTCAAATGATATGGCAAAAATCATTTTTGAAAAATATTTTTAAATTATCGAAATTCAAAGTTTTGGTGATTGCATAACTGAAACACGTCATAATTTTGTAAAAAAGGGAATGTGTACTTGAGGTTCAGTAGATGTCACATCTAGGTTAGGGTTCGTTTAAAGATGCCTAAAGAAAACATAATTTTGCTGGGACTTTAACAAACATAATTGGTGATTTCCAAAAATCTAGGAATCACTGTCTACCAAATCGATATGTGAAGACAATTACATTTGAAGTTCTTATATCATAGGCTTTTATTTCAGTTTTGCCGTTCATGGTTGTAAGCTTCATGGACTTACACTTTGAGGTTCCTTTTGCATCATGAGCCTTGTCTTATGGTAAGCCTGTAGTCTAATAGAAGTACTGCATTTTGAGAGGATGTGTTGCAGTTTACCTGAAATCAGGCTATCTGAATTTTAGTTGTTCTGAAAGCTACTTTTTTCTTTTAATCTTTCAGCTCATGGTGATAATTTTGCTGCCAAAAGAATGAGAAAGATGACCCAAAGGAGGGCTGTCGATTATACGAGCACTGTTGTGCGATATATGCAGGTAAGCTTTTAAGTTGGGTTGTTTTCATGTGCTTTCTGACATATATTTATATATTGCACAGTCAGATTGTTGGATCTCATTGACACGGATTCTTTTGCCTGTTGTTAGATGACTTGTACATTAGTTTTATCTTTGTTATTTTTATGTCTGCTCTTAATCAACATCTTTGTTGATTTTCTACCTAGGAATCTGCATGCCTTTTCTGCCTTAAATTTGCTTGTCACTTGATTAAAGTTTATAAACCCTTCTGGTACTATTCTTATCCACAATTCTACCTGTATTATAGCTTAAGATATCAACAATGAAGTTTTGTTTCACTGTTTTCTACTGGTGCTGGAGAATGGCAAAACATCTTAGGTTTACTTCATGCCATTCATTATGGTGTTTGGCTGTGCCTTTTTTTTTTTCTTCAAGGCAACAATATTAAGTTGATGTCCTGAATACTTGTTCTGTTTTTCCTATTTACTCTGAGACCAGAGTTAGCCCCTTCATTACTTTTTTTGGGACCAATATTAACCAGATATGCTTATCATCTCTTTTCATTTCATGACTCATGAGTAGGTCCTTCAAATATGGAGAAGATTATGAGTGTCTCAACCATAGTTTCTTTTATATCATGTTTTTTTCCTTTGATATTCATGTTCTCTTCTATGGAGACCGAACTCAATTTTTGGTTCCTTTGCTCTCTTTATTACCTTTTGGATTGATATAAATCAGTGACACCTATTATCACTATTCAATTCATGAGTCATAGGGTAGATCCTACAAAAACAGTTAAGATCATGAATAGCTCAACCATCTTGTTATTATATATGTTTATTTGTTTGGCATACATACATGTTCTCTTATGCCAACCCATTCCTTTTTCCACTTTTGAACCTTTGATGGATTTTGACTTGTATACAAAAAATCAATGATTGTGCAGATTCGTACTTGGCAGCGGGACTCACGGGACAGGACAACATTGCAGCCTACTCCAGCAGCAGCAATTGATGTCAGTAAAAATGCCTTTATCTTCATTCTCTTGTTTCCTGTATTAAGAATTTTCTGTCTGATGCAAATTTATTTCTGTTGGTCTTTCACGCAGATGTTGCCTACAGCTGCCTATTTAGATAATCCATCCACAAGTTTTGCTGCCAAATTTGTTCATACATCTCTAAATAAAAACCGGTGTTCAATTAATCGTGTTTTGGTGAGATATATTAAAAATTATTTTTCTTTTCTGTTTTAGTTTTTAGCTCAGTGGGTTGTCTTTCTTATTGTTTTCTATCAGTTAAATTATATTGCACTAGTCATGTGATTAATTTAATTTTCTTGGTTCATGTGGAAGAAGCTGTTTGATCCTTTTTATCTGCTAACAATCGCCCAAAATTGACTTGGCATCCGACTTTGGGCCGAATTATTTTTATGTTAAAAGGCTCCATTGCTTTTTCCAATGCTTGAAATGAAAGCATCTGTTATTTTAATGTGGTTACTGTGATTAAATACCCATCCAATCAAATTAACTTTAAAACTTTGGGTTTATCATCATTTATCCAACAAATTGACAATAAAGGTGTCTGTCCACAATTGGATTTGAAATGGATGAAAACATCGAACTTACCTTTATTTTTTTATCCCCATCTCACCGTCAAGTGTTGTAGATAGTGGACCTAGTAGAAGCCACATTGTTTATACCTCCATGTTTGCATGCTTATCTCTTGGATGAAATTTGATGACTTGATCCTATGTTGCTGAAGAAACTTAGCTTATTATTATTGCTGTTAACCATCTTTTTCTTGGATTTGCTTAATGTCTTTTTATAAGGAATGCTTATTTCAAGTCATAAATCAACTTAGCTACTAGACTTTTTTTTTCTTCATTTTAGTGGACTCCCACAGGTAGACGTCTCATCACAGGTTCTCAGAGTGGGGAATTTACTTTATGGAATGGGCAGTCATTTAATTTCGAAATGATTCTTCAGGTATAGTTCCATTAATTGAGATGCATATCTCATTTAACTAGTTTTTTTTTTCATTAGATAATCCACATTGATATATTTTGACCTTTTTTTCCATTAAATACTTAGGCTCATGATCAAGCCATCAGATCTATGGTCTGGAGTCACAATGACAACTGGATGGTTTCTGGTGATGATGGGGGCACAATAAAGTATATGTTCTTAATATTCTTTTGTGCTATTTATCCCTCTGCTTTCATGCTTGTGATTATTTGTTTGTCATAGGCATAATTTTATGCTGATGTAAGTGTGTATGTGGGATTTACCTTTTAGGTATTGGCAGAATAACATGAATAATGTTAAGATCAATAAATCTTCTCACAAAGAATCAGTCCGTGACTTAAGGTACCAATTTTAAATTTTTATTACATTTTCCCTATAAGAATGTTATTTTTGTATGATTTTTGACAAACTCTTTATTACAGTTTTTGTAGGACAGATTTAAAGTTTTGTTCATGTTCTGACGATACTACTGTAAAAGTCTGGGATTTTGCCCGGTGCCAGGAGGAGCGTTCATTAACTGGTAATGTTTCTTGATTGTTTATCAACTATCAACAGTAAGATTGAGTATGTTTGCAGTTTTGGTGTTTTCCTGACTGCATACGAACGTAGCATTTTTCCTCATTGTTTAGTCTATTTATTCTGCTTCTTTTTTACAGTCTTACTTAAATTAGATAATATAATTATTATTATTTTTTAAAGCATTGCCAACTCTGACAAAGATCGGCAAAATATACATCACTTCGGTTGGTGTTACAGTCCCGCATTAGGGATAGTCACCGGAAGATTCTTAGGGAAACCATCTAACCTAAGCTGGGCTTTCCCCATTGTTTCTGTTTCTTTCTCACGGATGCCCTAAGGAAGTCTCTTCCTTAGACTCGTTAGAGAGAATCTTAAGCCTCTTAAAATTGAATTAATCCGACTTAATTATATTGCTAATGCTAATCAGCCTCTTTAACTAGAGGTTGCGCAGGTTTACTTGTTTGGATAAAAGACTTTGCTAAGGAAATTACAACAAGGACTCTAGATAAAGAAAGTCCTAATACCATAAAGTTACTTTTTGAAGAAAATATCCTAATAATAATAAATTGATATCTTCCTAAAAGAATAATAGTATTTGATGCCATCAATGTTCCTCTCCATTGTTGATTGTGCACACCTTACGTGAGCACCTCTTGGTATGTCTTGCTGAAAAATGCATCCATGACAGTTGGTTTCTTCAAAACACTAAATGTTTAGGCTGCTAAATTCAAAATCTACTTTCATGTATATTTTTTCTTGCATGCATGAATTAACCTAAAGGTCCATACATGGTTTGAACTCAGGCAGGCCATGGTTGGGATGTCAAAAGTATAGATTGGCACCCTACAAAATCCTTATTGGTTTCAGGTATGTCGTTTGTTTTTCCAGCTTCTTTTTGCATGATCGTTTTGCAACTTGCCTACATAATGCCTTGGTGTGCTTTTCTTTAGGTGGAAAAGACAACCTTGTGAAGCTTTGGGATGCTAAGACAGGGAGAGAGCTTTGCTCTTTGTGAGTGCATATTTTGGTGAAACTCATAGTATTGCTTACAATTTTGATTACTTTGAGAAGTAATGCAAGTCTTTTGCAGTCATGGCCACAAAAACACAGTACTTTGTGTCAAATGGAATCAAAATGGTAACTGGGTGTTGACTGCTGGAAAGGATCAAATCATCAAGGTCAACATCCTCTTTCTTTCTGCAAAGCTATTTTTTAATTGATGGGAGTAGATATTGTCTTGTCATATTCACCTTTCCGTTGTATTTCCATTTCAGCTTTATGATATCAGGGCTATGAAGGAACTTGAATCTTTCCGAGGCCACATGAAGGATGTGACTGGTTAGTCTGACTTATTCTAAGTGGACTCCTTGTGTTACTTAAAAACTGACCCATCTACTATATTCTTGACTTGAGCTTTTTTATTCAATTCACCATTGGGATACAACTCTGGAGAGACTAAGTAGATTGTGGGTTATAGTTTTTATCTAGCTTGATCTTTACATTCTCTCCATTCATGACTTCTATAAGGATAAATCTTAACTATATTGATCTCCGATTTTACCAGCATTGGCTTGGCACCCATTCCATGCAGAATACTTTGTCAGTGGGAGTTTTGATGGATCCATTTTCCATTGGGTTGTTGGGTAAGTTTTCTGATTTAGAGTAGTCACTGCATCATTGTGTTTCCTTGTTTTGTCCTTCCTTTTATACTCACGTCAAATGATTGTGTGCCTTTATATGCTTTACTTGTAGAAATTAGAGTTTTATTAGAATTACTCTGTTAATTTCGATGTACAACAAAAAGTCTTTTTAAAGACTTTTTACAAGGAGTTTTATCCTTAGTAATTAACTACAAGGATAGGACTTTTATCTCTTTACAAAGTTTAAATAAAACTAAACTACTTGTTAGGATAATATTACATCTCCTAATAGAATTATAACTTTACTAGGATAAGATTACAACTCCTAATATAATTATCTCTATTTTACTCGTGCTAACCAACACTCCCCCTCAAACTGGTGTGTATATGTTGTATGCACCCAGTTTGGATGAAAGCACATCAAAGGTTGCTCTTGGTAGTGCCTTGGTGAAGATATCCGCAAGCTGGTCTTTGGTAGGAATGTAGTTCAGCCTTACAATTCCCATTGTTGACCTTCTCATAGATAAAATGTCTTATCTATTTCAATATGTTTGGTCCTGTCATGTTGCACAGGATTCCTTGCAATGCTCATTGCCGATTGGCTGTCACTATAAATTTCAAACTGTGAACTTCCATCCAACTCTAGTTGACTGAAGCTTCTTAATCCACATTCCTTCACATATCCCAAGGGCCATTGCCTTAAACTCGCCTCAAGAAATGCCTAGAGACAATCAATTGTTTTTTACTTCTCCAAGTAAACAGATTACCCATACAAAGGTGCAATAACCACTTACGGATCTCCTATCTATTAATTCACCTACCCAACTTGAGTGTATACACATTTCACGGTGTTTCTTGAAAATAAGCCCGGATCCTGGTGTGAACTTCAAGTACCTTAGGATCCTATTAATGACCTCTAAGTGCTCTTTTCTGGGGCCACTCATGTCTTTGGCTAACTATGCCCACTAAGTATGCAATATTCGGTCTAGTGAGTGAAAGATAAATCGGTTTTTCCAACCAGCCTTTGGGGGATTTCTTTTTCACAAGATTCCCCATATCTTCTTTTGGGTCCATGTTGGTCTACACCCAAGCTTTCAGTCTTTGTGAGTAGATCAAGAATATACTTTCTTTGATTGATAACCAAACCTTCCTTTGATCTTGCAACTTCCATTCCCAAGAAGTACCTTAAGACTTCCCAAGTCCTTGGTTTGAACTCCTTTGCTAAAACAGATTTGAGCTTCTCTATTCCTTCTATGTCATCATCCAAAGTGATAATCATATCATCAACATAGACAATTAATAGAGTCATCTTACCATTGAATGCCACCTTTTTTCAACAAAGTATGGTGCGCTTGGCTTTGCTTGAAACCATTTTGAACCATAGCCTTCGCAAATCTCTCAAACCATGCTCTAGGGGACTGCTTCAACCCATAGAGTGATTTATTTAGCTTGCATACCGTCTCTTTTGTCACCTTTCCTCCCAAGCCTGGTGGAATTTTCATGTACACTTCTTCCTCAAGTCTTCCATTTAGGAATGCATTTTTTATATCCAATTGATGCAACTTCCAGTCTCTATTAACTGCCACAGAAAACAACACTGTGATAGTGTTTAGCTTGGCTACTGGTGCAAAAGTTTCTTGATAGTCTACTCCATATGATTGAGTGAACCCTTTAGCAACTAGTCTTGCCTTGTGTCTTTCAATGCTCCCATCGGACTTGTACCTTATAGTAAAAACCCATTTGCACCCAACAACCTTTTTCCCTTTCGGCAGATTAGTCAAACTCCAGGTGTTATTCTTCTGCAATGCTTTAACCTCCTCTTCAATGACTTTTCTTCATTCGGGACTTTCAAAAGCTTCTTTCTTTGTCTTGGGAATCTTTTGTCAATACTAGCAGTAAAGGTTTTAAAACCAGATAATAAATTTCCATAAGCAACGAATCTGTTAATAGGATGAACAGTGCATTTCCTTACCCCTTTTCTAATAGCAATAGGAAAGTCATCTGAATCAACAGTGGAAGAGTTGTGTGGGATAATGTTACCTCTTATTTCCTCGACAGCAGGACCCAAAACAGGCTCTTGGCAAATGTTATGTTGTTCTTCAGTTACAGGTCCTTTCCTTCTTGTATACACCTTGAGTGGAGTTTTTGAGGTGGTTTTAAGTGTTGGAGGAGGTGTTGTATAAGGACTGGTAATTTTTGACCGAGGAGAAGGTATTTCAATAGGATTACTAGGTGTAGCAGTCACAAGTTCATCATAGGTAGGCAAAGAAGGCAAGGAGGACACAAACTGTTGAGTATAGAGATTTTCATCAAGGATAGGCAACGAGATGATAGGCTGTAGGTTAAGTAAGGGCTGAAATTCCCTGTATTTCTCCCCCTGAGTTTCAGTACCTGCAAAATAAGGCTGATTTTTAAAGAAGGTGACGTCAAAGGATATGTAGGTTTTTCCTTGGGATGGGGAGTAACATTTGTAGCCCTTCTGACTCGAGGAGTATCCTATAAACACATATCTTAGTGACCTAGGATCAAGTTTACCCCGATTAACTGTTATGCACATGAACAAAGGTTGTGCATCCAAAGATTCGAAGAGGAAGAACTGAGGATAATGGTTTGAAGTTTGGAAAGTGAGACAAAAGTGTTTCAGTAGGTACCCTGAATCCTAGCGTCTTGCTAGGCATCCGATTAATAAGGTATGTGGCAGTAAGAAGAGCTTCCCCCCAAAGATATTTAGGAGCTTTAGCCGAAAATAAGAGGGGCCTAGTGACCTCTAGAAGATGTCTATTTTTTCGCTCAGCCACTCCATTTTGTTGAGGGGTATTAACATAGGAAGTTAAATGTAAAATTCCTTTTTCTTTAAAAAGAGACCCAAGAGACCTGCTAAGATACTCACTACCATTATCACTCCTCACCATTTTAATTTGTTTTTCAAACTGGGTTTCAATCATCTGATAGAAATTTCTAAAGATTGTGTCTACATCAGATTTATCTCTCATCAAGAATGTCCAAGTGACTTTAGAATAGTCATCAATAAAAGACACAAACCATCTAAACCCAGAGATGCCTTTTACTTTAGAAGGGCCCCAAATGTCACTATGAATAATAGAAAATGGGGAAGTAGGTTTAAATTTGGAGGAAACATATGGTTTTCGTGTATGTTTGGCCATTTGACACACTTCACAGTTAAAAGAAGATGGACTTTTATTTATAAATAAATTGGGAAACAACTTTGCAAGATAGAAAAAATTGGGATGTCTTAACTTATAATGCCATAGCATTATTTCACTAGAAATCGAATTGGCGGAGGAAATTGAAGTCTGAAGGCAAGTGGAAAAAATTGAATTATGAGAGGGGAGTCCATCAAGTATGTATAAGCCATTGCACAACCTAGCACTGCCAATCACCCTCTTCGAGTCCCGTGCCTGAAAAACACAACCACCAATCCCAAAATTAACATCACAATTAACATCCATAACCAATTTACTCACAGATAGCAGGTTGCAAGCAAGATTGGGAACATATAGAACATTAGATAATACTAGCTGATCATTTAACTGAATTGAACCACTCCCTTTAACTGTGAATAGAGAACCATCTTCTATTCTGATTGAGGAAGCAGACTTGTGACTGCTAAATGTAGAAAAAAGGCTTCGATTTCCTGTCATATGGTCAGAAGCCCCAGAATCTACTATCCAAAACAAAGAATTATTGGTGGCCAAACAAGAGATGCTACCTTCTGTGGTCATGAGGGCATTAGGAGAAGATTTAGATGACAGTTGGCTGAAAAGTTGTTGAAGCTCTTCAATCTGCTGCTTGCTAAAACTGCTGGAGGAGCTGCTGGTAGAGTTGGCAGGAGAGATGGCAGGAGATGCAAGGTGAGCCTCCTTGAATCTGGATTGAGGAGGCTTCCACTCGGCTGGTTTCCCATGCAGTTTCCAACACTGTTCCATGACATGGCCAACCTTTTTGCAGTGTTCACACCAAGGTCTCCCCCTCCTTTGTTTATTTCCAGAGGTGGAGTGTGTAAGGAGTGCAGAAGAATCTGCCTGCTGGACAGCTGGTGCCATCAAGGAACGCCTGCTTTCCTCTCTTCTTATTTCAGAGAAGGCTTCATGAACTTGGGGAAGGGGTTTAGTGGCCAAGATCCTGCTTTTGGCCCCATCATATTCCCCATGAAGGCCAGACAAAAACTGGAAAATTCTCTTCTGGTTTTTTAGACTATTGTAAAAAATAACATCTTCAGAACACTTCCAATCACTAGCTTCATATAGATCAATTTGCTGCCAGCATTTAGTCAAGACCCCAAAATATTGAGCTACAGTCATCTCTCCTTGGCGAAGATCTTTGATTTGATTTTCCACCCCAAAGAGTTCTGAGGTGTTATCAATACTTGAATATGTATCTCGAGCAGCATTCCAGATTTCGGCAGCAGTTTTATAGAGCATAAAGTTTTCTCCTACTTCAGGAATCATGGAGTTGATCAACCATGACATGATCATGGTATTTTCACTTAACCAATTGCTGTAAGTAGGATCAGTTTTTTCTGGAATTTTCAGAGAATCAGAAAGATAGGATTCTTTTCTTCTACCAGTGATATAAAGCCTCACAGATTGAGACCATGGAAGGTAGTTGTTCCCATTAAGTTTGTAGGAGGTAATGGGAGAAAGAGAGGCATCGGATAATGAAAAATCAGCCTGTCGAGTGGTCACAGGAGTGCTAACATCAGAGGAAGAATCTGATCCAGCCATGGAGAAAGGAGATGTCGACAGAGAAGAATAATAATTTTAATGGAAAAGAGGATCGGTTTAGACTGATACCATGTAGAAATCAGAGTTTTATTAGAATTACTCTGTTAATTTCGATGTACAACAGAAAGTCTTTTTAAAGATTTTTTACAAGGAGTTTTATCCTTGGTAATTACCTACAAGGATAAGACTTTTATCTCTTTACAAAGTTTAAATAAAACTAAACTACTTGTTAGGATAAGATTACATCTCCTAATAGAATTATAACTTTACTAGGATAAGATTACAACTCCTAATAGAATTATAACTTTACTAGGATAAGATTACATCTCCTAAACTAACCAACATTACTTTTATCTGAGATGTTTGTCTTTTGAAGCATATATAGTCGGGTCAAATTATTAGGTTGGTCTTGGTCTGTGACAAGACCAATTAGGAGAGACATCAAAACACGTGAAAACTTCACAGGTTGTAAACGATGAGATTAAAATCATAGTTATAACTATATAGGGTTGATAGTACCATAAAGGAACAAAATTTTTCATTAAAAGCAACTTTGCTATCTCTTTTCGTTAGATTAATTTTTCATATTGAAATTCATTTTATGTTCATCTATGAAAATGCGCTTCTGCTACCAAAACTTCCTTGTATAAGATTCAACATGCCATTCTGTATCATAAAGTTAGTTTGGTTTTTCTATCATTTCAAATATTTTTTATACATTTATTGCAGTTGTTGTGGAATTACTGATGCATGAGGTTTTTTAACTTATAATTGCTAAAGATCATTCTTGATGTACAGGTGTGAAACTCCCCAGGTTGAAATTCCTAATGCACATGATAATAGCGTGTGGGATATTGCTTGGCATCCTATTGGATATATTCTATGCAGGTAAACTCAGTCTACTACTTCACGATTATTCTGCTTGCTTTTTGTAGTTCCTTGTATAATTTTAACAGTTAAAAGAGTTTATACATGCATATGCTTGTTTTGTCAGTATCATATACTGTTTTTGACTGCTGACAAGTGTTGGTTATGTATCATGTTTGATTTTTTTGAGATGGAAATTTAATGAAATTGTTTGAGAACATCTACAAATTATATGCCAATGGATCTTCAGGTGTTTAACTCGTATACATAATCATGCAGTGGTAGCAATGATCACATGACAAAGTTTTGGTGCAGAAATAGACCAGGAGATGTTGCTCGTGATAAATTTAACATGGGACAGAACCAAGGTTTCTACTTATTGCAGTGCTGTTTACCATTTTCATTGCCTCCCTATAATGGGCAAAAAAAAGTTCAAGCAGTTATTTATTTTATCCACTTCACCTGAATATTCACTCATCTGATATTTGAATTTATGCAAAACTCATTGTGGTTCTGTAAATATGGTGGAGCATTTTTTTCTCGATCTATATTTAATATGAACTTTATCTAGGATTTGGTGAGCAAAACCCTGCACTAGCTGGTCGTATGCCTGGTAATTTTGCTGCGCCTGAAGGCCCAACTACTCCAGGACCATTTGCACCTGGATTGACTCGAATTGAGGGTACAATACCTGGTATTGGAGTTGCGATGCCTCTTGATGGATCTTCTCAAGGGGACCAAATGCAGCCTCTTCCAGGTTCCATGCCTTTTGGAGCTCCTCCTCTTCCTCCTGGACCACATCCATCTCTTCTTGCAGCCAATCAGCATCATGGATATCAACTAAACCCTCAACAGATTCAACAACGTCCAGTACAACAGCAAATGCCTCCTAGGCCTATGGTACCTCCAAATATGCCACAGCTACAACCTGGATCTCATATGCCCCTACTTCCACATCATCATTTACAACGCCCGCCACCACAAATGCCTCCCCATGGTGTCCCTTCACCTGGACCATCGTCAATACCAGGATCTTTGCCTCCACATTCGTCAATGCCAACATCACATCAAATGCCAATGCCTGGTCAAATGGTATGATCTTTTAAATAGTTTTATATCGTATTATTCCTTTTTAGCAAGTATGGTTTCCAGTTTCAACTTTCAAATCAAGAGGCTCCCAGTACTGTTGGTTAATATTTGTTCTCAAATAGACATTCTATAATTTATGGTTTGAGAAGTGGAATAGGAAGGATTTAATTTTCTCAGATTTGGTAATGCTGAGTTAATTGTGCTGCTGGGGTAATTTTTTCTGTATTCTGTGGTCCAAGTGATTTCTTTATGTTCATTCTTTTATCGGAGACAAATATAAGGTGATTGATCAAAATTATTTCAAAATTTTAGGGTATGCAAGGTACAATGAATCAGATGCCTCCTCCGATGCCACAAGGCCATTTTATTGGCATGAATCCAATACACTCAGGGTCCTTACCAACCAGTGGTGGCCCTTCAGTTGGAGGTTTCCCAAATGGTATGCAAAATATGCAGGGCCCAGCAAATGTGGGTGGGGGCCAAATGTATCCACAGGGTGGAGCATTCAATCGCACACAGGGTGGGCAGATGCCAATAATATCAGGGTTCAATCCTTACCAGGTAAATCAAAGCCTTTTTTATTTTGTCTGGATTGCCAGCCATTACTCAAACTAGCTAAATGAATGGATATAATGGTTCATCCCTTTCTCGAAGCCCTCTTTCTTGCAATTCATTTCAGAAAATGAAGAGCTTAGTGAAAACTATAACATTCCTTCGAATGATTGCACATTTGTTTGAACCAATTCAACCAAGTGAATAATCGAGGTAGTAGTAGACAGCCTATTTCCTTCAAAGTTATGCATCAACACTATCGCTCAAATTCCACCATTTTACTGTGTACAATGTTTTACATTTGCGTACATATTCGATTCATACAACCCATACTCTTCCACATTGCAGCAGCCTGATTCAATGCTTGTAATCAGGCATTTTAGTTGAGTTCATAAAAATACTAACCTGTTTATTCTTACACTTTTTGCAGTCTGGTGGTCAGTCTAATATGCTGCCTCCACCACAGTCATCAGGTCCGCCACTGCATGGCCAACAGCCTCAATAAACCAATTTTTTTTATAAAATTTGAACAATCACGCTGGCAGCAAACTGATGTGGAAAAGGCATCAGGTCACTTGCCTATGCCTTTTAGTTTTGTTGCCTTTGCCTCTTTTTTTTTTGGAATTAGATCTGGCTTTCCTTAAATTGACGTCTTTGCTAGAATAGTTAGCAGAGATGACATCACCAAGCAAATGATATTTGTTGAGTTTTGCAATATTATATTCTTAAATTGTTCGAATCTGACATGTGTTGGACACATTCAGATGTGGGTACTTTCTAAGTATTTAATTTTTTTAATTTAACATATTCGGATAAGACATGTACTATAAATTAATTCTTTGGGTAATTTATACTAATGGTCATTGAGCTTTGTATTTTTGTAACGAAAAACTTTTAATGGAGTCACGATTGTTAAACTATTCACGGTAGTTGACGTGACATTATCACATCTTAATTTTTTTATCCTTAGATCAAATGATATGATTCATAGCCTAACCACTAGAGAAGTTAAGACCTTATTTTATTGTTGATAAAAATTAATATTTATGTTGTAATGTGGTTGAATTTAATCACGTTCATTTTTTGAAATATATTAATTATCACATAGATTGTACAATATTATAAGCATATTGTAACCCCCAATACTCACTCAAGATGGATCGATGCGAATTTTGAAGTGACCCAAATATTGATTGAACACAGTATGTTCCTACTAATTTTTTTTCAATATGCATTCAGAGTGAAATTTCAATATACATAACTGGTTTGTAGTTCTAAAAAGGTTCAATTCATAAATTGAGGTTTAAATTATATATTTTTTTCTGAGATAAGTGCCAAGCGTTTTCTTTGGCTGAAATATGTGCTTAAAGTTTTATATTGTTATTGTTTTAAAATAATACCGTTAAAAAAATTCATCAAGTTTAAAGCACTAGAACTTCAGAGGGTTTTCGTACCTTTCACCCTGGTTTTATACGGACAATAATTTTGATACACGTTCATCAAGTTTCGAAACTTCAACTCATAAATGCAAAAAAATATGTCTTTTAATGGTTCAATTAATCTTGTAACATGTTTAAATGACCTATGCATTACGGACACATAAAAATCTAGAGGCATAAGTCTCTATTATGCAACGAAGTCACTTTTGACGATCTAAGTACTAAATCAATCATTCATACCTATTATGCATTTTCACCAACTCAACTAAAATATGCTAGTCTTATAAACTTGCTCATATCATCCAAAGCTAAAAAAAAAAAATACTAAATACGCTACAAAAACATAAACATGCTTCCAAATCAATCTTATCAAGTTCAAACATTAATCAAAACATACCAAACATTATGTATATCATACTGACAACGTAAAACCATCATCAAATCACCATGGAAGTCTAAATCCTTAAAAAAATGGCACACATGGGCCTATTACAACATTAGTTCAAAAAGGACCCGCATTGTTTTTTTCTTTCTTTCTACAGTTTAGTGGTATAATCGATTATTTTATAAAAGTTTAATGGTATAATCAAACATTTCAGTGGTATAATAATATAGATAATTATACAATGTACTGACAGTGAAAATAGTTTGTTTCTACAAGCGCCTTAATTTTAGTAGTTAATGAATTTAGTTTAGGGGTTTAAGTTTATGTGCATAGAATTTAGGGACCGTGATTTCAGTTTAGAGTTTAGGGTTAGAATTTTAGTTTAGGAGTTTAAATCTATTACCCTAAAACTTAAACCCTAACACTAAACTTCAAATTCAAACTATAACCTCTAAATTCTAAATCTGAAAATATTTTATTTCTACCGCTAATACATCGTATATATTTCCCTAATAATATTATTTTTTAGTCCAATGATATAATAGAGTTCTTAAAATTCAGTTGTATTTCGTACGGTTTACCCTATCTTTTGAATACCAATTATTCTATTTCCGTACAAAAGACCTAATTTTTGTTCTCTTATATTCTCTGTTGCCGCTGTTTAAGACCCTCTAAGCCAGCTGCCGCCTCCCCGCTTCCATTGTTCCTCAGCTGCGCCACTGTAATTCGACGTCCTTTTATTGGGTAAATCTCTTATCTTTCGATTTTTTGATTGTACGACACAGGAGGATTATGGCGGAAGCGGAAGGACAGCCATTGCCGTACGTATCAGAGATAGTATTGAAGAAAAGGAAAATAAAAGACGAGTTAGCGATTACGAGGAGAACACAGTTGGAGTTGGGAAAATATGGAACCAAGAAAAGCAAGAACAACTCCCATGTTTCCGACATCAAAAGACCCGAGCAGTTCATAAAAGAGTATAGAGACAAGGTAATTTGCTACTCCTTTTTAGTTTACCCCTTTTTTGAAATGTGGGTTTTTATTGTTGATTCAACGCATCTCTTTAGTTCATAATGCTACTAAGGAATGATGAGCGTATAAATGAGTGAAGCTAATATTTTTACGTAAGAAAACTATACCTGTTTATTGTAGTATCTTAATGCTTCAATTGAGTGGCTTGCATGCTCAATGTTTATTTTATTTTATTTTAGATTGGTATTGGAATTTTTTTTTTTAATGCAAACTTGAACTTGAGCACATATAATCTAGCTTGAAGATGAGCAGTTGGGCATGGTAATTGAGCTCATTTATTTTAATAAGCCTAATCGAGTTAGCTCAAGCAAGCTTTGGCATTGAATTTCAAGTCATGCTCGAGCTCAAGCTTCTCAGGGTTTGAGCTTGGGTCTGCTCGATGGGTTGAGTACTCTTGGGTATATCTAATTGCTTCCTCGGGCAACTCATGATCCTATTGAAGGTGTCAACTATTTATTTTTATGTAATATACATGTGTAAGACATTTATTTTAATGTTTGCAAAATCCAAACTGCGTTTGAACTTTGTACTCAAGTTTCAAGTTCCTTACTCGATTACTTATTATTGGCCTTATTTGTGTCTTCTGTGGTTTGCTTGTTTTATTTGAGCTTAGGTTTTGGTACAGAAAATCATAAGCTTAACTGAGGTCGAGCTTGATAAATATTAGCTTAGCTCAACCACCTCTAGTAGTCATACTACTTTGAAAGGAAATAAGATTATATTAAAATGTACTTTTTTGGGGTTTAGGAATTGGACCTGATCAGAATGAAACAAAGGGCAAAGAGGCCAAAATCAATGATACCAAAGCTGAAATCAGAGGTGCTTTTCATTATCCGTATACAAGGGTAGGTGATATTTTCTTTACTGGTCTTATTCAATACATTTCCTTCTAATTTTTTCCAGCTCTCATCTTTTTTCATTGTTTTGCAGCAAAAATGACATGCATCCAAAAACTAGGAAGATCCTATACAACCTAAGATTGAGGAAAGTTTTCAGTGGTGTCTTTGTGAAGGCAACTGAGGGTGTAATAGACATGCTGCAGAAAGTGGAGCCATATGTCACTTATGGGTATGGAAGCAACCTTTGTTCCTTTGGTATTCTTATATTTTTGCTGGTCAATGTAAAATACTGAATCTTATGATTTGAAAACTCATATAAAATTTAAGGGACTACTCCATGTTTGTTCATGATTTTCAATCTCTAGTAGTGCACATGTATTGTCATTTTACAATTTAGGGTTTAAAGTTAGGTGTCCATGCATGGCAATCACCGTGAAGAGATCTCTGGATTGCCATGGCAAATTGTTCATAGTCGTCATACTAGCTAGAATCCAAAGTGATTTGCCGCAGGGCTTTATTTGTAATGGTATGAGCCTGCATAACATGTTTAGAGGTTGAACTGTATTAGTTCATGTTGGAGTTGAAGCTTTTATCTTGGATAGTTTAGGGCTAGGAAGAGCGTTGGCAGAGCCTACTGGTGTGCTCCAACTAAAAAAGAGCTTCATTAGATTTTCTTCGAATAGGAAGCCTGTTGACGAATTTGCTACCTCATAAATTAGCAACCATTTGTCCTTTAGAAGATGCAAAAACAGAGAGGACTCTTCACAGTGATTATACCAGCATCCAATGCTCACGCTCAATTAGAATGAATTGTTCTTTTATATTTGTGTCTTCAACTTTTGTAACCACTAAGATCGTTTTTTGCAGATACCCTAATCTTAAGAATGTGAAGGAGCTGGTTTACAAGAAAGGTTATGCTAGGATTGACAAGAAAGCAGTTCCTCTTACCGATAATAACATCATTGAGCAGGTATTGTAATTATCTTAACCGAGGCTACAGTTGAAGTTCCCAGTTTAACTTCGTCTGTAGGTTCGTAATGTTCCCAACTAAAATTCCTTTGTTTCTCAGACATTGGGAAAGCATGGCATCATATGCATAGATGATATCATACACGAAATTGCAAATGTGGGTCCACATTTCAAGGAGGTTGTTCATTTTATGGGACCTTTTATGCTAAGCAAGCCAGAAGATGGATTAATCCAGGGGAAGAAACAACCATATGAAGGAGGAGATGCTGGAAATCGTGAGGATGAAATCAATGACCTGATCAGCAAAATGAATTAAGCCCGAATATCGTAGTTCCTTGTAGCTTTCTATAAACCTGTAGAGGATGCAATCCAGTTTTGAAGTAAAAAAGAATGACTTTGCTTTCTATAAACTCAATTTACCATTTCTTATTTGTTAATGAGAAACTGAACGAAAAAAAAGCAAATTAAAAGATGAGAATTTCTGGAACATTTGCAAATCTGGAACTAGAACATCTGTAACACAAACACAAACACAAAGGCAGAAAGCAAATCTGTTAATGAACCAACAAAATTGAGTTTATAATTCTCCTTGCCGTAATTTACATTTGGAAACTTAGATTCCATTCAACTCTAAAACATAACTAGGTAGCTTTCTCTCTCCCCTAATATGAAATCAAAATTCTATACAATGATTTTGTACAGGGCAAAGAGTCAAAACAAAGAAGAACCCAGAATTTTGTACAATTGGTTTATGAGTTAACAGAGTTTGGATCTCAGCATCAGCAACCCTTTCTTGATCCCACTTTGTATCCAAAAAGCCAGAAAATTTTCCTTAGCAATCAACCGATTTGCAGCAGATCAGACATTGTATCTTGGTCTTGTTCTATGAGGGGAATGAATATCTTCCATACCCTTTCTTTTGTTAATTCCTTTAATGAGATGAGGCCTCAGCTTGTTTACATCTGATAGTTGAACTGGCTTCAGAAAGAACTCTTGAGCTCCATCTTCCAAGCATCTGATTGAGAAGAAATTCATGTCAGCTTCCTAATTATTATGAATCAAACATTGGAAAAAAAGAGGAGCAAATGTGGAGAATTGGTATACAAACCTGTTGATTCTTGATGGGATATTCTCAGAAGACATGATAACAACGGGTATGTGTTTAACAGATGAAGATTGTTTGATTTTTCTGAGGAGATCATAGCCTGTCATCCCAGGCATGCAATAATCTGTGATGATCAAATTCACCCCCACTTGTTCATCATCTGAACAAACTGAATTCCTTTCTTCATCTTCATTGTCATTATTCAATCCAAGAAACTCCAAAGCCTTGCTTCCAGAATCCACTGCAGTAACTGCAAAACACAAACGTCAACCCATGTTCTGTGTCTGAATGAATCAAACAACTTACATTAAAGAGGTGTTTTTGCAGCAAAAGTTTACCTTGATAAGAACAAGTCTTGAGAAGCCTCTCAATGAGTTTTCTATCAATGAGACTATCATCAACAGCAAGGACATGGAACTGAGTCTGAGTCTGAGTAGCCATTCCCATGTTCGTTAAACAAAGCAAAAAACGAAAACCCAGAAAAAAAGAAGAATGAATGTAGGGGGAGTTGAGTTGGATAAGGAAGAAGGAGAAAAGGAGGGGTGAGTTTTAAAAGGTTGGCCATGGAAGAAAATCTGGCAGTTTGGAAAGCAAGATCCGGAAGATATCATCCAGGATCTTCTAGGTTGATTTTTGAATTGGACAATAAGCAAAAGATGATGTGTGTGTGTGTTCCCAGTTTTAATCACTTCTCTTTCACCCTTTGATCGGTGCTTACACATGTAATCAAACCAATTTGGCCTTTTCGTTTCATGTAATCAAACTTTTCCATTCTCTCTATTCTATACATCTTTGTTCTTATAAACTATGCACCTCACTTTATAAATTCTTTTCCTCAACCAAATATCTCATGCACGTCTTTAAAAATGTTTTATTTTTATATAAAATTTTCAAAAATTCATGGTTTGGATTAGGGATGAGAGGCTTTAATATAGTTGTATTTTAGATTTTTTGAGTTCGAATATTAATCAAATAAAATAATTGTATCTCTTGATTTGTAAATTTAAATATTTAATAAATCTAAACCCAACAAGTGTCCTACTGCAAAAGTGGATAGTATTTACCTAAGAAACACGAGTTTAAATTGCTCAGTCTACAAGGAATATACATATTGTCAAAAGGGTTAATAATACGTATGAATTGATATTACCTTATAACCACTTTTAGATTATTCAACAAATAAAAAACTCAATAAATCCACATTTTTTAATGTAAATTAATATATCATCTCTTAATATTTGATCATAACTTCATATCTAATTTAAATTATACCCAAAAATATTTTTTTCTCCCACCCAACCTTAGTACTATTTGGAGTTGGCTCAAAAGTCCATGTCATGGTTTAAAATAAAATTAAGAAATATTTTTATATTAATATTTATAATTAAATTTAAGTAAAAATAAGTTTTTATTGAATAAAAACTGTTAGGGACAAGATGGTTAATAAAAAACACTTCATAACTGTGGAAACATCTAATCATATTTAGTAGCAGACTTTTTTTTTTTCATTTTTATCTTATTATATAGTTTTTTTTAAAAAATATTTTATTTATAAATTTATTCTCTACTTTCAAATATTTATATTTTGTCATCTAATCTTAAATCATAGTTTCATTCCTGATCATATTATATTTATATTCTTATTATTTTTCATATCGGATTTTGCGTTGTATTTTATTTATTTTATTGTATTGTTTCATATAATCTTAATTATATCCAAATCTGTCATATTTGTCTACTAAAATGGGTGATATTTTTTTATTGTTTTGCCGATTAAGGATTTTATTTTAAAATTGCAAATACTTTTTTTATAACTAAATGTCAACATTAGAATATCCATTAAGATTTCAAATCATTTTTCAAAGATATGGAAGATATTGGCAACGTACATACATTTTGACTTTTTTTTTCTTTGAAGAGAATTCAAAGATTAAATGATCAAAATATAAAGGGTTATACAAATAAATAATAAAAATATAGGTATCTAATGCTCATATTGTCTCATCTTGTATGTGTTTAAATTTCGATATAAAAATGTAATACTTCTATATTTAATAAAAAATAGATTAACTTTTTAGTACTCAATTTTTTAAATTAAATGATTAAAATATAAAGGGTTATGCAAACAAATAATAAAATAGGGTACAATACATAATAAGTCAAATATAAGAGTCAATTCTACCCTGGAAAAAATTAATTTTTTTTAAAAAATCGAAAAATAATATTTAGATCGGAAATACACGATATTTTGTCGATTGTAACATAATATTTCGTTTGATTTTGTTTAGAGATTTACAAAAATTGAGCACTTCATATTTGTTTTCCATTTTCAATTTGAAAATTATTAATAGTAGTTTGAATAATAACTCCTGAATTTTACAACTTTATTTTCTTCATTTCTTTTTCATAATCCACTCAAGTGTTTTCTTAAAAGTTTTACTTATTTCAAGTCAAAATTCGAAAAAAAATTTAAAAATTTAGAAATGACTGATCTAAATCGAATATAGAATTAAATATTTAATTTAATTTAATTTGACTTTCAATTTAAAATAAAATATAAATATTTCAATTCAATCCAGTCAAAATTTAAAAATCTGAAATGGGTAGTATCAATAAAATCAAATAAAATTAAAATGTCTTAAGGGGTATTTTTCTCATAAATTCGTACTAAATAATCAATTTAGCTCATCCTCGAAAAAACACTTAATTTAAGTTTTGAACTCGTAAATTGCATCAATTATCACTTCGACTAACATTGTCCGTTAACTGTGTTGACGTGACAACCACATGCAAACAATAATGTGGCAGAGGATAACATTTGATTTTTTAGGGAGTTTTTAAGGAGTTTAAGGGTAAATTTTTTTTTAAAAAAAATTGAGGGTAGGAATATTTTTGTAATATTTAAATAAAAAAATTAAGAATTTAATATATTAAAATAGTAAAAATATAACATATATTAGTACAATATTAAAAAATACTAGAAAATAAAAATTCAAAAAAACAAAAATTATAAAATTAAAAATACCAAAAACTATAACAACAATCGATGGTAGTATTGAACTTTTCTGTCATAATACATGTCCAACTATGATGAGATAATTAAAAAATCAAAAAATGAAAATTGTATATAATTTTATAATATTTTTAGGCTTATATAACAAATAAATATCTAAAGTATATTAATTTTTCATTTAAGTACTTAAAATATTTTTTTGTCAAAATAAGTACATAAAATATATTTTTTGGTCAAAATATGTACCTAAAGTATTTTTTCGTCAAAATAGGTACCTAAAATATATTTTTTTCAAAAATAGGTACCTAATATATTTTAAATCAACGCCATACGTCAACTTTTAGGAACTTAGATGAAAATGATATATTATTTAGGTACCTATTTTGACTAAAAAATACTTTAAGTACTTGTTTTAACCAAAAATATATGTTTAAGTATTTATTTTGATCAAAAATACTTTAGACACCTAAATAAAAAATTTGATATACTTTACATATTTATTTATGATTTAAGCTTATTTTTTTTCATAACTGAAAACTTTAATGAAATTTTAAATATTTTTGATTTTAAAGAAAAAACAAAATATATGTTTAAAATGAATTAATTTTATTAAAAATTACATGTGATATTTTAACTTGTGTCTTCAAAGATATCAAAAAGCCAACGTTTGATTCGCTTTCAAGTAATGAAATTTTATTTTTTAAAAAAATTATCAGTATAAATTTAACTGATGAAATTAATTTTTTAAAAAATTATTTGTAGGCCCTTTTCAATTGTGTCCATGCAAGTTGCAACTAAAGTCGATTCCATACCTATTTTTATACACTAATTATTTTTTGTGATCAATATATTTTCCTTGGTTTATTTATCTTGTAGGGAACATTTGTGGGTCCTTTCTATTGAAATTTTGTTGGAAAAAAAGAGAGAGGAAACTTCAATTCAAATTATTAGGTTTCCAACATTTCATGTCTTCAATCTTTATCATCTTTGTTCTTTGTCCATCATGATTTTTTTTTCTTTCTCCAAATTGAATCATTTTTAAAGTTATTTTTGCCTTTCTTAAAATCAATTTGTAGGAAAAGGGAGCTTTAATTCAATTTATTGGGGTTTCTTTCTCTCTCTCTCTCTCTATATATATATATATATATATGATGATGAAAGTAGTGTTATTCTATTAATCCGGAAGATCATCCGATGTTAGCATGCGCCTCATTAAAAATTCCTTTAAATTCAATTGGAGGAAAAGAGTACAAGTGCTAACAAACAAATGAGCAAACAAAACTACGAATGTTCTAATACATTACCATATAACAAAGGAATAACTTGCGCTAGTAGCGTACTCTAATGAATAACATCCATATAATCAAACCGCACCAATTTAGCCAAAGCATCCGTCACTCAATTTTTTTTATGTATATGTTGTAACCGAACCGTCCACGGGCGTTGTCGCAAATCCACGTCCTATATTTTGATGTATTCAATGATCGAAAGAAAAGGTTAAAACAATAAATAATTTAATTGTTAGTTTCTTTTAAATGGATCAACAAGTTGAGTTTTGATAATAATAAAAAGAAGATTAAAGAGATACAACAAGTGATGTTGAAATCGATTAGTTACACCAATTGAACTGGAAATCAGTTGGTTCAGTGGTTAAACTTAAACCAAAAATGGATAAAACCACTTTAGAATGTTAAAAAAAATTGGAACGAAACTGAAAAAAATAGGATAAAAGATCTGAAGAACTTATTTAAATAATTTTGGTTTTTTTTTTCTATCATTCTGCCATTTGTTTCCTATTTACGGTGCAATACATGTTTATTTCATGTGTTTTATTCTCTCTTGTTCAGCGAGTCAACTACACTTGTGATAAGTTATTGTTACAATTGTTCAGCTAGACTATTCTACTCATAGAACTTAATATGAAATTGAGTAGTTAAAGAATCGCTCCTATAATATTTATTACATAAATAATATTTTATTTTAAAAAACATATTTGATAGAATGTACAGCGCTGCAACCATTTATATATCCAAATACATTTCTTTTTCTTTTTCGATGAAGATTAATATCCTCGTTTCTTTTTAGAAGTGATAATATGCACATATATAATATACAAATAGAATAGACGTATAGTTTTTATTAACTATTAGTGTATTTAAACATTAATTTCATACTCTTACATTTAAACATAAATTTAGGACCGCCCACTTCAAGTTCCTAGTATGGTATATCTAAGATATATTCTACAATCTACTATGTTTCTTTAACTTCCATTTCCAAATCTTTTCTTCCATCATAGTCTTGGACCTTTTTGTACTCAAAGCTATTAGAAATCCACATGTAAACACATAAATTAATAGCACTCAAAGCGGCCAATACCCAATAAAAGTAATTCAAATTTGAACGGTTCAGATTATCTCCCAACCATTTATTTTCATGCTTTGAACTGATCATTTGAACCACCGAAATGATTCCAGTATTCACAAAGCTCCCAACTCCCACTATACTTATATAAGCTGCCGCTCCAATGCTTCTCATTTCTTCCGGCATTTGATCGTAGAACAGTTCTTGTAACCCGACGATGGTGAACACATCTCCGATCCCCGTGAGTACGTACTGCGGAAGTAACCACCATACACTCATGGGGATCACTGCTTTCGGGGTGTCGATTAGGCCATGTTTCCTTGCGGTGTTAACCCTGGCGGTCTCGACGATGCCTGCAACGACCGTGTTAATTATGGACACAAACAAACCTATACCGATTCTTTGTAGCATGGTTATTCCTGTGGTGTTTTTTGTTAGTTTTCGGGCCATGGGAACGAAAACACGATCATAGATTGGGACAGCGATGAGGATGGTGATGCCTACTATGCTCTGAAGTGCCTTGCTTGGTGAAAAAGGTGTGTAATTGAGCTATCACAGCGCAAAACATCAAGCAACTGAGCCAAATGGGGACAAGTCTAAGTAAAAGCTTAACTTCTTCAACTTGGTTCAATGGGCAAAGCCTCCATGGATTTTTGGATTTGGTCAATGGCATCTTCATTGTCAATGATAATTGCCTTGTCTAGGAACCTACAATTCCAATGTAATATACTAATATTAATTAATGGTTTAATAACATTGTATTCAGTACAATTTATAATATAGTTGGCAATTAGTTTAACTATTCAAGGGTCTCTGTATTATTTTAAAATTTAAAATTTAGCTCGTATACTTTAATTTTGTAATATTAAGTACCTCAACTAATTTTGATTTGATAGTTTGGTCTTTCCATAAACTTTTGTTCAATTCTATCGATAAAGGCTGGCCTGACAATTATAAAAAAATAAAATAAATATTTGGATCTCCTATATTTAGGGTCTTTATCAATTTAATAAAAATTTCATTAATAGAAGTATGCATATTTCCAATCATCTATGTTTATACTTTGGAGGAGTTGTTTAAATTAACTAACGAGACCGGTTCACTTCAATCAAGCGCTTTTATGTGTAGAAATAGTTGGTCCCTTTTCGGTTATCTATCATTAAAAAAATTAAGTTTAAGGTTTAAAATTAGAGTTTAGAACATTTGGGGTATAATGTAATTTTTAGGGTGTAAAATTAAAATTTAAAATTTAATTTTTTTAGTGTTATGATAAAAATAACAAAAGATTTTTGTCTCTTTTATATTAGAACAGAGAAATGGATATGCATGTTTTTGATTTCTTCTAGCAAAGAAATTTTAGAATTGATATTTGGATAAGTTTAGTACGCTCGACGAGCATTACTAACGATGAGCACTGCTGAATACTATTAAATTAATTTATAAAAATTAAAAATTTAAAAGACTTAATGTATAATTATAAATTATTTAAACATATAATTATAAAATATTAATTAAATTATTTTTTAAATATATAATATTTTTTAATCTCATTCTATTTGTGTGAACATCAATCAAGATTTACAGACAGGCTTAAAAATTATTAAACTATTTTAATTAAAAAATAAAAAAGTAGACCTAAAGCATTCTATTTCGTAAGATTTAAATGAAAGTGGTGATTTTATCTCATATATGATTATGTGTGGATTCCTTTACCTATCATTTTTTTTTGATACACGCCTTTTATAATAATTAATTAACTAAAAACATTACAAATTAATTAAATATTTCCAGCCGCCTAAGCTTTAAGTTCAATCTTCATTAGATTCTTGGTTTATTAAATACTGAATAATGCTAGCTGGCTTATTTAATAAGGCTTGAAATTTAATGTAGATGGTCCAACCCTGAAATTAATTTATTAATTATATGCTTTAATGGTGATGGGCAAGTTGAAGACCTTGAAATTTAATACCTAGGTCAAAATTAATTATATTTTAAAATGTTTTATGTAATTCAATATTTTCATTATTTTTTATAAAATACAACATGATTCCAAATATTAAATACATAACTATTTGAAAAGTATTACATTAAATGCACTTGCTTACCGATTTCAAAAATAAGTTAATATGTATTTTCAAAAAATTTAAATTCTTATTAAGTTTTTTTATTTCTTTATATATTTTTAATTAAACCTTTTAATTTTTTTAAAAATCATTGTCTAGGATCCATCCCGGTAGTAATCATGTACTTTTTATATGAGAAATGTCGCATTAAAATTTTCAAATGATGAAAAAAATATTAATGTTTTTCTATAATTATAATTAAATAATTTTAGCTGATATATATTTATTCTAATAATTGTAAAATTAAAAGTATTCGTATCCCTTTAACAATGCAAAATGTAAATATTTATTTTGGAAAAAAAATAAGAATTACTATTTTCACATAAAAAACTATTCATTTTCTATTAGAAAAGAAATACTCATATTTTACTTAAAAATTACGTAAATGATATGCTTTTTTATAAGAAACAATTTTGTGAAAGTAATTTTTCCTGATAGTAAATGCGTTAAATTATAATATTTTACTTATAAAATTTTGTAAAAAATTACACGAAAACTAAATAATAAAATATATCCAAAAAGTTATTTTTATTTTTGTTAAAATCAAAAAAATAAATTTGTTCATATAAACAACCCATAATGTCAATAACCGCCAAAAGAGCTTCTTCTTCTTTTTCACATTCATATATTTCAATATTATTTTGTCTATTTCACTTTTGCATTCATGTATTTGCACCGTAAACGTGTTTAAGTTTTTCAAAATATATATAAAATTTGATATATAAATAATTAAATTTTCATACTTTTACGGTGTTCATCCCCGCTTCGGAGAGAAAAGAAATGGGGTGGAAGAGAGTTCAGGTTAATTTTTTTTTGTTTTAAAAATTGTATTTTATACCCAGACCGTTTTAAAAATGAGATAATATCTCTATAAATCTCTCCGCCCTAACTTATTTACGCCTGTAAGAGCTTATGTGTTTTTAAACTATGCGTTTAGTCCCTCTGCATGGGATAATTACTATCTCAAGCCATTTCGCGTTTCATATTCTCTTCCCCGATCCCTATGATATTCAAATCCTTTGCAATCTCGTCCCGTCCTTAGCTCAAATCTGTTTTGAAATATGGCTCTTTAATTTTGTTTCCTTGCAGTTTAATATTTTTTTCAATGTTTTAGGCCCCTAAATTCGTGTATTTTATTTCCGGTTTTTATCTTGTTGATAGGTAATCTTGCCATTGTTTATTAATTTTGTTAGATTTGTGGCCGGTTGATAATTTGTGTGTGTGGTTTATGTTTATAGTATAGTTTATATATATAATATTTGTAGTTTTGTAAAGTTCATAATATATGGTATAGTCTTAAAATGCATAGTATATATGTATATATTGTTTATGAAGGATATAATATACATATAGTTTTCTCAAACTACATACTATGGCTTTTAAAGTATAATATAGTTTTTTTAAGTTTATATAATAAGTTTTTAAAGGCATATAATATATATACATAGTTCCTTTTATATATATAATACGTTTTAGTATATAATATATATATATAAATACTTTTCTTTAAGTATATAATATGATTCTTAAAATATATAATATATGTAGTTTCATAAAAATGTATAACATAACTTTACATAGTATGTGATATAGATGTAATATATTGATAATATATATATTTGTGCTTATTTGGTTTTTGTGTAAGCTTAGTTTAGGTAGTTTGGGGCTTCTTGTTTTTGGGCCTAGGGTTAGTGTTTGTTTAAGTGGGCTAGGCCTTGTTTTGCTTAAAGGGCTTTGGGCTTATTAGGTTAGTCTTTATATTAAATTAGATAAAATTAAGTTAATTAATCTAAATCATGTGCTCGTCTCATAGGGGCACAATTTATAAATTAATTAAGTTAATTTAGGATTAGTCTTTTAGAGCCTTAGTTAGATTAGGGTTCGAATTGATTTAGTGAATTTAAATTTACCCTTCGCTTATTGAATAAATGTTAAATTCATTAAATTAGTTGGATATTTCTTAATTACTTTTAAGATAAAATTAACATGAAAATTACATTGGCATTTAAATTAAAACCATGATTAATTAATTTGATTTACTTTAAATAATATTTTTGGCTTACTGGAATACTAGTTTAAAATCGATCGAATTAATTATCATGTTACAAGATTTGTTAGTTTTTTTTTACTCTTTTAGGGCTAATTAATTTATGGCTAATATTAGATTCACCTAATTAATAACTAGATCACTAATTGGATCTTCCATAACTTGGGCCTTTATAGGTTAGGGCCTTATGTGGGCTCTTGTGTGTTTATCTTTAAGCTTTTGTTTGTCATCCCTTAATTGTCATTCATGGGACCCTTTGTCTCGAATAAATTAATTTAGTTCAAAAAAGTGGGGTATCCATTGATTTTGATATTTGTGTCGTAACAGTCTGAGCTCAAAGGATGTTAACCAAATATTTGAATTAATCTTTACCGTCCCAAGGTAAAATTAAAAGTTGATAAGATCATCATATTTTAACTGTTTGCATCATGCATAAAGGTGACGTACGGGATTCGAACCATAAACTAACACGACAGTCAAGCTTATATGATGTCGGTTTAGTCTATAATCTGGTGTATCGTCAACCTTATTAATTAAATGTCCAATTAATTCAAACTCATCCACTTGATAAAGCCCGTGTAATTAAGATCAAATTTTCAATTAAGTACGCCGAGTTAAATTCAATTCAAATTCCATCAATTTGAGATCAACAAATGTTTAGGTACCGATTCCCGGGCGTGATGGGGGTGCTAATCCTTCCCCACGCGTAATCAACTCTCGGACTCTTTTATAAAGAATTTTTGGTTTTTCATGGTATCCGACCCACCTTATCCAAGTGACAGGTGACAACTCCAAATTATCATTGTTTCAAAAGAATAAGAATAAAAAGAAATCCCTTTTAAACTAAGATTACAAAAAAATAATTTTGGGAATAACCCGTAGCATCCAAACCTATATTTTAAAAACAAAAAAAGGTCGTTACAATCTGGTATAAAAGAGAAAATTAATTAATCAGATGATTAAAATTCAAAATCAAAAATGAAGGGACTAAGGTCCTGGGAGGGGTCATGCCCCCGACCCCCATTTTTCTTTTTTCTTTTTAAATAATTATACATTTACTCTTTCCCGCTTCTTAAATATTTTATTTCCCCTTAATCTTAGCTTCGTCATTGTTTATAACCACTTTTATATTTTAAATCTTAATCATTTAATTAACTATTTTTTTATATTTCCTCTTTTCTATCCTTCATAACGAAAAAGCCTAAGCACGAACAACCTTTCTTACGTGCTATCTTAGAATGAAGGACAGTGACATGCATGAATCAAGTAGCAACAGTCTTGTAGTGGTGGGAAAGTTAGTTGACAATTGAGACTTTGTTACATGAGACAACAAGTTTGGTTGATTGTTAGTTTGACCGTTAATCAAATGTCTAGTTACGATTGATTTCAATAAACTTGTTGTTAATTCTTTATATACACACTCAACCAAGGTATGTTGTTGATGAATGAAAAAAAGGTAAATTACTCCAAATGTCACTAGATTTTAGGGTTTGTGTTGATTTTACTATTAAACTCTAAAACGCATCAATTTTAGTATTAAACTTTGGTTTTGACTTTAATGTAAGCACTAGATTGTTAGCCCGGATGACATGATTGTTTGGTGCGGGTGCGGTGTTGACATGGAAACCAATAAAATTACTATTTCTTATTTATATTCATCTTTTTCATCAAAATTACAATTTTTTTACCATTTTTAGCCGCCACCGAAAGCTGCCATTCTCTAACATCTTTTATGGCCATCCTAGACACTAGTGAACTCGTATTATCATCCTCTACCATAATGTCGATTTTTTTTAAATCTCTTTAAAACTCGCGAAATTAAACACAATCTCGCATTTGAGGGGTTTAAGAGTTTTTTACAATTTTAGGGATTTGTTCAAAATTCAAACAGCAAGAAGCATTCTTAAAAGACAATATACCTCAATATTAGTCACATCGTACAACCGAAGGAGAAGATCAGAGTATTAGAATAATATGAGAATAAAAAAACTTCCATTGTTTTGGTTATTTTTTAGTAGTTTTAGTATCGTACATAATAAAGAGTTAATTCGGGTTATGTCTATTGGTGTCTAAGACCCAAAATGAATTAAAAGAGTGCACAATTGTAGCGCACACACAAAAAAACCAATACCAACATACATTTCCAGTCCAGAAAAAGAAAATGACAGAAGAGAAGTACACCATTTTCATCTTCAATATATGCAAACTAAAATTTCAGGGTTTTTATTTTTATTTTTTTCCTACCATTCTTTTGCTGTACATTATTATTTGAAGCAGAAGCCAGAGATTCCTCAGCCATTAGAGGAAATAATTTTCAGTTTCAAAGAAGAATTCAATCCCAATGTATATGTTTTCACCGTCTCAATTCATTTACATTTGAATCAGGCTTTAGTGACTTTGGTTTCCGATGTTAGCCTAAACCTTTCACTATAACATATATATATTATCTGCAACTGTAAAATAAGGGAGATGAAGAGAGGATGATAACCTAATCCTGAGTTACAAAGGCATCTCTCGTGCGGTCGTAAATCATCCTCCATGGTTGTTCACACGATCAAAGACCGATAGCCTTTTGGCTTTTAAGCACCCGCATCTCCAGAAAACAATCAGATGTACATGACTGGACACTGGTTCCAAGTTGAAGATCTAAGTCAAATTTATAGTTTCAAGTGTCCTCTACGAAAACTTTGAAAATGAAATCCCGAAAGCGTTTTGAGTATTGTTTTGGATCGACAGCTGAAATTGAAGTTGGATCGTATTGCATTGATTTATATGCATGCTCGAGCTTCTTGGTAATATCATAGTCTTGTAGGATGTCAATTATACCAAAAAAGAGGACAACATCATAGCATACACCAGTTGGTTCTCCAACAAGCTGAGTTTCATCGTTTTTTCTCACGGTCTTTTCGACCCGAGCAGGCATGCTTATACCTAATCGACTGGAAGATCTCCTGCATTGTCAATTTGAAAGATCATCCATCAATTTGAAACCATTCGGAAATGTGTTGGAAACAAATACTTCAAGAAAAATGAAGAGTCGGAAATAACATGGATCCCACTGTTACAATAAAAGTGGGGAGACAGCAGTGATGCCTTCTTAGACACAATTCCAAGGTTTGAAGTCCTCAGGAAAACATAAATGAGTTTCCAAAAACAAAATCATTAATCTTACCCTGAGGGTTCACTATCGGCCTGATCCTTTCCGGTCTGAGATAGTCGAGGAGCTTCTTCATTTTCATGGTCTTCATTTCCTGCAAGTAGATCCAGAAACATATACTAATTAGTTAAGCAGCCATTGGTATCAAAGTCACAAAACATTGTAATACTAGAGATCATTAGAAATAACCAGTAGGTGTGACAGATCCAGAATTAAGAGGTGTTGGAACTTCTCGAAAGTGAAAACCGATCAGAAGACTGTAGTCCATAATTCTCTCTTGTTCGAGAAGTTCACAATCTTTATCGACTTGCCTGCATGAAGGGAAACTTGGATCAGAAAAGAAAAGTCTAAAGTTCCATGATTATCACCCCAAAAGTTTTGAAGGTACTATAAATTTCAACCCTCTGCAATATTTAGAAAAGATGATCACCTGCAAAACTCTTCAAACCACATTTTCTCCAACCGGAATATATAATTGAGATCCAGATCTTTGAGGGTTGTCGACGGATCAACTTCTGATTCAGGTTTAGAAGTTGTGCGACCGTGGGATGAGCCTTTCAAGTCAAAGCGCCTATGAATGGTGTACTTAGTACATAACAGATTCCCCATTATAACAAACCGTACCTGAATCATTGATCCCATATGAACAATGGATGAGAATGGTTTCTGAAGCTTTATGATGTTTTAAGTTAAAGTTTTATAACATTGAGATTACCTTCTTCTGCGCTGTCCCGGTTAGTTTCACACAATGAAGACCATAAAATTTGGTGACTAGAGTGTTCTCAAAGGACCGAACATGATCATAGTAGGCTGGAAGCATCCTTAGGAGCACCTGAAAAGTGTCATCACTTGGATTTGTAAACATTTAAAGCCACGGGTAAAACAATTAATGCATTTTGAGATTATTCAGTCATTAAAAGCGGTTTCAGCACTTTATAAGTAAATATGAACATTGTCTGAAAACTTGAAATTTCATGATGTAATGAATAGCGAGAGACCGATTATTGTCATCTAGAAAAAGTTTTAAGGATGTATGATGACGCTTATGATAGGTAAAAGTTCTATTTCTAATAAAAAATCTATGGGAAATTGCAGCTGAATACAAAGCTATTTTATAATTTCTGAATTCAACTGCAAAAATGCAATAGGAAGAACAATTGAGTCTTACTTTTACTTCCGCCTTCTTTATTGTCTTTATCATGTATTTGTCATCATTGGTCAAGTAAAAGAAACTTCCACTTTTTCCAGGGGATGATAGTTCCCGAAGGGCATCATTCCCGCATATTGAAATCATGTAATCAGCTGCATCCACATTGAACAATTTCCTAAGGGTTCTGAAAATGTAAAAAAAAAATGTTAGGAACTACTTGTAACCACATACTATAGTTCCAAATTCATATGATACAGTTCTAGTTTCATTATCATGTAATGAATTCGACAAACATGAATTGCTTAGTATGTTTCCATTTGTTTAAAATCTACTTTCATTAGTGCCTAAAGTTGTTGAACCATAGTAGCACAACTAAGACTGAATAGTTCTGCAAAGAAGGATTATCTGTTGTGGACAAGTAGATGATCCAGTCTCTAACCTGAACACAAGTGGACAATAATCCTTCCACTTGAATTCACTAGATTGATGAGGCGGAGTGTGCTTGGATCCTTCGGGTGGAAATTTGGTCCATACTTTTTCCTTGGGATCGAAAGCTGCGGACTTCAGATCAAGGGATATAGCTGGACCAGGTCTTCCAACTGAGTGCCTACAATGTAACCAAAGAATCAATACATGCATGATTACAACATAAACCACTACATCTCAATACAGAAATGAGTTGGAGATCAAGAAATCTTCAATTCAAACTGAACTGCAAGTGATGATCCTCTAAAGAAAACAAAATGACAACAGAAAATAAGGGAATAAAGACTGCATCAGATTGATTCAAAAAAAAAAAAAAACCCTGATTCCTTTTGTACATTCTTGAACTTGATAAACTTAATCTAAAAGGCAATGCACATACCAAAAACAAATGATATTGACATTAAGGCAATGCACATACCTAGAAAAACCAACATTCAATTTTCAATACCATAGGAAAGTACATTACCTGATACCAAGTTGCAAATTGAGCATTAGCTCATAATTCTTGTGCCCTTTGGATATCGTTTGCCCCTGTCGCTTCCTGGACATCTTAAATTGCACACAACTCCCTCTTGAAATTGAATCTTCAAGACAAAGACTCTCGATTCCATCATCATCATCATCCTTGGAATCCCCTTCACTAGTAGTTGAAACATCATGCAAATCAGAACTCCAACTACGACAATTTAACTTCCCATCCGACATTCTCCTTTGCCTCCCATCAATACTTTTGCTCATTCCAGGCCAATGTGGCATCTTCTTTGATGGCAAAATTGACATCCTCTCACCTGGACATATCTTACAATCTTTCAAATACTCCGAAAATACCACTTGAGGATCCCAATCTGGATTCTCAGTAGAAGAATCAGAAGGATTATAAGTTCCATTCATTTCCTTACCATCCTTACTCCAAACGCCAACATAAGAACTCCCATCTGGCCATCTGAAAGTCCCATCTCCTTTAGGAAAACCATCCTCCCAAGAACCCTCATAACTATTCCCATCACTCCACACCATTATTCCATTGCCATTCATTAACCCGTTCCTCCATTGACCATCATAATGGTTCCCATTGTGCCATTGGTACTTCCCTTGTCCCTCCTGGTATCCACTTTGCCATTCGCCTTCGTAGTAATCCCCATTGTAGTAATTCTTAATCCCTTGTCCATGTTTAAGGTTCATAACCCAAGAACCTTTATAAGAATCTCCTGAAAAACCTGTAAAAGTCCCTTGACCATCCATAAAACCACTCTTGAATTCACCTTCATAGGTAGCACCAGATGGCCAACAGAACTTTCCTTTCCCCATGATCTTTCCTTTAAACCATTCACCAACATACATGCATCCATCAGTCCATAAATATTTTCCATTGCCATGAGGCAAACCATCACACCATTCCCCTATATAAAAGTCACCTTTTGGAAGGACTTTTTCAACATGGCGAACCTCACCATAACCAGCCTCTTCCTCATCGACATGAGCAACAGACATTGCTGTAAATATGCTTATTGCTTTCTTCTTTGCAGCTACTTGTGATTTCTTTACTTTGGTTTCCAGTGCCTTTCTAAAGCCAAGCTTTTTGCTCATTCTATGCTAAAAACAAATAAAAGCTATATCTTCGTTCAAACTCTGCATTCCTTTTTCTGTCAAACAATAACCCAAAGATCAAAAAATGTCTCTATCCATATCTTCTTCTTCTCTCTTGCATCAATGTGGGGTTTCGGGAAGACCAACAAAACAAAGAAAAAGGAAAGCATCTCTGGAACTCACATTGAAAATGGAAAACTTGGAGGGAAATGTAATCCTTTACCTAAACAAAACCAACACAAAAAAAAAAAAAAAAAACCCAATCTTCTTTATTATTAACTTTTCCTTTTGAAAGTTTTGAGCTTTTTAAGAAATGGGTATTTTTCAGATTTTGAAAGGAAAAAAAAACAAATTTACAAAGAAATGGGAGCTGTTGGATTGATGAAGTTTGGTAAAATGAATGTTTTTTTCCTTTGTTTCTGGGTATTTTCTGGTTTGTTTGGAACAAAACCAAATTCCTTAGATGTCCGGATTTAGCTCCTAAAATGTATAGCAAACCAAACAGTTGGAGGAGGATTAGAAAGAGTGGTGATGATGTGATCGCCATTTTTAGTGTCCGAAAATCTCTCAATTTTAGCACTAATTTTAGTAACTCTTTTCTTGTCATTAGTTAATAAATATTATTCTTATTTTGTTTTTCTTGTATTTACATTTTTTTTTGTAAAATACCTTTTTTATATATTTTCCTTTTCTTAATTTCTATCAGAATGTAATTAGGTTCGTATTTAATTATTGGTTTAATAATTAAAATTTGAATAATAAAAGGAAGAAATCCTTCTCATTTCTCTACGGATTATAGGTTAGAAAAAAAATTAATAACAATCCAAAAAATAAAAAAATATTTAATTGTATTTAGACAACAATTTGAATAAATAAATATAAAATTTTGAAAAAGGAAATTAATTATTAAAACAATAAATTGAAATTGTTTAATTGTATTCAAGATACAACAAAATGAGCATAATGCTAAAACATTTTTTAAAGCATAATCAAACACACAAATTCATCTTATTCTAGGATACAACAACAAATAAAGCACAACAAAAGTTTAAATAATTTCTAGGGATACAACAACAAAATGAGCACAACAGATCAATGAATCATAACATCGTCTTTTCAAAACATTTTGAAAATCACATAGTAGAAAATTCTATGCGTATGTTAAACCTAGTCAATTTGCTGGGTATTTATAAAATTTTTTGATAATTAATATCCAAATTAAAGAGTTTTCATTTATTTTTTTTTCCGAAAATATTCAATTTTATAAATTAAATATAATATTAAGATAGCAGGTTATTTGGAATTTTTAATTCGAAATATTTAAATTATCAAAATAATATATGGATTGGATTTCGTCAATGTTTACACATGTTCTCTGGCATCCAAAAAGAGGGGTAGTTCATTTAGTAAAGTGGGATGACCAATTTCACATAGAAGGCTTCCAAAAGTTGGATGATTCACGTTTATTAACAATTTTGATCTATTCGCTTGTAATGGACTCTTATTAGTTGGATAAAGTTGTTTTATGTTTGTTAGTGAAAACTGTTTGAGTCAAAGGTTGATTATCCATTTTATGTTACCATTGGTTTTTTTTTTACCCTTGTCTTAACCATGAGAAAAACTATATATTTTATTTAAAAATGACAAATATTGGAACACATATTTGTTTTTCGTTTACAGGTTGATGTGAAGAAAATGGAGTGTCAAATGATATTAAAAACGTTTATTACAGATTTGAAACTAGGATTTCACATTTTCAATCTAATCAAACCAACAATGCGATGTGACGTTGTTTGCTTAGTTTTTACCTTGGAGGCGCAGGGTATATGCTTGCAAGGCCAGAAGAACCTCCTTTATTCTCTCCTTAGACGCTGGATCGATAAGGTTTCCGTCGCTGTCGAACTTTGCCGGAGGCTGAAACGCATTCAAGTAGAACTCGGGTTTATTGATGAAATGGAGATCAATATAAATCCCGATTTGGCGAAGATGGTAATGCGACCGAGCACCACCGAATCCTCCTCCAGCGCTGACGATAGCAGCCGTTTTATCTCCCCATACATTGGGTGGTCTTGAAGCCCAGTCAATTGCATTCTTCAGAGGTGCTGCAAATTGGAATATATATATATAAATAATTGAGATTTCATAGATTTTTAAATTCTTAATGAAATTAAGATTAAAAAAACACTGTACCAGTAAGTGAATAGTTGTATTCGGGGGAGGCAAAAAGGATGCTATCAGACTCTAAAATCTTGTTCCTGAAAGCCTCGACAGCAGGGGGGAACTTGCCATCAGCTTCCAGATCTGTGTTCAGCATCGGAAGGGGTGAAATGTCTACGTATTCCATCTTAATCCCATCAATGGATTCTTTACTAATCTCCAGAGCTGAAACAAAACAAATCAGCAATTCCAAAGAAGCAAATCAAAACCCCAAGCTGAAAAACAAAACATTTACCGGTTCGAATTAGTCCTCTGTTATAAGAGCCCTTCCTTAAAGAGCCGCATAGGGCAGCCACATTGATCACTGGTTTTGCGGCAGCAACAACTTCCATTGCTTTCTAATCTCTTAAAATCTCTCCCTCTCGTCTAACCTACTAACGTTGTTATATATAATAGAAACTAATAGGGTTCAAAGGGTTGGGATTTGAAAGAGGAATCTTGGAGGCGTGATCGATGAGGTTTGGGTTGGTGGGTTTTGCGTTTAGACCGTGTGATTAGAATATTTGGAGATTAGTGGTCAGATTTGGACCACTGGAATTGAATAATCAATCAAGCCCCAGCTCTCCAAGGAAGACGTTATCTTTGAGCCATCGCCTATTGGGTTTACAATGGAATTGAAACAAACAATGTGGCCACATATAATAAAAGTTGTAGTCCCTAACACTTATACACTTAGTCAATTTAGTTTTAATTTAAAATAATTTAATAAATTTTTAATCCGTTTAATTATTTTTGGATACTATTAAACTAAACGAGTCCGTTCAATCAAAACAATAGTTGGATAATTATATTTTACATAAAACATAAACATGTTACTAATAAAATTAGTTGTTGGATAACTATAATTAAAAAGAAATGTAACGAGATAAGAACAAGTAATTTAGGAAAACAAAAAATAAATTGATAGATTTTTAACTTGGAAGGTTAAATTTACTAAATTCTTTCAAATTAAGACCGAAATCATATGTATAAATTTTAGGACTATGATTGTTATTATGTCGAGCCACATCATCATCTTACATCCATTTTAATGAGAAAAAAAAGCTATATGCTTAACACATGCAAGTCTAATGAAGTATTTTTGAAATTTCCTTATCTCCTAAAGCTATTTCAATTTCGATCCATCCCTTCTCTCAATTGAAAGATTACTTCTGGTCGACTTATCTTTCTGTTCTTCTTTTGGTTATATACTTAATTACCTACATGTATCAGTTGATTTTCCTTTTTCTTTTCTTATTTGAGGATTTAATCTTGGTTGATAGTTTGTTTCAGTTGAAAAGAAGTTTATAAATAAATTAATTTTCTCCGTCGTGTATTTCTAGTTAATGCAGCTTTAGATATTTTAATTGTCGATTTTAGCATTGAGATTACACCTGTAAATTATTTGTTGTAGGCCAACATATCTGTAATATCTTTAATTTAATGACTAAATTTAACTTTTATAAAATAAAATGTGTAACCAAACTAACATAACTTGAGATGTATTTTTTCCCGCGAGAGGGACTTATGGGGGTCATCCCTTTTAATTTTTAAAATTAGAAAAATTATAAATTAATATAACAGTAAAATTATTTTTAGTCTCTTAAAAATATATAATTTTATTACCTCTCATAAATTTAAATAATTTTAAGTGGCTCCTATAAATAATGATGAGTCCCTCCATTGATTCTACCTTTTATAGTACGATTGAGGCTTTAGCTCCATCGGTCAAAATTCAAGCTTGGCTCAACCTGACCTATTTATATGTTTATTATTTATTTATTATTTTTAAAATATTTTATAATTTATATCAAATAAGAAATATATTTAAAATAATATATAATAATACAATGTAATTATTAAAAATGAAAATATTTTTATACACAAACCGTGTAAAATAAATTACACGACTCTTTATTTTTTTGTTATAATATTTAAAACTTAAATCCCTAACACCCTAAAACATAAACCATAAACTCTAACGATAAATATTAAATTCTATACCCTATTCACTAAATTCATAATCCTTAAATCCTAACCTAAATTCATAAACCATAAAGTTAAAAGACTCATGTATCATAAAATTTACACGAGCTTGTATTCACAGTATTTTTCTTAAAGTGTATTAAGTTATTCGTATATAGAAGAAAAATATTTTAATAAATAAAATATATAAATTTATTAAATTAATAATAAAATAAATAATAAAAAATAATATAAATATACCAAAACGGACTCGAATTATAATTTATAAATATAGACGAACTCGACATGAATATTGTTGGAAATTGGATTGGGATATATTTAGGTAGAAAATTTAAGGTACCGTTTGGGAACTTGGAATTGCATAACTTAAATTTAATATTTTATTGTTCAATATTTTTAATATTTAAAGATAATGTAATTGACTAATAAGATAGTTATAGATGCAAGATTGATGATTATTTCTTAATTTTTAGGATTTGTTAGATGTCTTTATAGTAGTGATTTTGAAATTCTTATTTTAGTTTAGGATTTGATAAATTTACATTTTTATAGTTCTTAGATACATATATATTGAATATACTTGTGTAATAAAAGATAATATTTATTCATAATTTTTTGTAATTCTTTGATAATAAATACACATACCATATAAATACGAATACTTAAAACTAAATCTCTTAAAATAATCATCATCATTTTTTTCTGAAATGTAATACTTTAACCATTAAATTTGCATTTGATTCTTATTGGTTACTTAGGAAATCCAAAATTTCAAAATCTCCTTTACAAAAGGAGCTTTATGAATTTTAAAATATTAGATTTGTCACGTATACGATGCGGAAAATGAAATATTTTATGTGAAAGTATATATTTATAAAAATATTTAAAAAAGTATTATGGGTGAATTGATTAAAAAAACTTATATAAACATTCAAAAAAACAAAAAAAGCTTATATAAAAACCAGATTCATATCATGTGTGATGCACGAATTTTAGACCAATAAATTTGATTCAAGTCTTGAATCGATTTATCAAACTTGAGATTAGATATGGGTATGAATATGATGATTTAAAATTGACACGAATCTAAAATAAACTGACACGAACCAAAATCGACATGAATTTTAGTTAAACTGAAAATCAACATGAGTTGAAATCAAACGAAGCCGAAAACAAACCGAACCAAAAATCAACCGAATCGAAAATAAACCAAAACGGAAGTAACCAAATTTAATTTGCTCAAATAAATATGTTTATTCTCCTTTTGTATTGTGTTACTAATTAACAATTACCTTTAATAGTAGTTTAATAATTTAATGTTATTTTTTCTTTAAAAATTGACCTCTAATAACAAGTATTGAGAAAAAATTAGATCTCTAATAACAAATGTTGAAAATTTAAATTTTAATAGTATGTCCTAATAATAAATATTAAAAAAAATTAAATCCCTAATAACAAGTATTAAAAAAAATTTTAAGAGTGGTCTCTAATAAAAGTATTAAAAATTTAACTCTAATAATAAATATTAAAAAACTAAATTATCATTAAAATTTTAATTATGGTCTTATGACTCACTAATTATGATCTAATAAAAACGATTTTTTATATTTACCTAGACTAAATACCCTTTTCTCAGGCCTGATTAATAGGAGGATAATAATGAAAATGGATTGTTAGTCCATGGTGTGAAGATGAAACTATTGTTTTTCTTCTTTTTGCTATTTTTTCTTTCTTTATTTTATTGATGGAAAAGTTAAAAATAAAATATTTTTAATTAATATTACGTTACATGTTAATTACTGATTGGTTCAATAATTTTTAAAATAAATATTTAATTTTCTATTTTCAAAGATTATGGATTAAATTAAAAAAATAGTGAAACATCATGGACTAAACATCAGAGGACTAATTTTATTATTATATTTTAAGTAAATTAAGATTTTTTTTAAATGTCCTGTTTTAATTTTTGATTGCTTCAAAGATCTATGTTAAATTTCGTCATGAAAATATGTAAACCCGCTAACGACGGAAAAATCATATATTCAATTGATAATAAAAAAAATTAAATGTAAGATACAGAGTATAGTTCATGTACCAAAAAAATATTTCACCCTAAATTATACAACATAAAAAATGGATCCCAATAAAACTCCAAAGTTTTATTTTGCACTATTGAATGAGAATATTTTGAGATTTGCTCAATCCCCCTCCACGAACTATGTTTCAACTTTCCACCCATAATGCACTACAATTTTTAAAAAGGATTTTCCAATAAAGCTGGTCCTAAATCATGCTCCAAAATCTCTCTCTCCTCGACCTCAGTTCAAAAAAAAAAAAGAAGTAAGAATATAAATTTTGAAATTTGTAAAAGACTCACAAAGATTTAAGATGTTAGACTTTTTTATAATATTTTAAGTTGATTTTTTTTATAATTTTTTTTGATAATATTTTTTTACTATGTGTCTCATTAAAACCCCTAAACCTAATCGAAAAAATAATACACATAATAAAATTACAGCAAAACCTTACTAAATAAATTCAGCAAATCACCCTCAATCTCCAACATCTGCTTGCAACAACCGTCCAACAACAGCTAGTGGTGTCTGGAAAAATCAAACTGCAAAATCCTTCAATACTGTCAACTTGGCCATTTTAGATTTTTCCACGATTTTTTATAAGTTCCAAAACTTAATATTTATAACATTTTAAATTTTTAAACAAAATTTCAAAAATTGTTAAAAATTATGAAAATATTAATTTAAAATGTTATAAAAAAAGTCTAACATTTTAAATTCTTGATGAACCTTTTATAAATTTCAAAACTTATCTTTTTTAGTCGCACTCTAAACTTGCAACACCTCAGACTCACCCACACAATGTAGATACTATTTCAAGTAGAATCGGTCAAGAAGGATGAGGGGTACAACCTAAAAAGTAAATGGAATACAGTCTGTTTGCAGAATTAACCCACTAATCTAACTAAAACTTGGTAAATGGTGCCACTCAACTTATACATTTATGTAGATACATAGAATCATAGATAGTGACTAGAGTTGGCATTAAATATAGTGAAAAGTTATCATATATTTTTATATTTAATTATTTCTTTTATCCAACACCATGATTATGTGTCACCCTTTCAACTTTTATTCTGAAATATAAAATCTCCACTCTATACAAAAATTCAGATAAATAGTCAGTCTCTCCCCCAGCAAACCTTGAAGCAAACCTTAACATCAATTTTCCCACAGAAGAATGAAAACCCTAATTCTGTGTCTAGTTTTCCTGTTCACTTCCCAAGCCCGTGGTTCAACCCTCCAACTGTTCCCAGTGTTGGTGGGAAGATGATATGTTGTCAATGCTGGGCAAGGACCAGGCCAGGCTGCAGTATTTGTCGAGCCTGGTGGCTAAGAAATCTGTGGTGCCTGTAGCCTCAGGCAGGCAGCTGGTGCAAAGTCCGACTTACATTGTGAGGGTCAGAATTGGAACCCCACCTCAAACCATGCTTATGGCCATGGATACCAGCAATGATGCTGCTTGGATCCCTTGTCATGGCTGTCATGGCTGCTCTTCCAAGGTTTTTAACACCGCTAAATCCTCCACTTTCAACACCCTGGGCTGCCATGCACCTCAGTGCAAGCAGGTAAACCCTCATAATCCTTTCATTTCTCCAACACACTTAACTCATACCTACAAGTCAAAAGCTGCTTTGCTTTTAACCAAAAAAGCAACGGTTTGCTTCTCGGATGACGTTAACCCTAAACTTTTACCCTAAATCAAAACCTCCAATAGCTTGGTAAAATAACTTTATTTTCCTTGTGTATTTCAAGTTTTCTAACAGTTCAATTTTTTTGTAGCATTATTTTTGTTTGATCTACATTAAACATATAAATCTAATACACAATATTAAATTCTAATACATAGTTTATTAAATTGTTGTTTTAATTGGTTGAACATAAAGTTCAATATACTTTATTGTTGAGTACAGGGTTTAAATAGTATAGTGCACTGAATGTCAAAAAAATCTTTTAAGCTCTAACTAAACTCTTAACATAACCATCGAAGTTCCAGCCGTAATAATAAGAATATTATCATAAATCATAGTTATAATGATAAAATTATTGCAAATTAAGATATGAAACAATTGTTCAAGATTTGAGATTTCTTTTTTATTTATTTCTTTCAAATTTCTAATAATAATTATAAAAAATTCCATAAATAACTTGAATAAGAATATTATAATAAAATCACAGTTACAATGATAAAATTATTGCAAATTAAGATATGAAACAACTGTTCAAGGTTTGAGATTTCTTTTTATTTTCTCTTTCTTTTAAATTTATAATAATAATTATAAAGATAACGTGACGTTAACGTACAAATTACCTCATAGTATGGAAATTCATTTCAACACTTTGCATATCATGTGATGATTTCAGGTACAAAATCCCAGTTGCGGTGGAAGCGCGTGCGTTTTCAACATGACCTACGACAGTTCATCCATAGCAGCAACCTCTCACAAGATACAATCACCCTAGCCGCTGACCCTATCCCAACCTACATTTTCGGTTGCCTGCAAAAGACAACCGGCAGCTCAGTCCCACAACAGGGTTTAATGGGCTTGGGCCGAGGCCTATTATCCCTCCTATCACAAACCCAGAATCTGTACAAATCCACATTCTCATACTGCTTGCCCAGTTTCAGGTCACCAAAATTTTTCGGGTCACTGAGACTTGGGCCATCGGGTCAGCCAATGAGGATCAAGTACACCCCATTGCTGAGGAACCCCAGAAGACCCTCTCTCTACTTTGTGAGTTTGGTTGGGATTAGGGTTGGGAGGAAGGTTGTTGATATCCCACCCAAGGCATTGGCTTTCAACCCTTCCACTGGTGCTGGCACCATCTTTGATTATGGTAATGTTTTCTTTTCTTTTTCTTATGAAACATTTGCTTGTTTTTCTGTTAGGGTAAATTACGTAAATCTTCACTAAACTTTAGTCTTAAACTTATTTTGATCACTGAAATTTCAAAACATTTAATTTAACTTTTAGACACCAAACTTTTTTGTCATTCTTTCGTTAACTTTTTGACGACGTCTATTAACTGGCGAACGAAGGAAATTATCCAAAATTCCAATGGTAAAAAACTTTATCGACAATAAAGAAATACCCTACTGAGAAACGGGTTCCATCCGATGAAAGAAGAGGGAGATCGATGAGAGATAAATCAGAAAGTATTTGGTCGATTTGTGAACTACAGAGCATTTTTCGACAAAATAAAGGCCCAATTCAAATTCAGGGGGACCGAGAAGAAGTGACTGGTGAAATTTAGGACTGAACGACCACAATCTATGGCCGTTTGAGGTTTAAGAGTGACCAAAAATGTTTAATGTCTAAACTTTAGTGATAAAAACATTCAATGTCTAAACTTTAATGAGTAAATTGATCGTTTTGAAACTTTAATAACTAAAATAAGCTTGAGAGTACAATTCAGTGATGATTTACATAATTTACCCTTTGTATTATTGGTTATTGAAGTATGACTAAACTATGGTAATTGAATTTAGGCACCGTCTTCACCCGGCTAGTAGAACCAGCCTATGTAGCTGTCCGGAATGAGTTCCGAATGAGAGATAAGGTTGCCAACGTAACATCCCTATGAGGATTCGACACATGTTACGCAGTCCCAATCGTGGCACCGACAATAACCTTCATGTTTGCCGGCATGAACGTAACACTGCCACAAGAAAACCTACTAATCCACAGCACAGCAGGCAGCATCACATGCTTGGCAATGGCATCGGCACCGAACAACGTGAACTCAGTGCTGAATGTGATAGCCAGTATGCAGCAACAAAACCATCGGGTGCTTTTCGACGTGCCCAATTCGAGGTTGGGTGTGGCCCGTGAGCGTTGCACTTAAAACCTACTCCTGGGAAAGACTTGGGATAACCCGATTTACAAACTAATTGTGATGGGCGGAGTAATGGCTTCGATGTTTAGTTTACTAGCTTGGCCGAACAATATTATGGCTATTTGAAAATTATGATCAATCTTAAGTTGTGCAAGAAATTTCCGTTTTAACTGCAATGCACCTTTCTCTTTTTCTTACCAAATTTAGCTTCTTAACTTTGTCCTCTGCAAACAATGAGTGAAGTAAGTTTCTGTTCCTCCATCAGTCCTGTTTGAAACTGTCAACTCAATCTGTCCTTCAACACCATTATATAACCTAACCGTTAAAAAGTAGACCCACATTCCACCCATGTTGTCAACTTTTAACCTATTACAAAATTTTTTTATGGATTCTACTATTTTTAAAAAAATAAAATATCAAGCTTTCCTCTTGTAGACAGTAGGAGAATATAACTAAGCCAACTTATAAAAAAAAACAATAAATATTTCATGCATAAATAATAACCATCATTTTTTTATAATAAAACTTTTTCTTTAAAAACTATATCTTACGGTTTAATATGGACATCCCTACCCTCAATGGGAAACAAACTTTTGAAAAAAATAAAAATAAAAAGATGAATTCCTTGTAATCTTCGATAAATAAAGCATCACCTTCACACAGTTTTAGTATAAGTGTTTAAAAAAACATATTTTATAGATTTCTAATTGAGGACTATAGATATAAAGGAGTCGGTTTAATATTATTGCTAAAAATAGTATAAAATAAGAAGATTACTATTAAAAGTGCTGAGAATCAAATAAAGCAGAAACATCATAAGGTCCAATTTGTACAAAATAACATGTAACAAACGATCATATTTAATTCTCTCTCGGATATATATATATACCTCATAGCTTATATAAACTTTTTGAGAGAAAAAAAAAAACCAGCATCATTCATCTGAACACATCAGTAGATACGAGAGCAATATAAAACCTAAAGAAACATACAATTTGTTGTTACATTAAAGCTACTGTTGTTTTCATTGGCTGCTTTTGTACTTTTGCCTATAATTAATTAACAGTAAGGCAAGCCAGTTTCTTCTCATGCTCTGTATCCATCTCTCTACTTATTAACAATAAATAATCCTGTAATTAAATCTCCCACCGCAGTCTGGATAGAGTTTCGAGCAATAATTTTTACGAAATGCAGTGAGATGTACATACCTCCCTGGCTTCTCTAATCAAGCTGAGAGGCGAAGACCGGAGTTTTCAAGCTTCAGGAATGAACTTAAAAACCTATATGAGGTGCTGTTTATGCAAGACTGTTATCGAGAACAATATCAGCAGGATCTCCAATCCATGGCCTCCCTTCCCTCCATTGAAACTTAATCCTTAGTTTTCCATTTGCATCAACCCCAACCACCTGGCCTTTGCTGGCATGAGTCTCCATTCCCCAACCCCACCTCGGTGTTACAAGTCCCTCTCGAATCCGCACCTTGTCGCCAACTTTAAATGGCCTGACCCTTTCCATCTCGCAAGCCTTACAAAGCCATAGCCTTTCCATAAAGCAGAATGCCACCCATAAGTCCCCATTTTCCATTCGATGCACTAACCCAATGCTGGAGTGAGTTACCTCTCCCCAGTGGTGAGTCGGGATTGAAACTGATGGCCTAACCCTAACCCAGTCCCCAATGGAAAGTTCCTGTTCCTTGATCAGCTCCACTTCTGATGGATCTAGCATCCAAGTTTTGGAGCCAACAGGAGTGTATATTCTCAACTTTCCATCAGCATCAATCGCTGCAATTGTTCCAACACTTGTATGGCTATGACCTGACCAGCCAAATCTTGGCTGCTTCACCGAGACCTTTACTCTCACCTTCTGCCCTACAACAAGTCTGTCTGCTTTTTCAAGATTGGAAGTAGGTCCCACCCATCTTTCCTGCTCGCCACAAAATGCAACAAGGGTGCTTCCATCCCATTCATCTCCTTCATACCCTATTCCTTGTACAACACCAACACTACCAGGACCAATAGATTTCCAACTGCTAGCATTTACTTTCAATTGCACCCATTCTCCCACTTCAAACATCGGTTCTATTTCTAGATCTGCAGGATCTCCTCTCCACATGCCTGGCAAACCAAAGAAAGCAACTCTCACTTCCCCATCAGCATGAACACTAGTAATAATGCCCCGTGAATCAGGTTGAGTCCCTCTCCAGCCCCACCTTGGCTCAACTAACCCAGCTCGAAACCGAACATGTTGCCCAACTTTAAAGCTTGGAACCTTTTCTACATCCGAGAAATGGGTACTCCACTTCCCTTTCCTGAAGCAGCATGCCAGTTCCAAATATCCAGTATCCTGAATACTATGCACTACTGCTAAATTCTCTTTCCCAATAGTATTCCAGTCATAACTTGGTCTAGTGCCAAGGCTTGGCTTTGAACGGACCCAGTCACCAACTTCAAACCCTGAAAGCTTTTCTGCATCTCCAGGGGAAAGTTTCCACAAACTATGTCTGCCAGCAACCCTCACCTGCAAAGAAAACCACTCCATTACATATGCATCCCCCCCAAGCACTGATACAATGACAACGTTGTAATGAAAGATATAATGCTCCAACATTTTCCCAGAAAAGCCATCCAAAGAAGTCAATGGGGGTAAAAAACAACAAAAACAAAAATGAAATTGCAAAGAATGGATAATTAAAAAGATTAGACCAGGTTACTTGCTTCCAAATAGAGAGAAAGAAATGGAAAGAACAAATTGGACAAACAAGAGCAGCACGCTTACATTCAATGCTCCATCCATGTCAATTCTAACAATTTTTCCAACACTTGCTGGAGTTTCGTTTGACCAACCTAGTCGTGGCTGGCTGACAGAAGGCATCACATGAACCTCTTGTCCCACTTCAAAAGGAGGCACTTTCTCCACATCAGTAACTGAGCAACAAAAAGGCTTGCTTCTGAAACAGAATGCAATACCAATATCACCATCATCCTCTAAGCTATGAATTATACCAATGCTGTTACGTGTAACGTCCTCCCATCCGTAGTTTGGGGAGGATACAGAGGCTTTTACTCTAACCCAATCCCCAACCTGCTCATAACAGGAAACATACAGAATAAAGATCCATTAAAATCCTCAGGTGTCTGACCAATGGAAAATCCCTTAATAGATCCAATGACTACATTAAGAAAAATGGCAGGTAAATTACCTTGAAATCCTCAACTTTTTCCATGTCAGAGGGATCCGCCTGCCATGGGATCGGTCGATTAGGAATTTCAATCATTAGAAGCCCATCAGTCTCTATCTCGCTAATTCTTCCTACACTATGATGGGTCTCACCACCCCAAGCATATCGTGGTTCTGCAACAGACCGCTTCACACACACACGGTCACCAATCTATAAAAATCAAACAATATATTACTTTTTTTCTTTGTCCAAAACAAGTTTCAGTTAAGGAGAAAAAAGTAAAGTGAATGGAAAGCTTTATCAACACCATTGACAAAGGAAGTTTAAAGTCTCTTATATACCCTGAATGGAGTAACATGCTCAACTTCCTCTGGTTCACAATGCCAAGGATTTGGAAGATAGCTCAAGTCCAACAATAAACTACTATCCGGTCTAATACAGTATACTATACCGATGCTCCCAGGTTTCACAGATCCTAATCCATGCTTTGCTGTTGTAAGAGTAGGACGAATACGAACCCAATCCCCAACTTTGAATTCTTCAACTCGTTCCATTTCTGCAGGATCAGCTTTCCATCCTCTAGAAGCTCCAGGGAAGCCAACACGTAAAATTCCATCATCATCAACACATAAGACAGTACCAATACTATCACGAGATTGACCACGCCAGCCAAACCTGAGAATAGAACAAATATATTTTTTAATTCAAACAAATATATTTTTTAATTCAGTTAAAGGATTGCAGGCAAGCAAAATGCAGATGTACAACTTCAACAGTAAATTAACTGATTATTTTAATGGCATCTAATGTATGGAATTGGATGAATAGTACGAACAAGAGCATGAATCTCCGGTTGCATAAACATTGAAATGACTGAGGAAGCATGAACCCTTCCATAGCAATGAAGTTCAGCCAATGGAACCAAAAATACAATATATGAAACCGAGCTTCCAAAAAGTTTCTACTAGGTGTAAGGTAAAGCAATTACCTGAAGACATGTTCAATATCCCCACCCCCTAAAAAAAGATAGAGATTGATCAACTCCATCAATTTTAGACTATTTGAACAAATTTAGCAGCAACTATACAAAAGGATTTGATATTGTTCAATACGTAAGAGACATTATAGCACCTAGAACCACGCCTACTCCATGAGATAAACAAAGTAAATAATTGAAACGTTTTCACTAGAGAATATCTTCAGGGAAACATCTTCATGTATTTATAGTGATTTTTAGATATATGATTAGGAGGATTAAAATGATCACAAAAATATCATCCTAATAGCAAGCACCTTCCAAGAAAACACCTGGTTGTCGAGAGTTTTGCAAAGTTTCCATTCCAGGTAATAAAAGGAAAATCATAGGGCTTAACATGCTGCCCAAAAAATACAGAAAACAAAAATTAGAAACTAAACGATCCAAACCTTGGCTCTTTGACATCTGCTCTAAGCTTAACATGCTGCCCTCTATCCAGAGGAATCACTTTTACAACTTCATTTACCAATACACAAGCCTCTCCAGAACAAAACGACACAATAAGATTGTCTCTGTCCACCACATTTTGCACAAACCCAACACTTTTGAGTCTTGCACCTTGCCAACCGTATGTAGGTGCAGTGATTCTTCTTCGAAATTTCACCCAATCACCCACTTCAAATCTGAGTAAGATTAAGAACTCAAGAATCACCATTAAATGAAAAGAAAATTAATCATGTGAGTGAATGCATGATGATGTAACCATAAGCCTTCTCCTTACATTGTAGGAGATAAATGAACTCCCCTATTCGTTAATGCCTCCATTAGATCTTCAGAAATCCATTCACGGGGAAGTGTCTCCAAAAAATCACGTAATGTCTTGCCACTGTCATCACATGTATTATCAACGTGTTAGTAACAATAAGGACCAACATATAGATTCTATAGCATAAAATGTGATGCCAAAAAAATAACACAAATCAAACAAGAGAAAAAGACATGCATTATTTGATGAAAAAGAAGAGAAATTGTTAGATTATCCGATAGAGTTAGAGTTCGTATGTAAATAGTAGTTTAAATTAAAGTTTACTTCCTAAAAGATAGTGTTAGATGTCTTGTGTACTTAGGACTCCTAATTGTAACTAAAGTCTAATACTTGAGTCTATAAATTCACTATAAAGGGATGTAATTTTTCGAAAATATTCAATAACAGAAAATCAATTTTGTTTTCTTCTTCTTTTCTGCAGAAACTTAAATTCTGCTTTATTTTTATGCGTTAATTAGTTTTTCCTAAAGCTAGAAAATTGCTTTTCTACATGGTATCAATCTAACATCGATCCTAATTAGAATTCTTAATGGGATCCCCTTCGACAACCTTTGAGATGCTGTCCATAGCAGAGCATCTTTCTTTGGATTGGAGTTTTTTCGAAATTTCGGGTTCGACAAGAACTTTGTGAAGCGATTTAGCCCTCGTGGAGGATAAAAGCATACAAAATACTTGTTCTCCCTCGCACTTTTTCTACCAAAGGTGCATCGGCATGGATCATCGACTCTGGAGCATCCGATCACATGACCGTAACAGGAATTATTCCTTAATTTTTTGATTCATCTTCTACAAGTTCTATTAAAGCACCGATGGCTCTTTCTCTCCTATCAAAGGAAGTGGCTCTGTCCTCATTAATGATAATTTGTTGCTTGAAGATGTTTTGTTTGTGCCTAATCTACTTTGCAATCTCCTCTTTGTTAGTAAACTCTCCAAGAATTTGAAGTGTTCATTACATTTCATCAATCCGGTTTGTTTTTTGCAGGCAATGAATTCGAGGAATATGCTTGGCACTGCTAGCTTGCAAAATGGTCTCTATGTCCTCGGAAATCAACCATCTACCCTACCAAATACTTCTTGCTCTTTGACTTCTTTAGGGCAAATTGATAATATAATGTTATGGCATTTTAGGTTAGGGCATCCTAATTTTCATTAGCTTGCTAAATTATTCCCTGAATTGTTTGTTAATAGAAAACCAAGTTCTTTTAAATGCCATATATGTCCTCTCGCTAAACAGACAAAAGCATCCTATTTACCATCTTCCTACAAACCTTCCCAACCTTTTTCATTAATTCATAGCGATGTTTGGGGTCCTTCTCAAGTGAAGAATGTAACTGGTAGTAGGTGGTTTGTCACTTTTATTGATGATCATAGAAGAACAACTTGGGCATATTTGTTAAGGGATAAATCTGAAGTAGCCTCTGTTTTTGAGAAATTTTACAATATGGTTGAAACCCAATTTGGAAGTAAAATTCAGATCTTCAAATCTGATAATGGGAGTGAATATTTTATCAAGTCCTTGGGGGAATTTTTTAACAAAAAAGGGATTGTTCAACTTAGCACTTGTGTGGATACACCACAACAAAATGGGGTTGCAGAAAGGAAAAATAGGCATTTGTTGGAGGTAACTAGGTCTTTGATGTTCACTAGTAACATTCCTAAGTATTTGTGGAGTGAGGCTTTGTTAACTGCAACCTATCTCATTAATCGAATGCCCAGTAAGGTTTTACAATACAGAACACCTAGAGCTGTTTTTTTGGAAAGTTAACCCAATTTTAAACCTCTATCCTCTATTCTCCCTTTCAAAGTTTTTGGTTGCACTGTGTTTGTGAAAGATTATGTTCCCTCTAGGTCAAAACTTGACCCTAAATCCTTGAAGTGTGTCTTGGTCGGGTATTCTTCACTTAAGAAGGGCTACAAATGTTATCATCCTCCTCATCATAAATTGTTTACTTCCTTGGATCTCACCTTTATTGAACAGGAGCCTTATTTCCCTGCGGCTGCAAATCAAGGGGAGAATTGTGATGTTTTCCAGCCTCCTACCAATCAGGTTTATCCTTCTTTACCTCTAGAGTTACTACCTACTAATAATCTTTTGTTATTTGAACCTCATACTCCTTTAAACCCTTCTACTTCTTCACCTATTGTTACTACTCCTCAGAATTCACCCAAACCTTCCTCACAAACCCCTCAGCCTCCTAAGCAATTGAAAGTTTATACCAGAAAACAAAAAACTATTCCAGAGACTGTTTTGCAATCTGACACTTGTCGAGAATTGGACTTGAATTCAGTTGCCAATGAAAATGATGGAGGTAATGTTCTAGCCGAGATTCCCTCTCATTTACTTGAATTTGATTATTTGCCTATTGCTAAAAGAAAAGGGGTAAGACAATGTACAAAACACCCCATTCAGAGGTATGTTGCTTATGGTAATCTAATGCCATCATTTAAGGCTTTTACAGCTTGCTTAGATAAAGAACAAACACCTAACACAATTGAGGAAGCTCTAAAAGATTCTAAGTGGAAAAGGGCTGTAAAAGACGAGATTGAAGCACTTGAAAAGAATGATATTTGGACCATTACAGATCTTCCGCAAGGCAAGAAACCAGTCGGATGCAAATGGGTGTTCTCCATAAAATACAATTCTGATGGCAGTATACAGAGGTATAAAGCAAGGTTGGTGGCCAAGGGTTTTACTCAAACCTATGGAATTGATTATAATGAGACATTTGCTCCTGTAGCTAAGCTAAATACAGTTAGAGTTCTCTTAAGCTTGGTTGTAAACAAGGACTGGAAGCTTCATCAACTTGACATTAAGAATGCCTTTCTTAATGGAAAATTGGAAGAAGAAGTGTACATGAGAGTGTCTTCGGGGCTTGAAGTCAGTAAAAGGATATCAGAAAGTTTGCAGACTTAATAAATCTATCTATGGTTTGAAGCAGACACTTAGAGCCTGGTTTGACAGATTCACCAAGGTGATTCTAGAAAATGGATACAAACAATCCTTGGCAGATCACTCTCTTCATTAAGGTAACCTCTAGCAATAAAATGGTTATTTTAATAGTATATGTGGATGACATTATTCTGACAGGTGATGATGATGAAGAGATAAATCACTTGAAAGGGTTGTTAAATACACAGTTTGAAACAAAAGACCTAGGAAAGCTCAGATACTTTCTAGGCATGGAGGTTGCTAGGTCGAGCAAAGGTCTGGTGATAAACCAGAGAAAATATGTTCTTGATCTACTTAATGAAGAAGGAATGTTGGGATGCAAACCAAATGATACTCCCATGGAAGCAGGCTTAAAATTCAATAGAGAGGACACAAGCCCTAAAGCTGATGAGGGTAAATTTCAGAGGTTAGTGGGAAAGTTGATTTATTTGTCATTAACCAGACCAGACATTGCTTTTCCAGTTAGTATTATCAGTCAACACATGACTGATCCAAGGGAAGATCACATGGAAGCTGCAATTAGAATTTTGAGATACTTGAAAGGGACACCAGGGCATGGATTGATATTTAAAAAGACTCAAGAAAGGACTGTTCAGATTTATTCAGATTCAAGTTGGGCAAGCAAACTGACAGAAAGGAGATCAACTAGTGGTTACTGCTCCTTTGTTTGGGGAAATCTAGTGACCTGGAGGAGTAAGAAACAAACAGTTGTATCTAGAAGCAGTGCTAAAGCAGAATATAGGGCTTTAGCATTGGGAATGTGTGAAGGAATTTGGTTGTTAAAGCTATTGAAGGAGCTAAATGTGAACCAAGAGGAGAAGTTTGAGATTTTTTGTGATAATCAGTCCACCATACAAATTGCTCGAAATCCGGTCCACCATGATAAGACTAAACATGTGGAGATTGACAGACATTTTATCTCAGAAAAGATTATTAGTGGGACAGCTTCTTTATCTTATGTTCCTACAGAAGAACAAGTGGCAGATGTACTTACAAAAGCACTACCAAAAGCTTCTTTCGACAAGTTTCTATTCAAGTTGGGATTATACAATGTATATTCTCCAACTTGTGGGGGAGTGTTAGATTATCCGATAGAGTTAGAGTCCGTATGTAAATAGTAGTTTAAATTAAAGTTTACTTCCTAAAAGATAGTGTTAGATGTCTTGTGTACTTAGGACTCCTAATTGTAACTAAAGTCTAATACTTAAGTCTATAAATTCACTATAAAGGGTTGTAATTTTTCGAAAATATTCAATAACAGAAAATCAATTCTGTTTTCTTCTTCTTTTCTGCAGAAACTTAAATTCTGCTTTATTTTTATGCGTTAATTAGTTTTTCCTAAAGCTAGAAAATTGCTTTTCTACAGAAATGATAGCAATTAATCAGAACTGACCTGTGATTTCTAACTTCAACAAAGAAAGATCAGGATTTCTCAAAGATTACAATGAGCCATTCAAGATTTTCACGTATCATTTTTGCAGTATCTGCTGCTATATGGAAAGCATTATCGCCTTCATCACCCTAGGTATGAGTAAAGACATTGAATAAGTGACAACAGGAAGAATAGAAGGGGTAAACTTTAAGAGCACACCACAGACTTTCTTACCTTCTCTTTTACAAACCCAAATTTAATCTTTCCAATCAATTAAGGCCAAATATATGTTTACCACTCAGTTTAAACCCTAGTTCAAGAATGATCCCTTAAACCACCCTCTATAGCCATAAACCTTAAAACCTCCAGTTCACCACAAACTCAAAGAAGGAATAGTTCCAATATATCCCATATGACAACACACCATTCTCCTCAAACACATTGCAGACATTGTGGAAGAAGGTAGGCCTTGCAACAAACTGCAAAAAGCACAACCCATTCTGAATCTAGTTATAAGCATCACTTGCCATGTATTTCCCCGCATAAACTTCAATTAGCAAGTCTAACTCAAGAGATTAGGCAATTAATTTGGCCATTCCATGTCTAATATTTCAGTTTATTTTTATATGGTTTTCTGTGTCTGTAAGTAGATTATTGGTTATGAATCAAAGAACTATCTTTGTTCTAGCACCCGTTTATGAGATTTCATAGAGGCTTTTTGTCCTGCTCTTCAACTAAAAGACTACAATTTAGATCAAACCATTATCAGACCAAGATAATCAGAAAAATGATTTATATGCAAACCCCAAACAACCATCCAAAAGTAAAGCATAAACTACTGAAACGTTGATGCCTATATCATGCAGATTTGAGGGGATATATATATCACCAAATAATAATCTGCTTCGTAACAGAAGGTCCATAATCCATTTACTTTATTTGGGAAAAGACAAGCATAAGCATGCCATGGCAAAGATCTTGAGGTAATTAAAGCAGACACCTGTAAATTACAATCCGCCCCAGCAGATAAAAGCAATCCAACACATGATGTTGACCCTCTGGCCAGAGCTACATGTAGGGGTGTTGTATTGTGCACATTTCTGATGTTCACATCCACCCCAGCATTGAGAATTATCTGTTTATCAGTTTGGAATTAGAAAAGTTGTATATACTCAAAATATGGCTGAATATATACTTTCTCATTGTGTTGATGCATGAATAGGAATCAAATTACTCAAAAAAGAATAACAAATAAGTGCACCTCACAAAAAGGAAGGAAATGTAGCTTACTTTTACCAATTCAACATCATTTGCTATAGCAGCAGTATGCAATGCAGTTCTCCCGTGTTGAGCATCTTGGGCAGTGGGATCTGCCCCAGCTGCAAGCAATAAGCGCACCAGTTCCCTACCCTCTAAAAGCAGTTTTATGACTCAATAAAATTAACCACTACTTAATAATAAAAATTCATGTGGTTAAGAGAAGATGGACACAACATTGCCAATCAGAAAAAAGAAAGTAAACAAAGGTATTGTAATAGGCCTTCAAGGAACAATAGTACTAACAAAATGATTGACAGGTTTAGTAATTGCAGTTTTCATGAAACAAGGATCAAGATTTAAGGGATAAAGAAGTACAGAAACCATCTACGACCATGAAAGTGACTAAGGATATTATAACAATGTTATAACAGTTATCCCAGAATGTTGTAGCAATAGGGAGAAGAATATCACAAGAAAGAAGAGGAAAGATACCCTGTATACATAAACAAGTAAAAATGTAACAAGAAGCCAAAGCACATATACATAAACTCCAAGAAAATTTTGGTGAAAAAATAACTCTTTCAATGTACAGCAAACAGTAAGTTCATGTAGGAATTCCTATTCCTGAGCAAAAAAATCCAATAATTCATAAAAAAGAATAAAATCCTAAATTTGAGTCTTTAGTGACTTTTATGAAATGTGACGTTATAGCCTCTTAAGTAAACAATATAATTAAACCTGCTTAGCAATTCATAGAAGATGTTAACAGTGTACTTGAATTAAAGAGATTATGAAGAACAACTTTTAAAATGAACAATTGACTAGAGACAACTTTCAAGAGTCAAAATTCAGACCATTGACTAAAAGAGGACGATGAGTTCTGAACTACCTATTTCGTGATCTTTCTTAAGAGCAGCGGCCATGCACAAAGCAGTACCAACAGGACTAGGAATATCAATCGCATCAGCAATTTCTTCTGGTGATGCAACTTCCACCCACCTTTTGACAACAACCACATTCCATGTTGCCACACACAAATGCAATGGTCTAATGACAATGTAAAGAAAAGAAGGCATTGAGTAGCAGGAAAAGGTATGAAAAAATAAATGCCAAGAACTTATGGCAGTTGTATATTCTAATGAATGTAGTAGTTAGCACAGATCACAAAGAGGTTATAAAGGTTGAAACCAGTTGATCTATACAATAATTTTTCCCTTTTTAACTTGAGGAAAATTCATGTTTGCAACCCAAAAAAACAAGAATAATAAGGGTGAGAGAGAGAGAGAGACATGCAGTGATAAGTTGAGAATTAAAACAAATCCAGGAAATGGAAGGATGAAACAATTCCTAAGACTTTTTTCTTTCTCAAGGAATTACTTTCAATGAATATTTACATTTGGGTCATGCCCGGTCTTCTCAAGCCCCATCTCCTAAACTAGACCTGAAACCACTAGCTATGTATATCAATAAAATAATGTTAATCATGAACAAGTTTAGAGATAAACGCATCTACCAATAGATGACTGGATTCAAATCCAGGCACAATAATAGAACACAACCCTAATTGTGCAAGGCATGCATCTGACTCCAACATAATAGAGAAGTGAGATTGTTCACCAGTCATCTGTCCTTGCATTAGACTATAAAAAGTATCAGTGATTATGGATAATTTCAAGTTTATCTTATCTTCAGGTGTTCAGAAGTTCAACATCCAATCAACAGATAACATATAATAAGTGTAATGTGTTTATAAAAAAGAAAACAAGAGCTACAAAAAAATCAGCGGCGAGTATACATTGAAAAATAAGAAAATTAAATTAAATGGAATCTGGTTAATTTTAACCTTAAGTTAATCAGGCAGGTTTCTTTCACAAAGTTAAATCACTGATCGGTTTATGGGGTTCCAGACTAATTAAACAGAAAAGCTATACAACCTAGAAGTGTTTGGGGTTTGGTGGAGAAAAACAAAAACTAAGCACATTGGTGGAGTGTGGCATGGTACATACGTCTGATTTTTGGAATTCAAGACAGCCATTGATGTACAGCCTCCATTTTCCAATATGACAAGGGCACAGTCTGTATATTTCTTGGCAACAGCTCTATGAAGCACAGATTCACCTTCATCATCCACAGCATTAGGGTCAGCTCCAGCCAATAGCAACTCCTGTTAAACATTTAGAGACAGAAACCAGATAACTCAAACACTGGAAACAAGCAAGAAAGATTATCCATATATACACGATTAACATAAGACCTACACGCATGCAATCAGGTTGACCATGGTATGCACAAACATGGGCAACAGAAGGACCAAAGCCTTCCCTCAACCTGGATTGAACATCAGCACCTCTCCTAATGAGAGCAAGGACACATTCTGGGGATCCAGCAGCTAAAGCAAAAACAAGAGGAGGATCCCCGTCCTTATCCAAAATATCCACATTTGCCTCTGGATACTCCAATACAGCCTCAACAAGTTCAGCACTACCTCGTCTACAGGCCAAGTGGAGTGCAGTTTGCCCATCAGCATTCTCTGCTTCTAAAAGTGAAGAAATTGAGCTGACACTATTTCCAGATGAAGCATTTGCAAGAAAATTTCTGCAGAAACAAAGAAAAGGGCATATGAAATACATGAGAGATGACATTCTTAAAAACTAGTGATAAGAATATATCTTAAATGAAATGCACTAACCTCACACAGCTCACATCTCCCTCAGAAATAAGTCGATGCAGAAGGTTAGGATTATCAGGTAAAACTTCCAAGTCATCCACAGCTGGTAGCTCCACAGCGTTTGACCCAGGAAATCTGGCAATGCCACTGCACATACACCAATAAAATTTATTAAAGGTTATGAACCAATTTTACTGTAACTCTGTCCAAACATGAACAAACACAAAAATGAATAACCAACGCTAAAAGAATCTGCTGCTTTTAAGGCTATCATTAGATTTTATCAAGGAAGCACAAACAATGATGAAGGAAGAAAACAATAATTTTCTTACTTATCGGGGCTTGCAGGAGGGCTGCGGGGAATCTCTTGCAAATGATGAAGGAATATTGCTAACATTGCATTAAATGTTGGTCTTTTGGATGGCTTGAACTGCAGGCAATCACCAATCATCTTCCACAATTCCCTAGGTAACCCAACACCCACTACACTTGCATACTGTGGAGGCAATTTCCGAGCCTTAATAACAGCTCGATAGATTTCATCTGCACTTAAACCAGCCCAACTGCATAAAGAATTTCAACTTGTGTCACAATGAAACCATATCATTTACCAAAACATGGAAATACATACACAAAAAAAAAAACATAAAAGTAAAATAAAAAAATGGGTTGCTCCACATACGGGATGGAACCAGTGCACATTTCCACCAATGTACAACCAAAACTCCAGGCATCTGATTCTGCCGATATGCCTATCGCATCATCCCAGAACAGATTCAGAGACTTCTTTACTGGCTCCCAAGCCTCTGGGGCAGTGTAATGTGGGCTGAGCATAGTGCAATCCATGCATGAATGTATCTTGGAGGAATCACATTCTGTTCGCGCTTTTCTGCAAGCAGGTTTCTTCAGAATTGCAGCAAGTCCATAATCAGAAACAACAGCATGACCATTTTCATCCAGAAGAAGATTAGATGGTTTTATATTCATACAGACGACACCTGCTGCATGAAGTTCTGCCACCCCTCGTGCAATATCTGCTCCGTATCTACAATTAACAAATACTCATTAAATCATGAAAAATATTAAAGCCACATGATAAAAACCATCTAGATATCAGATAAGCTAAAGACAAGTATTGCAAAAAAATAGGGAGAAAAAAATTAAGTCACATATTAACGCCATATGTGATTTTTAGTCCTTACCGCCATATGTGATTTTAATTAGCCAACAAATAGGATTAAAACAACAGAACAGCCTCAACATTGGAAAAGAAATTTTAAATAAAAAACCTGGAAAATCATATTATGTACATAAATACACCAACTCTGATTACCAAAATTTAAGAACATGCATAAAAACGTTAAAACGGGTGCGAAAAGAAAAAAGATAAGGAAACACATCTCTTTCCTGTGCATGATACTATTGCATTCAATTTCCTATTCCTATGGTCTATAAAAATGTATACTTCATTTCTCAAATCAATCCACCAACTTTGAGTCTTTGACATTTCATATTATCTACATATCTTCTTGAGCTTTTCTGCAATTGCATTTCTTAGTAAAATTCAAATAAATTTTACCAATGTCTTTCTCTCCAAGAAACAATATTAATTCCACCATTTGTCCCAATAAAAACCATTGCCTCCTAAAAACTGTCATGGATTTCTTTGGAAACTTCAATCGTGATGAAAATTTATTGATTTATTTACATATCCTATCAGTTCATAGCATCACAAATCTAACCAGAAATCAAGGCAAAAAAGCTAAAATTTTAAAAGTAATTAGAAAAACACAAGTTTGTTCAGCTCATACTCTATCGGAAATGTCATTCGCAAATTAAATAAGTGTTGAACAAGAAGAGGAGGAGGAAAGAGAAAGAGAACAAGATCATTAAAGTCAAGTGGCCCATTTCATGAAATTTGCAAAAATATTGTACGCAACAAGAGAAACAACCAGTCCATATTCTGATTAAAGCTGTTATTCAGTTAAAACTGGTAAATACCATTTGGCAAGACATTAAAATTTGAAGGAATCTCAATTAAAATAAAGAGATCATAGGCATCAGAAAGTTATTATGTGCAGATAAGGAGTAGAATATCCATACACAAATTACATCAAGTCAACAGGCACTTTGACAAAGAATTCTCAATTAAGCGGTTAAAGTTAAAATGTTCTATTCCTTCAATGTCTGCACAGAATCTGCACATACACATTAGAAGTGAAGGTAAAGAGAAAAGTTAAATATTTGAGATATCAACCTTAGGCTCCAAGGTAATAGATTAATCATCCTACAATCTTCCCATAAAGTGTAAAGTTTCATTCAATGTACATAAATGAAATCTCCAATGCAAGAACAAAATTTTGATCACCTACCTTGGAATCACATATCTTAATCTACTTCAACCTTCACTAAAAGCAACAAAAATTCACCATATCTAGCAAGTTGGGCTTTTCTACTGAATAACACAATCCAACATATCGCAACATCTTCACACACATCAATAACAAAAAGAAAATATACACAAGACATTAAGATCTGCTCCGCATCTGCCCAAATCAACAAAAACCAATATTCTGAACACAATAAAGAATATCACCATGCAAAAGCTCAAAAAAGCTTAAGGGTCATTCAGCCTCAACAATAAGTAATCTCGGCACAAAACACATTTTCCTATTGCCTACAAACAACCTATCAATCATATTTTTGTTAGGAAAAAGAATAAGATTTAAAAAATTAAAATGACATCAGGAAAAGCCCAAAAAATTTAAAAGACCATCTGCAGAAAAATCATTAAAAGAAAGAAAAAAAAAAGAAAGAAATAACAAAAAAGGGAGGGATTAAAATAGGAAAAAGAAACCTTAGAACTTGCTCCAAAGTAAGTCTGCCTTCATTATTGAACATTGCAGATTGAATCGATCCGTGACACCTATCCATAACAATCCCCAAACTATTCTCTTCCAACTTAATAACTCCATGGAAAGTACAAACATTCCTACACCACATTGATGCACGCCGCAAACTCTCAAGTTGACCTTGAACCCATTCCCCATCCATACCTTCCATTGCTCCTACTTTCTTCACCGCCACCTTATGCTTACAACGCCGTCCTCCTCCTCCTCCACCACCACCACCATAGACTCCACTAATCACCGCCGCCCATGTTTCCACTCCTGCTCTCCCACCTTTCCCTTCTATCTTCCTAACCAACTTCACCTCCGGATGAGCTGTCAGTTCAATCACCGGCCCGCATCCTGCTGGCAGCAGCACCACCGGAACTAGAAGCGTTGGACCCGCGGTTATTCCGACCACCGGCAATGTCATGGAAGATATCCCCATTCTCATCATCATCCTCCCTCTCTTCATCGTCGCCATCTCCTTCATCATCAGTGTAATCGCAATCGAAATCGTTCCTTGAATTTGGCCCAGCTGAGTTTGGGTTCGAGTTAAGAAGAGCTAAAATCCCATAGTTCTTCTTCAAAGCCAGAACAGAGTTACCAACTAGGGACACGTGGCGGCACCGGGGACAGGGCAAGGAAGCATCTGATGAAGCAGAAAACATTCTGGAAAGACACTCTTTGCAAAACCCATGGCCGCATTGAAGCAATAAAGGAACTCTTTCTTCCTCGTTATACCGCGTTTGGCAAACTGAACAATAAGGTACCTTCATTTTTCCCCTTCTTTACTTTCTGGGAAAGTAAAAACAGGAGGAAAAAAATCAGAAACCAAAAGGGGGATTTAGCAATATCAATCAAAAACAAGATCTTGTTGTGGCAGATCCAATAATCAGATAATGAGGGTTTACAAAAGATATAAAAAAAAATCGAATTTTAGTAAAATTAAAAGAAAAGGAAAGGGGAGAAATTGAAAGAGACCGAGGAAGAGAGGCTTTTTAAGAGAAAAGAAATAAGGGTTTTATAAAGAAAGAGTTTTTTATATTTTAAATAAAAATTGGGTTCGCGTTTGGCTGCTGTGAGAGAGAGAGAGAGAAGCTATTTTCCACTTTGGTGACTTCTAATTGAGTTTCAGATGTTATGACTCTCTCACCAACACGTTTCCTGCTTCTTTTTTTCTTTTTAATAATTTTAGACTTCTATAAGTGGATAAAATTTATTTAATCTTTTTGTAAAATCAAATTAACTGAATAATCACTATATTAGGCCAAAAATGTTTTTTTGAACAATTTTTATCTATAGATAAAAGAAGGAAAATTTTATTTTTATTAGGTATTGAACCTATAATTTAAGAAAAATAAAGAGTATTAACTAAAAATTTTAATCACATATTCTAAAAATTGTTGATCCAAAAATGTTAATTATAAGTTATTGAAAAAGTGGTATTTTTAAGTTTTAATTCAAATCTTAGTGGAAGAAAATTATAAATAGGGACACTAATATACCCACTAAAGCAGAGACTGTGGTCAATAGGCAAGCGAATAGGTTTTGGGTTTTAAAACCTAAATACACATATTTATAGAAAAAAATCATTATTTGTGCATAAATAAAAAGATTTTTCTTAGATTGTCGAATTTAATATTTAGAGATTTAATTTAGAGTTTAAAAGTTAAGATATATGATTAAAATTTAAAGTTTAAATTTTAGAGTTAAATATTTAATTTTTAATTTTTATAATTAAATTAGACATGTTGAGAGAAATTTTCGACGTTTGTGCATCAAATATTAAGGCTTAATTTTGTACAAGTTAATACTCTATATCATATATATGCATATGATTCCAACAAATGCAAATATTTTAAGCAAATAGTACATAGCATTCCAAAACAAAGCAATACAAAGACATAAACGATACAGGGGAACTGAGAGAGAAGCGGCAAACGCTGCCAGGGAAAGAAGTAGCCAACAAAGTCGAGAAACGAAAAATACCAGTCAAACATAACCGAGAATAAACACAAACCAAAAGCAAAACACAAAAAAACAGAAGCGAAAAATGAAAGGAAACGACACAACAGAGGAGGAATCTGAACGAACACAAGGACGAAGAAGTCAACCACTGAGAGCATCATTGCACGTCTTTTTCGGGGGTCATCGAAACGTTTCGGCGGTGAACGAAATGCAGCATGAGCAGCCAAACAACAACGACGCTGCAAATGGAGAGATGGCAAAGGTTGAGAGGCGAGGGAAGGTGGGCCGGAACCAGGCTGACGACCAAGCAACCAGCAGGAACAGATCCGCTCTAGTCACAATCAAACTTGCAGACGAGAGAGCAAAACCCTCGCAAAAAAGAAAAATAAGAAAAACAAAAAAAAACAGCCACCATAAAGGCTGAGAACAAAACGCCGACAGGGGAGACGCCGTCGAACTTTCGAGCCTGCAACGAGCACGGCCACCCAAACGAACATCGGACCACTGTTTCAAAAGGAACTATTCCCCTCAAAAACCCGGTGCAAGGGGTGGAGAAGAAGGCCACAAAGGCAACGCCATCGACCACCGAGAGAGTTCGGCGACCCTATAGAGATGGAATAGGCTTATTTTATCAAAGGAGAACTCAACCGAGCCATGGCCGGTGAGAACGCGGCGCAAGGGCTATGATTTCTTTAGAGAGAAACGGAAGAGTTTTATTTTTAGGGTTTCTTTAATTTTGTTTTAATCATAAAACTTAAACCACCTTAGTCATTAGGGTTTTCTTAAAAAAATTCTCTCTAGCAGTAATTTTACTTTTTCATCTTGTTTGACCGTGAATTGTTGTATTAATTTTGATGTTGGTTGCTGACGGGTAATCTTTCTTTTCTTTGCTAGTTTTTATTATATTATATTTATAATTTTTATCTAATTTTTATTAAGAATAATTTTGTATTTGTGATACACTTTTCCTTACCTTTTAACACGTATTTTTTTGTCTTTTAGTATGTTTTTTGTCTTTGTTGAAGATCACTCGGCTTTGATGTTGGTTGTTGGTGATCTTTCAGTAGTTTGATTAACTTTTGTGGTTTATTTGTTTATGCAATCAGATATGTTCGTATTTATTTTATGTTCAAGTTTTTTAATTAGGTTCTTAACATTTTCATTGTATGATCTAAAATAACTAGTTTCTTATGTTATTGGTTATTAAAATGTGTTTAGTTTAAGCTTATGACTGTAAACTCTCATTGTAATTAGAATATTATCATTATTTTAATAATACTAGATGATTTTATAAAAAATCTAATCAAACAAATTTCATATTTATTTAATATTTATAAAACAATAAATTAGTCAAAAAAAAAACCTTTGAAATATTATATAGGGTAAAGTATACTAATGGTCACCGAATTTTTAAGGCGCTTTCATTTTGGTTATCGAACTTTTAAAATTTTCATTGGGGTCACTCAACTTTTATTTCACTTTCATTTTGGTCACTCCCGTTATCTTTCATTAGAAAATGCTGGCGTGGCCCGCTAGTTTTCTTTTTCTTCAAGGTAAACTATATAAATGGTCACCGAACTTTTAAAATACTTTCATTTTGGTCACCAAAACTTTAAAACTTTCATTGGAGTCACCCAACACAAAGACATCTATCAAAAAAATCGAACATGATAGCGAATAAGGACGAAGGGATGTACGAGTTGCCTCTCTCGATTTAAGTATAATAGTACTTTAGGTCCTTATTAGTTTAAATACTAATCAAATAAGATTTTTGTACCTTCTAATTTTTATATTTAAAGGTTTAATAGATTCCTTCCTCCTAATTTTGATCCTAACTCCATCTCTAATGGCAAAGTAAATTAATGTTTGAACTTAAACATGGGGTGCATCAACCCTGCTTACATATTTTAGGAAATTTGTGGAACAACTTTCAGAAGTAAAATAAAATGATATACTCTTGGTCAATAATTAACCTTAATGTTTTTTTTATCTCCCTTTGTACTTGTTAACCTTGAAATAGCTTGAAGATGAGGTTGCATACAATGTGATCAACAGGTCAAAATAATAGGGTTACATTACAGATAATATTCAAAAACATTATATATAAAATATTTTATATTGGTAAACATATCGATTTATACAACTTTAAATATTGTTCATCGATAATCATAAGATAAAATCTACTTCTTACTTTTATTTTTTGATACATTGAAAGAGTTTTTTATTAAACCAACAGGGCTACTTTAAAGCAAAATATAAATTAGGTGACTCCAATGAAAATTTTAAAATTTTGGTGACCAGAATAATAATATTTTAAAATTTTAGTAACCATTTATATAATTTACCCTCGAAAAAAAAAACTATAACAAAAGGTAACAAGAGAAACCAAAATAAAAACGAAATAAAAGTTAAGCAACCCTAATAAAATTTTTAAAAATTTGGTGACTAAAATAAAAACACCCTAAAAGTTCGGTGACCATTGGTGTACTTTACCCAATTATATAAGATAACTGTTTATAAAAAAATCAATAAACCAAATAAATCCAATAAGATAAAATTCAATTTGAGTTGGAGGAGATCAAAATAAATTCAACATCAAATCGAAGTATCTCCTAAAACACGATGTTAACAAGAAGTTGGCTTCTAAACCATCTCCTAAAATACACCCCTCGAGACCACTGTAATTCCAATCAATGGTGATCATCAAACAGTGTACAAATTTCATTCAATTTGTTAGGCCAAGCTTCAACGTACTGTTAGTTAACATTCGAAGGGAAGGTGGCGGCTATTCTACAGTAACTCACCGCTCATCCGCACCCCGTGTGATGAACTTACATAAGTAGAATCTAAGACGAAAATGGAAAAAGGGCAGAATTTACAAGGAATACATGTACTGCGCTAAGATTCCGGGTGCTCAGATTTTAAAGGTGCACCAGATGAAGATGTGCAGCTCCCGTTCTGCAGGTAAAGGCTATTTGCAACCATAGAATCACTAACCAAGCCGGCATCAACGTCATCAAAGTTGAGTGCCCCTCTGATCTTCCTGCTACTAAAAGCAGCAAAGCAACCATCGGCATCATTGGTTAAGGAAGAACTTCAATGTTTAAAAATAAAAATTTACTACCCAGGGACTGAAGAGAAGAATACCCGTTCAAGTGATTGTTGATAGCAGTTAGGTCCTTCGAAGGGCTCCAGAGTACTCTCTCCGACACAAGCATAGTAGCTTCTTGAGCTATGAGAGATTAGAGCATCCATCTGTAAATGAAAACAAGATCTAATTAATAAAAAAAACGCACAAACTTCTTTATTACGTAACCACAGATTCAAACTATGTTACTACTCTTCATTTTTCTTTAAATACCAAAGTTTGGCACCAGTATCATATATCTAGTCATACACGTCTATCTAAACCTTTACGAGGATATACCAAATACATGGAAAAACTTGAAAATTTTGAATATTACCAATTTACAAAGAAATCAAATTCGCAAGATTCAACTTTTTCATTCTAGATTCATGGCAATAAAATGAAATTAAAGGTTCTTTTTTATTGGCCTTTTTTGCTGCATCGGGAGGCTGGTAAATTCTAAGAATGGTAAAATCTTGAATGTGCAAGTCTGGTATTCTAGAAATGGAAAATTAGTAACTCAATGGTGAGAGAGAAAAAAAGGATCTTAGTACCTTGGATGTCCGCAATGGAGACACATATACGTTGTGGGTTGCAGATACTTTCTTTGGGGACATATCAGGGAGACTTGGAAAAGGAGAAACTTTAGGAGATCCAGGGCATGGACCTAATTAGGCAATGAAGATGGAACAAGAAAAATTAGAATGGCCAGCACAAGCAGCAAAGACAGAATATAACACCAAAACCCCAGGGTATAATAATGGGAAAAAATGAAACATTTACCATCATTACTATTGTTGGCTTCAGCAACTCGGTTTGTTCCTGTAATTGTTCCAGCAGCTCCAAGTTCTCCCAGCAAAGGCTTTACGGCAGGAATGAATATTTCATTGTAGAATGCAATGATATCAATGTTATCCTGCCCAGTTCTCTGTTTACAGGTCATTAAAATGGTTAAATCTCCTGGAAAAGCAGGGACAAAGAAACTAGAGATGAGATATTGTACCCCTTTTGGTCGTGCAGATGACCTGTCAACAAATACACTTTGGAAAACTTGCAGTTTACATTGAGGTTGCTTCCTATAGTTGCAAATAATTTCTTTGAAAGTCAAGCACAACTGAGCAATCTGCAGGCCATTCATTCAGAAAGTAAGAGGAAGCAGTTTAGATAAATTTAACAGTGGCTAAAAAGATCTAATAAGAGCAGACCTTTGCAACTACGTAGAAACAACAAAGGATGATCTGGTCAATATGACGGTTAAAGAACAGAGAAGTCCGCTGGCTAAGTATTTTCTGAAAAAGAGAATATACACTCTCCCTAACTTGCTGAGACAATTGTAGTCTCTCAACCATACCATTAATCCTGACGGCAGCCAATTTATTAATCTAGGCAGTGCAAAGCAAGCAACATGTTAGACATGGAGTAGATGATAATCGCAGAATCTAAATCAAATTCAAAAGTCAGTACTCTAGGGAAATTTGCCACGATAAAAATATATCATGGGATATTTACATTTTACAATTAAGTACCAGTAGGTTTGAACCAGTATAAGCATACATAAGGCACACCATAGCTATTTAAGAAATTCTACAGTATCTCGTATTTTGATACCTTGCTAAAAAATATATTTATTCCTGTTTCTGCACATGTTTCTCCTCCACCACCTGGTTTAGGACGTGTTGGACTACAAAACAAATACCCCAAAAGAAAATTCAGTTAAGCCAATGCAAGTTTAGTTTCAGGTTTCTACTTCCCTAGAACTTACAACACATAATACCTCGCAAATGCAGATTGTAAAGGAGCCTTCTTAAGATTGCTTAATGCTAATAGACGATCCTTCACCGGTGATGTAAAAGCATTCCGTTCAACCAAAACACTTCTAAACTCAGCACATGGTCTCATGGGAGACCTGACATCCCATTTTGACTAAAAATAAATAAACAAATAAATAACATGACTATGTAAATTAAGTGAAGGATAGAATCAAATTTAACACTTTGAGGGGAAAAAACAACTGCAATCAAATCCTGTAACATAAGTTACTAAATTAAACAACAAAATTGGTATATGAGTCAGAAAGTACTAAAAATAAAGCTCAAAATGTTGCACACCTAAGATTGAGCTACCAACATTACCTGCTGATGTTTCTTGATTCTGCAGAGTGGGCACTGGAGGAGAACCTCCAGAAGAGTTTACATGCACCGCAATTGTATCCAAAGATGGCATTGGCTCTGCCAATAGGCCAAGACAATTTATTTCAGCAGATAGCACAGGTCTTGCAACTATCAAAGAATTGTACATTGAGGAGCCTTTATTCCACACCATGCTCTCCAAAAGCCTCTCTTCCAGAGAATTTAGATGCCTCCTCAATTCTCTTGGCAGAGACTCCTCATGTCTAATGAAACTCTCTATCACCTTGCTCAGATCAAAGGCTGTAATACCAGTCCTGTCCAGTACCGTAGGGAACAACATTGTGGCAGTCTTATGTGTCGCCAGCACTAGTTCAGCAGAACAAGCAAGCATACATCTATGAAACCTCTCATTAGTTAATAAAGAGGTCAAGTTAGTTGCATGTAGTATTTGTGCCTCTGCAGTACACATAGCTTCCAAAACCCTATAGTATAACTTTAGTGCCTCTAGTCTTCGTTGTTCCATCCATATATTATCCATCAGGTTTACACTTTGAAGGCTTCCAGTTGCACTACGTTCATGATTTCTAGGGAATATTGCCTCCAATATTATATGCGCCCTACAAATCACATCATTGGTAACATCTTTATCACAAGATGATAGAAAACGCTGCAACTCAGCTGAAGGTTTTGAATGAAGAGGACAAATAACAGAACAAAGCCATTTTGCAGTTGTCATTGCAGTGCTGACAGGCGTAGCTGCCATCTTCGCACTTGGCGGCCCAAGGACACCATTCGCATGAGATACAGGAGGCCGTTGAGGAGACAGCGGGCTTGAGATTGACTTTGATGGTGAGGCCATTGAATCAAGTTTCCTCTACTCAAAACAGAATAAACAACTTTCTTAGATAAAGGGACTACTATGTAAAGATAAAAACCAAATGGGAGAATACATTTCCTCAAATTTGAAACAGACCTTGATACCAGCAACATTCATAGCCCCTCCAGACAAGCTCCCTAAACCAAGTAAACTATCTTCTTCATTTACAAACACCCTCTCATCCAGATCACTTTTATTACAAATTGCATCACCGTAATCTTTTTCTAAAATATTCAAACTGGATGAAAGAGATTGTTCCTCCATTAAACCTTCAAAATAGATCAAGGCATCTGCATCAAAGAAGATCAGATAAATTGTAAGTAAAACTGATGAAAGCATGCGGCCAAAAATGCATTCATGACTTAAATGACGAACCAGTATCAATATTTTCCAGTGTTTCCATTTTGCACTCAGCTGCTGGACGTGGCTTTTTTTTCAATATATCTTCTATCAACTTATTGGCCATCTGCATTGTTTTCCTCAAATCATCTTCTGAAGCATCATACATGTTGCAAAGTGATGCAAGCAAGTTGACACCTTTGTCTCCTTTCTTAACTGAATGATTACATGAAGTCAAGCAGTGAGAAGGGGTAAGGACCAAACACCAGTGAACAATCTTGGACAAAATAAAAGAAAAAGACCAGTGAAGAATCACAATGCATTCTCTTTATCAAAGACATATCTAAAAATACCACCATAAAAGAGCAGAAAATTACCAAAATGTGGAGAGTCACTGATCTTGAAGTTCCTGAAGCAAATGGGAACATGTATAATCAAAATAACCTGTTAAAAATCACATAAGCTGTAAAAAACATTAACCTCTGCATTATTTCTTGATGCTCTAGCAATGTACATGGATAGAGTGAATCAAAGACATGCATAGTTGAGTTGAATCTTTCAAAGCACATTTAAATGTAATTTTCAATGTTTGCATTCCATTTGATAATTATTAAATTAACTCATTATCTGTACTACTATAATAAGAACATTTTTCACTAGAAAAAAGGGATGACATGTTATTCCTTAGTAAAACCAAGTCTGCCTTACTACAATCAACTGGTAAGAAAGAAACATAGAAAAGCATAACTGACCAGTATAGAAACAAAACCATTTGTGCAAGTCACTAGGTCTTTAAAACGGCTGAATGCATGCACACGGAGTGCCAAAAACAGTAACCACCCAAAACGATGGGACTCTGATAAATAATCCGGCAAACTGGTAGCATTTTGCTGCTTGTCAATATTTGCATCACTTGTCAAGAAGAGTTCCCAAAATGCACGCTTGTATGACCTTTTATACCATTAAATAGCAAGATGCAGATGTTATTTACTTTACAAAGTGGGAAATTATACAAACTAACCAGAAAAATAAGGTTTTGAGGATACAGTTGCTTGAAGGAAAATACTAAAAGTTTTTTTCTTTTTTTCTGTGTGGGGGTAAACACTTGATAAAAACGCTGTAATCCAGGCCTGCTCTTGCATATTTTAGGCAAGGTTCAAGACAAAATAAGCAAGTACACAGCAAATCTGAACCATCGTAAAACATAAATATAGCTTTTCACTAGTGTGATTTCATGCATTTAAAAGCAACCCATCAAATGTAGCATAGTTCTATTAAGATAAAAAGAGAAATGCTAATTCCATTACAAAGCTATTCAGACATATCACCTTATAACCTAGAACAGGTTATAAAAGAAGGGCACCTACTTGCTTATAAGGCTCAAGTGCACAAAATTGGCCTGCATCTCCTTAGCCTAATTGATAAAATTACAATAAAAAAAAATAAGTCTACTTATAGACTTTTACAAGGAGTTTTACATTGAGTAGATATCCTCTCGGCTAAGACTCTTATCCCTTACATGGATAGAGTTAGACTCCAACTAAACTACTTAGTTAGGATCGGCTTACAACTCTTCTAAACTACTTAGTTAGAATTGACTTACAACTCTTATTATTTACATATTAACCTACACTCCCCCTCAAACTGGTGTGTATATGTTATGTACACCCAATTTGGATGACATTTCTTCAAAGCTCACTCTTGGAAGTGCTTTGGTGAAAATATCGGCTAGCTGGTCTTTAGTAGGAATATAGTGAAGTTTTACAACCCCTGTTGTTGACCTTCTCATAGATGAAGTGTCTATCAATCTCAATGTGTTTGGTCTGTCGTGTTGTCTTCGGATTTCTAGCAATGCTCATTCTTTGTTGACCGGGTCATCACTATAAACTTCAAATTCCGCCTTTCCATCCAACTCTAACTCCATGAGAAGTTTCTTGATCCACATTCCTTCACATATCCCTAGAGCCAAGGCTCAATTACCGCTTACGCACTACTTTAGAAACCACGACTTGCTTCTTGCTTCTCCGGGTGACCAAATTCCCCACAAAAAATGTGCAATAGCCACTAACAGATCTTTATCCATCAGGTTCTCCTTGACTTGAACGTGTAGACCTTTATTGTCCTATCCCCGATGTTTCTTGAAAAGTAGTCCAGATCCAGTGTAAATTTCAAGTATCTCGGAATTCTATTATTTGCATCCATGTGCTCTTCTCGAGGGTCACTCATATGTTGACTAACTATGCTCTTGAGTATGCAATATCAGGCCTAGTAAGTGAGAGATAGATTAGTTTCCCAACTAGTCTTTGGTAGGATTCTTTATTCACCGGATTCCCATTTCACCTTTCTTGAACTTTAAAACTGGTTCCATTGGAGTTTCAATTTGGTCTACTTCCAAGCATCCCAGTTTCTATAAGTAGATCTAGGATGTACTTTCTTTGGTTTATAACAATCCCCTCTTTCGATCTTGCTACTTCCATTCCTAAGAAGTACCTAAGGCTTCCCAAATCCTTAGTCTCGAACTCCTTAGCTAGAACAGTTTTTAGCATTTCTATTTCTTCAGTATTATCCCCTGTAATGATCATATCATCAACATAGACAATTAGAAGAGTCTTCTTACCATCTGGAGCAACCTTTCGAAACAATGTATGGTCTGCCCGACTCTGCTTGTACCCATTTTGAACCATAGCCTTAGCAAATCTGTCAAACAATGCTCTAGGGGATTGCTTTAATTCGTACAATGATTTGTTGAGTTTGCACACTGTCCTCTTCGTGGTCTTTTCCTCCAAACCTGGTGGAACCTCCATGTATACTTCTTCCTCCAGGCTTCCATTGAGAAAAGCATTTTTGATGTCCAATTGGTGCAACTTCCAGTCCTTGTTAACAGTGCTGATAATAACACTGATGGTATTCAATTTAGCTTTGGGGCAAAGGTTTCTTGATAATCTACTCCATATGATTGAGTAAACCCTTTAGCCACTAGCCTTGCTTTTGACCTCTCAATGCTCCCATCCGAGTGATATTTATTTGTGAATACCCATTTGCACCCAACACTTTTTTCCCTTCTCGTAACTCAGTCAAACACCAAATATTATTCTTTTGTAGTGCTTTGACCTCTTCTTCAATGACCTTCCTCCATTCAGGACTTTTGAACGCCTCTTCTCTTTGTCTTAGGAATCTTCACACTATCAATCTTTTGGTGTAAAGGCTTTGAAACAGATAATAACTTCCCATAGGCAACAAATTTATTGATAAAAAAGACATTTCCTTACCCCTTTTCTAATAGCAATAGGAAAGTCATCTAAGTTTGATGAGACTCTTGTGGAATAACATTACCTCCTGTCTCAATAGCATCGTAACTCAAAACTGGTTCTGGCAAGTGCTAGGGTGACCAACATCTTGATTTGATTTCTTTTCCTCCTTGTATAGACGTTAAGTTGTTTCTCCGGTGGTTGTGGAGTCACAGAGTGTGATATAGTTCGAGTGTAGGAGGAGGTGTTGTATAAAGGACTGGATGGTTTAGACTGTGGAGAAGGTGTATTGGGTGTGGAGAAGTTGTGTCTACAGATTAGGACAGCAGTTTCAATGATATCCAAGGCGTGCTCGGGAAGGATAGGCATAGGAATAAAAGACTGTATGGGTGAGATTCTTTAGGTCTCTCCCCTCAATGTCGGCCCCGCAAAGTAAGGCTGATTTTCAAAAGGTAACATCAAAGGAAATATAGGTTTTCCTATTAGTGGGGCAATAACATTTGTAACCCTTCCGACTCGAGGAGTAGCCTATAAACACACTTTAATGATTTAGGATCCAGTTTTTTACTACGGTTGTTGCCATGCAGATGAAGAAAAGATGTGCATCCAAAGACTCGAAGAGGAATTTTGAGGACAATGGTTTAAAGTGTGGAAAATGTTGAAACAGAACTTTGGGTATTTTAAATCCTAGAGTCTTGCTAGGCATCCTATTGATAAGATAGGTTGCGATGAAGAGCTTCCCCCAAAGATATTTAGGTGCACTAGCTGAAAACAAAAGGGACCTAGTTACTTCCATTAGATGTCTATTCTTCCTCTCACCCACTCCATTTTGTTGAGGGGTATTGACACATGAGGTGAGATGAACAATTCCCTTTTCTCGAAAAAGAAACACCTAATAGACTTGCTAAGATATTCACTCCCATTATCACTCCTAACCACTTTGATATTTCTATTTAACTGTGTTTTTATCATTTGATAAAAAGTTTTAAAAATTACTTCAACCTCGGACTTTTCTCTCATTAAATATGTCCAAGTGGTCCTAGAGAAATCATCAATGAAAGACACAAACCACCTAGACCGTAAATATTTTGAACTTTAGAAGGGGCCCAAATATCACTTTGTGTATAATAGCAAATGGTGAAGTAGGTTTAAAAGGAGAGGAAACATATGGTTTTTTGGTATGTTTTGCCATTTGACACACTTCACAAGTAAAAGAAGAGGGATTTTTATTGATAAAGAGATTTGGAAACTTTGCAAGGTAATAAAACTGGGTGTCCTAATCTAAGATGCCGAGCATAATATTATCGAACCTAAGCTTGTGGATGAAATCGATGTTTGAAGGCACTGGGAATGAAGGAGTTACGTAGGATATTCCATCAAGGATATATAAGCCATTAGATAGCCTAGCACCGCCAATCACCATCTTGAGCCCTGTGCTCTGAAAAATACATCCATCTCGCCCCAAAATTAGCATTACAGTGAATATCCTTAATCAACTTACTCACTGATAATAAATTACAGGCTAATTTAGGAACATAAAGTACATCAGATAATACTATGTTTTTGCTTAATTCAATAGAACCACTTCCTTTAACTGTTGAGAGGGAACCATCCGCTATCTTGATCGAGGAGGGAGATCTGTGATGGCTATACTTTTCGAATGACTCATATTTCTGTCATATGGTCGAGGCACCCGAATCTACTATCCAATGTAAGGTATTAATTGTTGCTAAACAATAAATTCTACCTTCAGATGTTGTTAAGGCAGTAGTATGAGTTTTAGACGATAGATGGCTGAATATTTGTTGAAGTTTCAATCTGCTTTGTGTAAAAATTCTTTGGAAAGATGTTTCGTAGATGCAACATTTGCTTCCTTCAAATCTGGATTTAGAGGGTTTCGGTCTCTTTGGTTTTCCATGTAGCTTCCAAACCTTTGCTCCATCAAATGTCACCTTTTTACGGTGCTCACACCATGGTCTCCCCTCTTTGTTTATTCCTGTGATTAGAGTTTGTTTGTAATGAGGCCAAGCATCAATGCATTGAGCATTGGTACCATCAAGGAGAGTCCGCTTTCTTCTCTCTCCTAATCTCGAGAAAAGGCCTCCCGAACCAATGGTAGAGGTTTAGTAGCCAAAATTCTGCTCCTTGCCCCATCAAACTCACCATTAAGTCCAGAAAGAAATTGAAAGATTCTCCTCGATTTTTGATTTTACTATAGAAGTTAATATCATCGTAACACTTCCACTCATTGGCCTCATATAAATCGATTTGTTGCCAACACTTAGTGAGAACTCCAAAAAATGTGCTCTGAGACAAATCTCCTTGTCCGAGATCCTTAATCCGGTTTTCAACCCCAAATAATTACGGTGTATTATCCACACTCGAGTATGTATCGCACTCCATATCTCTGCATGATGCAGTAGAGCATGAAATTTTCCCCAACTTCAGGAACCATGGAATTAATTAGCCATGACATAAGTTAGAATATTTGGATCGATTCTTCGGAATAGGCATTGAATCGAGAGATAGGAAGCTTTCCTTCTCCCTGTAATATATAGCCTTTTGATCGAGACCAAGGGAGATAGTTGTTTTCATTTAGTTTGTAGGATGTAATTGGAGAAAGAGATGAATCGAAAATTTGGAACTCGAGGGACGAGGATGATTTTGAGAACCCGATTTTGAAGCGAGGGGTCTGAATGAGCCATTGAAAAGGAGGGTTTTGATCGACAGAGAGACTAAAAGAAAAAAAAGTTGTTGGATAGGTAGGATCTTCCTAATCTAATACCATGTAGAAAATAGGGTTTAGAGAAGTTTTTCTACTCTTTCTTATTTCAAATTACAGAAAAAATAAGTCTACTTATAGACTTTTACAAGGAGTTTTACATTGAGTAGATATCCTCTCGGCTAAGACTCTTATCCCTTACATGGATAGAGTTAGACTCCAACTAAACTACTTAGTTAGGATCGGCTTACAACTCTTCTAAACTACTTAGTTAGAATTGACTTACAACTCTTATTATTTACATATTAACCTACATAGTCAAATAGAATCAATGTGACCAGACAATTTTAAAATATATACACATATAAAAGCAAGTTAAAACATAAATCCATTTTCTTTCAATACCTCGAGTCTACTCTCCCAATCTTCACCATACATGTTACTTAAAACAGAACCAGCCTTCACCACAAACTGTGGCAACTCTTTAAAAAAATCCACAATACTGCAAAACATAAGAAAAACTTGGTCATTGAAACAATTACCAATCAGAAAAACTACCCTTATGTACACAAAATTAACAGCCTCATACTTCAGCTTTGTAGCTCTCAATATCTTGCATAAAGAAAACCCACTTTCATCAGACTCATGTTTCTTGTTTTCTCCAATCTTTTCGCTCAGCCACTTGAGCGAATATAAAACAAATGAAAACCAAAATCGCTCTGCTTCTTCCAGCTAATCCAGAATAAATGGAACAAAGTTAGTTCATCTAAAAGCAATTCTCTTAAGTAAATTTCCATATAAAAGGAAGTTAAAAAGCCCACCGTCCCGCTCCCAATTGCTGAAACATTTGAGGATAAAAGGTATCTTGTTTCTTTGAATAGCTTCATAGCGTTTGAGCAAGCTTTCTCATCCAGAGATAACCCATTCTGGAAATCATGAAAACATAACACTAAAAAACCACACACACAAAATAAAGAAATATTTGAAATAATACTACTGAAAAGAACATATCACTAACTTGCACAAATCAGAGAACCTAGCTTCAATGGCATCGCCATCCATGGCACCAGAAGTTGTTACCTGAAGGCTTCATGCCTTCCATATTCATTGATTTTCAAAAAGTTCAAGATTTGAATCCCTCCTACAGTTCTAACAATAAACTTATAATCAGCATGTTCAAGATGAAGCTAGCTATTAAAATCACTAATTATCAAAAAAAAAAATACACAAATTAAATTCAAATTTTCTTTTTGAGAAAAAAAATCTACAAATACATACCAGCAACTTAAACCTCCGCTGCAAAATGAAAATGCATGCCAAAATTTTCAGCTACCATACAAGGGAAAATAAAAAATAATGCAAAAAAATCATTTATACTTCCGAAAATGGCGAATTGATTTTCAAGAATGCCAACCGAAAAGTTAAAACATAACTAAAGGAAAACTTACAAAATTCAGGCTTGAATTCGATTGGGATCCTGGATATACAGATGGAGCAGATCCGGTGAGGCTAAACCCTAGCTCCGAATCTACCACCCAAAACACAGCGTTTTAAACGGATCGAGAAGAAAAACCAGCAAGAAAGAAAACAATAATTCCTTCTTTTTTCTAATCTTAGTTGAGAACAAGGACCCTAAAATTTTTCTCTTTTATTTTCTTGTATTTTTTCTCTTTTAAACTTTGGTCCACTTTTTTTTTTTTGGAAACCCTATCAATTAAAGGTATTTCCTCTTCAGCGCGGGAAAATTAGCAAACATAACATCATGATATACATGCACCATGCACATGACATTCATCTTCATCTAATCACGCTTTGACACGTCATGATGGTGCCATTGGATTTTACCGCCAAAATTGCTCAACGTCTAGCCGTGACGAAGATTCCCGCTTTGGTAGAGGTGGGTAAAGGATTTGGGGGTTAGGGGAGTTTAACGGAGAGTTGGGCCGAGCCGTTTTCTGAGTCTTGGGAAATTGGGACGGCAAAGAGACAGGGGGACTCGTGTGGGTGTGGAGCCCACAGTAAGAGAACGTTCTTTTGTTTTTTGTTAGAAGGGTATTTTTATATTGAATTTCTATCAAATAATTATTTTAGTGTTTATGTTAAAAATGCATTTAATTTAACCCTTCAATTTATAAATTGTATCAGTTAACTATTTGACTAACATTGATTGTTATTTTGTTGACGTGATCATCCATAGTACAAAAGTGACAATTCACTTGTCAATAATAATATGATAAATATACAACATCTAATTATTTTAAGAAGTTTAAAGATAAAATTGTTTTTACTTTTGCTCAATAGCTAAATATGTGCTCAAATTATACTTGTGGCTCACTTTTAGTGCCTAAACTATTTTGTTCTAAATGAGTGCATAATCGTTAATTACAATTGTTTTTTAAAATATATATTTTTATTTTATTTCTTTTTAAATTTAATTTATTGTTTAACTTGATTTATAAAAACCCCTAAAAATTTGAAAACTCACAAAATAGCCCCCAAATTCGAATCTCTAACTTCTCGAGCCGGTTTCTCCGTCGATGGTCTCACCGTCGCCCACCATATCCGTCGTTGGACCACCACGACCAACCACCCATCGTCGGTAACCGACGGTAGGTGTCCCGATCAACTTTCTAAAGTTGAAGGAAGCCAAACTCGCGAAAAAAAGCTGGTCGGCACACCTACCGTCGATTACCGGCGATGGATGGTTGAGGAAAATGGTCGTGGTGGTCTGGCGACGATAGTGGTTGTCTCCGGCGAGGCAGTCAATTGCGATAGCGACGGCAATTTGGGAATTTTAGGTTTTGGGTTAAGAATTTTGAGACTATTCTATAAAAATTTAAAACTTTTAATTTTTTTTAAAAAAAATGAATTTTATTTAAAAAATAATTAAAATAAATTAAAAACATATCACATTTTAATTGGCTAACGATTTTTTTTTACAGTCGGACACTTAAAATGAATGAAATGAAAATTTAGATTCTTATTTAGAGCAAAAAATAGATTAAGCACCAAAAGTGAGCCACGTATATAATTTGAGCACATATTTGGCTATTAAACCTTTTTTAAGTTCAAAAGCTTAATAATATTTCTTCATTTTTTTCAAAAATATGAATAATATTTGTAATATTATTCAATATATTAAAATCATCTTAACTTATATAATAAATTTCTAATATTATTTTAATAAAAAAGGGATTTTCGGAAAAATTATTGATCAATATAAAAAAATTAAAGAATTGATGGGAAAAAAGATAGAGAGTTATATCAAACGGTTAAATTAAAAAAAATACAAAATTAAAAGATTAAATTACGAAAAGAATAAAGTTATTTTCATAAACTGAAGTTGAAGTCACTTATATATCTAAAATTTTCGAGTCATTTTATCATTCAAACTTTATTTGAATTTTTTTTAAAAATAAATCAAGTCAAACTTATAAAAGTCTAATCAAATAAAAAATTCAAGTTTTTAGTCAAAGTTTGTTCACCTGTCATAGATAATAGTTACATTCAACTTGGTTTAAAAAATCCATGGTTTGAGTAATATTATAAAATGTCCAACTAAAATCGAACCAAATTTAATCTATTCAAATTAACCAATGCCTTAAAAATTTATAAATAATTGTAATATAATATTTTAAATTTATTTTCTCTAACTTAGAAATAAATATTTATTATTTATATATAATAAAAGTTAGAAATCCTATCAAAACTAGAAATATTGGTAATTTTTTAAACTTTAAATCTAACATTGAACCGATCTGAACACAATCAACTAATACTTGAACTACAAATCGAATCAAAACTGCTAAAAACTGAAACCGAACTGAACACACCAAGCTTCAAATCAATTTTCAGTTTTCTCCAATTTTTCTTAGTTCTAAACATCAGTTTTCCCCCCAAAAAATTATTTTCTAAGGACAATGATTACAGAATTTAAACTAGGATTGAAATTCAGTCATATACTCCAAACATCTAGTATTAAGAACCCTTAATGAACAACTAGAAAGCACAAACTGTTTCTTCATACCTTGAATCTCATCCTACATGATCGAATTCAGCTTCCGGATCCGTCTCACCATCTACCATCCCGGTCTCTACTTCAGCATCTGCTTCTTCTACTTGCCCAACTTCTTGCCCAACATCTATATCAGGGCTTTGCTTTTGATGTTCATCTGGTTCTGGAGTTGGGGTGCCCCCTTGGGAATTATTTCCCGTTGCTGCAGAAACATCGGTATCCATCACTGCTATAGAGGCCTCCATATCAGTTCTGTTTCCTTCTCCCTCAATCTCACTTGCCGGTGTTGCAATCTAGACAAAAACCAAATAACGGAAAAGATTATAAAAAAGGGAAAAAAACTGAATGACATGAAAATAATATTCATCTTTTCGGCTCGGAGTGCAATAGAAGTGGTGTTTATACTTTATGTACCCACTTCTGTGATACTGTATGTTAAGCCTAATTAAAAAAAAAAAGTATGTTAAGCCTATTGCTGACCCTCTATGAATCATGTATTTTGTGAAATATCATCTCCAAGAAAATAATTATAGAAAATTTTCATACTGAATCATCACCATGAACATAAACAAAAAAAAAGAAAATAAGATCAAAGGCATCTTTAACATTCCAACTATCCAGATTATGCACTTTAGAAGTACCGAGAGTGCTGATTCTGGAGATGATGATACATGGAAAGACAGAGAGATACCTGACTTTCCTCAACTTGATGAGGAGCACTCTTCATCTCCTCCTTTCTAGCGCGCTTCGACCTGTCACTAGGTTTACCTTGGAACTTTGATCGCACTTCAAGGGGAAGAAGTTCCAATGGAACAACTCCTTCAATGCCATGTTCAGTAAACTGCAATCACCACCGTGAAAATTTTAATAGGATCTGCAACTTAACCATTATATCTAAAAACTCTTATATGTAAATATAACATACTTTAGAGAACCCTTCTAAGTCTTGCCTAGCAGACAAACGAAGGCCCTTCCAGCAATAAACCTGCATTTAAAAAAAATTATTTGAAAACTTCAACATCCTCTCTCTCTATATAAAAGCATTCAGTATCTTATGTTTACATTGATTACAATAGTTTGATCTGATTTTGATATCTAAATACAACAATTTGAAAATTTTAGTTTTTTATTTCAAGAAAAAAGAGAATCTTTTTTTTGAAGAAAAATGAGAATCTTGGTAGGTTTGTCGATACCAACAGAGATGGATCTGTATGTTGACTGGGAGGGGCTCTTGCCCCCCCCCCCCTCCCACGCACAAGAATTTTTTTTACCTTTTATTCATATATATATATATATATATATATTAAATGGAATAATTAGAAATTTGCCCATCCTACTTTCAAACATTAATGTTTTGCCCCCCCAACCCCTAATCATAGCTCCGTCCCTGGATACCAATAGTAAAACCATATGCATATAGGATGAGTGTGCTTATGCATCTAGTGAATAATTCCATGGCCATTGATTCAGTTTCAATTACCATGACAGACTATGTTCATTTATGTAAAAAGGTCCAAGGTTAAGTTTCTAGAGCATATCATATGAACTTCACTGTCATTGATAATAATCAATCCAACATGTACCCCATGCATGTATATTATGAGTCTATATGGGTATGGGCATGGGTCTGAATGAGCATCAAGCCTGAAGAATCAAAACTCACCCTGTTGTTTTTGTGGTGATATTCAGCTTCTATTCCTGCAGATTCATCCATCTGTAATTTCACGAAAGATATTATTTTTTTCTAAAGATTACATGCTGAAAAAAAAACAGCACTGAGAGAACAGTTACAAGACTCACAATTTCCTAATATGAAAGCACTAAAAGACAGTTCAAACAAATTATAGTATCAACTTTAAAGAACCAGATAAGTTTACTTACATCTTCAGCCAAGGGTTTCCAGTAATCTGTGATTGCAGGAGTTCGAACACGTTGAGGGTCGGTCAAAGCATTCTGGACGTGCCAAAATTTTTTACAGATTTAGAAGTATATAGAATAATGCACCCCAACAAAAAATAATTTAAAAAGTTCAAAACTAAACATTTTGGGAATACAGGAAAAGAAATTACACCAATGCTCTTTTGACTCCAATCATACAGATCAAACCTTGTTCTATCAATCTATTTGGAGAATATCTGATACAAAGTCTTATTAGATACTTAGAATTGGGGTTAGTGCAATGAAATAAACAATACAACGCCATTTAAAACTCAAAACTGCAGTTATGATAAGTGAGAAAAGTTCTGTGACAACAAGAACAAAATTCAAAAGACAAGGTCATGGATATTGGCTTCCAATCAAAAATGTAAAACTCTGAAGAACATATGAAAGATAAATGCATGACCAGACCACTTCTACTCTTTAAGGCTACTAGTAACCAAACGTCTAAATTTTTTGACATTGACCAGATGCCAAAAGATTTAAAGATGTGACATGTTAGTTTAAAGAGTTCAAGATGTCAAGAATGATCCATGCCAATAGTTAATTATTTCATGAGGAACATGTTTTATTCCTTTCAAAAGAAAATATAAATCATAAAGATAACTCTAGATATTAACAGAACAAGTCTTACATCGTCTCGTACTTCTAAACTACAACTATAGTATCACTACTATAAATCTCCATGACATCATTCCCATGCATTTCCAATTCTCATGTTGACTGGATATATGTCAGTATGGGTACTTTTAAGGAAAAAAATATTTGTAGCAACACGGTCACTTAGACGTCAGTGATGGATCTAAGTTCAGTACACAAGATCACAAATAAGATTGTTTAATTAAAAGAGTAGGGGTATAACAGTTTGCCAACTTTTATTGTGTACAAATATTATAAGAGATTGTGTTGATAAGTACACACTGGATTCTGATCTGCCCACTTCCACAACTGAGAGAGTTCTTTATTCCCCAATCTCCACCTTGGCCGACTGTTAATTGGAAAAGATATATAGTTTGTAAGAAATGTGAGACCACAAGCATGACAAATATTTAAACTGTAAATAAAATATAATTAGCCAGAACAGAGTATCACCAAACCTAGGAGGCAAATTGGATCATAGAACACAGAAAAGTTCTGAGCAAGAAATATGTATTTCTTTGCACCCTCCTGGTTTAAATACACTATTGATATGATGATAAACAGAAATGAGAAGGAATTAGAGGAAGAAAACAGATTTCAAAGAAATCAGTAGAGAAGATGAAGATAGAATTGAGAGAGAGACGAGAGAAAACAAAACCAAAATTTATTCAACTCTTCAGATAACCAAACCCTAGTTCATTTGGGACCTTTAAGACCCTAATACAAACGACGCCATATAAGCAATATATCAACTCTAATAAACAACTCAAAATCACGTCATCTTAACACAAGGATTAATAAGAAAACCATGTTGTATTGCTTAATAGAAATTGAGCCTGTATCAAATACACTATCTACAGACAGATAAAAGTTTGAAGAAATTTAAAAAAAACATGAATATTAACTTGCACCCACATACCGTTTCTTAGCTCCATCATGAACACTTTTCTTCTCTATTGGCTGCTTTTCAAATGGTTGACAGCCATCACGTTTCCACCAGACCTAAGAGCACAAAGACTCAAAATTATTATCTAAGCTAACAACCACCCTCACAATGCCAAGGATACGAGCGAGGAACATAAAGAACTCAGGCTACCCAATTCTTTTCACGATCTAATATATGCTCAATACTATGAAGAAAATCTTTCCCCTTCGGAGGAGTCACTTCAAGTAGTTTCTTCAATCGATCTTCACAAGACTTAATTTCTTCTTTCTGTAATGTAAGTTTAAGAAAAGCAGAGGGCATTAGCAGATTGCCCAAAACACAAACATAATACATAAAGAAATTACTAACCATGCTTTCAGATGAATCTTTATCATTCTTTCCAGGGGCCTAGCAGAACAGACAAATGATTTATCAATTACTATAACGGGTGGAAGAAAACCAACTTATTGAATTGAAAGATACCAATATAGAAATACCTTCAGATAGTCAAATAGTATGAGGCACTGCAAAAGAATGTGGCGTCGGAAACTTGGATCTTTTAACTGGTTTCGAATGGGCAACAGATTAAACAAGTATGTACTCCATAAATAAAATTATCTTATCTTCTGAATGCCACTCACCTCTAAGCCCATCAATTTACTGCTTGTAAGATATTTTATGTTGAAAGTGGTTGCTTCTTCCTCCAAATTGTTCTCAGCCCCCTCTTCCTCACTCAAAGGTTGTGCTTCAAATGTATTCAACACAACCTGCACACCTCAAAAGTTTAAAAAAATGATGGCCTAGTTAAATCACCAATTTTTGGTAGCTGAACAAAATTGATTGACTGTCCAACAAAGTGAAACAGAGATCCAAAAGAAAGAAAGAAAAAAAGCCTCGTTCATAAAGGTCATACCATTAAACTAGCTGTAAATCTCT